>JASVER010000018.1:5220137-5337056 GCA_030449065.1 Oceanodroma leucorhoa | reverse complement strand
GTTGTCCCGCACCTGCCTCGTGAGCGCCCTCAAGATGAACCGCTCCATGATCTTCCCCGGCACCGAGGTCAGGCTGACAGCACCTGTTTAAGTGAAAACTACCATAAAGCGTATCAGGGGAGTGAGCAAAGGGTTCTTGAGGAACATCTCATCATCAACCAGCATGCAGGAGAATGGTGCAGAGAAAATTATCTTGGAAAGGGCTCACTTCCTCTGTCAAGCACATTCGGTGGTTGAAGGAGTCCTTGATCCACTGTCTCTGCTCCCCTCTCCACAATGGAAAAGCTGTGTGTACGCTAGAAAGAGCTGTGTGATTATCTGGGTTGTTTTTGTTTGTTTGTTTGGCCCCATGTAATGACTGGTTCAACCTAGAACAAAAATTTTGCTTCCACTGAGTATTTACTGTGAGAAAAAGAGACGGTGCCTGAGTGTCTATCTCATTCTGTAACCTGCAGACTCACAGGCTTACATAGTAAAAAGATGGCTACAAGTTTCAGTCCCTGATCCAATAAATGTTTATGTACATGTACATGTAAATGTGCTACTGTCCGTAGCAGTGTCAACATGAGAGATTTTGATCAACTCACATTCCCGGCAAAAAAATACTCTTGGAATCTGATTAATGTGGGTTTAAATCCTCTTAAGTAGAAGACACAAATCTCCCAAATCCCAGCTGAATATCTTAAACATCAGCCTGAAGGGTGAATGATATGTCTTCCATGATGATTTTGTGTAAATTTTTCACATTTGAAACTACTCATTATTGGCTGCAGATTGGTTTTGGGGGGAAAAAAGAAAAAAAAAAAAAAGGAAGAGAAAATTTCTATCTATTCCTAAGTTAAGGTGTAGTTCCCATATTTCTTTGAGAGGAAAGACTGTAGATATTATTATTCCAGGCCCCTCTTCAACCCACATAAAAGTGTGTGTATGTATGTTTGTTTCTTGTGCACATTCTCATCTGTGCTTTGGCATCACAATTTTCCCCACAAGATTTTAAGATTATTTTTCAATTACAGCCTTAGCGGTAGATTGCAGCGACCGGGGAATAAAGAATTCAGGTCCTCATCCCTACGGCTTGTATGTTTTGACATCTGCATAAGTGAATTAATTTTCAGAAGCATTGATCCTCCATGGCTCTAATTGCCTTCAGCACCTTAAAAAAATTAGTAACCATAGCACATTAAAAACCTGTAGGCAAAAATATTGATTTTGGCTCATATTAAACTTCCAGACTATAAGAAAATATAAGAAAATACTAGTAAATGTATGGCAGATAATTTAGGAAGTCTGAAGGCTTTTCAACAGAAGATTTTATCTAAGGAATAAAATAATGAACATAAATACATGAATTTTTAGAAGAATCAGTAGCCCTAATAGTTGTGGGGGTTTTGTGTGTGAAGTAATGAGAGTTGCATAAATACAATCTACTGGCAGGAAGATACCACACTAATGGGAGTTAAAATCCCATGATTAGTTTAAACAATTGTCATGTATCAATTGAATAAATTTCATTAACAAAATAGGAGGGTAAAGGAAAAACGAAGATTTTCCATCTCTGAATGGAATCATGATATTTACTATTCGCTGTTATGCTGTAAAGTAGTGACCAATAAATTGAATTTAAACATTAGAAGACAGTGTGCTACCAGAGGATAATAGTTCATAATAACAAGCGTTGCAAATTTTTATACCCCCCTTATATAAAACAAGAGTCAATACACTTTTAAGGCAAATCACTGTGGTATGGCTGACAAATAACAGGTTGCATCCCCTTACCTGTGTCTCTGCTTTTGCCTTCTGGTAGTAAAACCAAATGACAGCATTCAAGAACCACTTTAGGCCTAACAGACTTGAACAGACCCTTTTCATTTAATGACAAGTCTTAGGTTTAGACTTGCCAAAAGTAATCTGTTAGTCTTCCCAGACTTTGGAAAGTGGGGATTACCTACATAATATCTCCCCCTCTACTGCCTTCAGGTACTATCTCTTGTTTCAAATCAAACTAATGAAGTATATGTGACTGAGATGGAGCTCTCCCATTCTTCACAGTATCTAGCAAATTCTAAGTCCTCTCACATACAACATGAGGCTTTTGCCTATCAGCTCCTAATTTCACTGAACGCTTGCACAGTCCTGCAGGCACTAAACACCAACCTTATTTTGAACCCTATTACCTTGCTTTGCCACTTCACTTAGTGTGTCTGCCCCAAAGCATTTGGCACTTACTTACTACCACCATATTATAACTTCTATTTGTTAACCATGCTATCTAAACAGCATTAGYAAAATGGCTGGAAAACCCAAAGCTGTAAAAACACCAAGTCTGTGAATATTTTATTTCTATCATCAAGTTAAAAAGTTAAAACTTTGGTTATCCAAGTGATTTTTAATGAAGAACTCAAAAACTTAATAAAAATGTAATATAATTCATCTTTTCTGATTTGTTTACTCTATTTTCCATACTTCAGATGTACAACATTGGTTGTCTATATAAGTAAACATAACATACCGAAATCCACAAGCTTGACTCCTCCTTCAGTGGTCAAAAGRATATTATTTCCCTTAATATCACGGTGGATAGTTTTGTTTTCATGCAAGTGCTGAAGTCCCTGGAAGGTGAGATGTAAACATGAACTTTTTACTAACAGCTCTGTTCTCTGTATTACATTTGCAGAAACAAAAAGGTATCAGAAAAGTATGAAAAAGCTTAAAACAGATTTTTTTTTTTAATCCAAAACCACAGAGATGTCATTCTTACTGGAAAAACACTTGGCACACCATGAGGAATAGATATTTTTTAATTGCCCCACTTTATGTCAAATAGAAATTTTAAGATAAAAGCAGAAAAAAAGCACTATAAGTCTATATTACATATTATACCTTTAGAGAATAAACTCAAAGAAAACCGCTAAGGCCTAAATTCCACTGCAGAAAGTCAAATTCTGGTTAAAAGAAAATGAAAAAACAAGATACTTGATCCTGATTAGCCAAAAAAAAATTTCTTGTAGCACTGTTTGAATTCACTAGATCTGTTGATCATTTTGCTATAAAAATATTTTGGATCTAGACATAAGAAGTTGAACAGTATTTTGGGTATATTTCTGCTATTTCTCAAAAGAAAAGTGATTTTGATGCAGAACTGTATCTACCAGGGAAAGGAATCAATGGTCAGAAATCAATTTTCATTCTCTTAATAATGAAACAAAGAGATGAATTGTTCTTTACCTTGTTTGTTCAAAAAGAACTGTCTGAATTACACATTACCTTGATCTCATTAAACACTGCTATAATATATGTGCCATGTTAGTAGGGACATGRTCTTCATTCATTCAAAGAAAAAAATATGAGCTGAATATTGACTGTCCTTTCACTGAGAGCTTATCTTACCATCAGAGCTTCACGTAAAATGTAAGCAATTATAAGTTCATTCATCCTTTCGCCTCTCTTCAGAAATCCTTTGACAAGATCAGTCACAGATCCACCATTGCACAGCTGTAAAACATCAGGGGAATATAAAAAGGAATTAGGAAGTGTTGGAGTAGCCACCTGGTTTTAGTTTTCAGTAGTTTTTGTATTTGTAGCCAAATGAGCTCCTATTAAACTGGCAAACACAAATTTGTCCTTATGTCTACCATTTATACAAACAACATACACAGCAACTTTTGCCAATTTTTTTCACTGCTTTCTGCATTTAATTGTTTTTGCCCAAACACAAGTACAGCAGTCTACCTCTTTGCTTTCTTATATACGACCGCTTTTCACTGAAACAGAAGTAGCTTATAGTGCAACAAATTTGCTGTGAAGGCATGTTCTGTGGGGCAYGCTAATTACTTCTTATATACATCATGTGCAACTCACCACAATGCAGATTATTACAGCATCAATTCTCAGGTACAAAAGCATTCTCAGGTACCTAAAATGGATTTAAGGCATCAGAAGAGAGGTGGCAGAGAAATTCCCTCAACAAGAAAATCTTCCAAGGGGAAAGCTGCCCTCTTTGCCAAGCAACACTTAATTCCTAGTGTAGAAGGATGTTATACACAAGGGATGGGCATCACGGAAGATGATGAAAGCACTGTGGAAAGAAAGGTCTCATCTCCCGCTAAAACAAGGTGGGCCACGGGTGTAAGACTAATTATAGCCCTTGTAGCATCAACCCTGTCAGCTTCTTGTTCAAGATGCAGAGCCACAATCTACTCTGGACAATCCTTTCTCCTAAGGACCAGTTAGACTCCCGCAACCCCCTGTCCTGTCCCGTACACACRGGAAGCAGAGGTTTGGCCTTGCTCTCTAAAAAGATTAGCGAGCACACATTACCAGCAGATTAGTTTAGACCTGCAATATTTCATATGTTCATTTTTATTACTGACAATTTTTGCGCAGGAAGAAGCACCAATGTAACTTTAGTGACTAACTCTGTAGCAGTTACCTACCCGCAAAGATGAAATCGGTACTTAAGCCCTTAAGCTGTCCATAATGCACCTAACAATACTCATCGATTGAAGAGCCATTGCCTTTGTAAAGGAGTAGCTGCTTCCAATAAAACAGTGAAACAAATTATAAGTTTTATACTGTATCATCCAGTAGCTTTTCATATAAAAATAAATACCCACATAAGACATTTTACCAATGTAGCACAAAACAGTAATTCCTTTTGACTACTTATTTTGAAGTTTATTCAAATCAAGGGCATAATTTATCAATAAAACCTTTCAACTGCAGAACTCCAGACATCAGATACTTTTGTAAATTATTTTTTTAATCTGTTCTTCTATACCTCTACATTTTTTCTGTGCTGCAATTACAAAAAGACTTGCACCTTACAGTATAAAACACTTTGTAAAACCCTTTGTACCCAAACATAACAATAATTTTCTGACTACCTTTGGAACCTCTGGGTTGCATTGAACTTGCACCACATGAATGCCTACACAAATACCATTCAATACATAAGTCGTGTTGCAAGATGTGTCCCCCATCAGGTCAGTGAAGGCTCTGGTCTGATTGCTGCCGTAGAGCTCAGCATCTATCTTGGAACTCACTTATCTCACCCTTACTTCAGTGGGACAATATGAATGCTTAGAGAGGGAAGAAGTCATATGCTTAAATGATGAGATTAAGTGCTTTGCAGGATCAGGGTCAGATTCCCAAGCAGGATTTAATTTACTGTCTTTAGCCATGCTGGTCTGCCTTCTCCACTGACTTTTTCTAGTTACTTTTTTTTTTTTTTACAATGACATTATCCTTCCAGGGTCTGTATTGTTTTAACTTTGCCACATCACCGACATGTTTAATCAAACTGAATGGATGAGGACAATTCCAGTTAATTTAATGCACTTGCATTACAGGGCACTGAAACTGTCTGACAAGTGACAAATCAATTGTGAAATAAATTACACATATGATATTCTTCAGACTATTTTTCTTCATTATCTAGTATTAACATTTTGCTTCTTATAGATGGATGATCTTCTGTTTTTGTTACAGAGCTGGATATCTGTTAGTCTTTCTGTTCAAGGAAAAGAAAACTAACCCAGAAAGGAATATATTCTTTTTGAAGGTGGGAGGAGGAAGAAACTATACCTCAGAAATCACCTTCTTCGGTATTTAGGCAGTAAAGCCAAGATTGAATTTGCTTGCCTGGGTCAGCAATGTTAATTTGTACTTTCTTAAACATGTCGCTTTAACTGTTTTTTCTACCCCTCTCATAAGATATAAATCCCTATTACGAGATACATATCTGTATTATAAGATAAAACTTATCTAAAATATCAGGTAAAGTAAGATGCTAAAACTGTGATTATTTTAGACCAAACCTAAACTGAACCTGGATATGTAAAAAGCCATCTGAGCAGGTCTTGAAGAAGAAAACAGAAGTCACCCACACCACCATGGAAATCCTCCACTGACTCCCAAGGCAGGGCGGCTGCTTAGGCAGAGTTCAGCTGAGGATCTCATAGACACAGGTTCTTGCACGCACAGGGCAACTTTTCTTTTGTTGCTTCTGTCTCAAAAAGTTGTACTTTTACTTACATCAGACAATTTGTATTTTTCTGACCACTAGCATAGGAGGAAGAGGGGAAAAAAGGCTAGGTATTAGAAATGGAAGCAGATATAAGGAGGAAAAGGGATTATTAGAATACAAACTACAATTAGAAAAGGAGATTATGGCAGACACTGTATGTGTGTGCTCTGAGCTGCGTGGGGTGGAGGGGTGGGGGAACGATGACGACAATCATGACACAGGTTAGTATTAACCTTGTTCTATTTTTCTACAGGCCAAACAAGTCCTCATGGCTAAAACGTTGCATCTGGTCTCATTTCCTATTTCTACTGTCCATTTTTTGCAGGTGAAGCTGCCACATGTTCCTGTAACCATGCACATAACTGAAGTTCAAACGGTGATTTTTCCTCCTGACTCAGGCTATCAAATYGTGTGTGTATTCAACGCAAGCTTATCATAAACATCTCAAAAAGTCCCTCTCATAACARGTCAGGCTCTTCTTTTCCCTCTCAAAAGATGAAACTACAGAAAACTAGGATACCCCTGCCCGATGCAGTGCTGGACCATGCTTGCCTGGGAATCTGAGTAGACAGGGAGATAGATTATCCTTGGGGATGTTGAACAGGATCTAGTTCATGATATAAAAACTTAAAAGGAAAAAATACCCTAAACCATAAAAAAAAAAAAAAATCACCTTTCCTTAACTCATACAGTCCTTCAATGAGAGATTATGGGATAAACATTATTTAGCAGTACTGCCGGACTGGAAGTTTGCTGGGGTATTGTTAAATATTGCAGCTTATAATTATGATCTCTGCTGCTTCTTAGTAGCATGCTGTYCACAGTAAAACCTGTGTAGCCTCTTACCAAAGTTACTGAGTTTGAGTTAAGCTAACTGCAATGCTTGGATGACAAGAAATCATGCAGGCAACAGAGATAATTTTTTTAAAAGATTTTTCTAGTTTCCAGTGAAGCACCTAGAGAAGAGAGGTGCTGGTAGCTATTATTTTGTTGCAAGCATTGTGAACTCACATGGCCAAATAGCTAATCAGTCTGTGTCATGACTCCACATCATTTGGTAAAATTGCCTCAGAATACCTTGATGAAGGGCACTATAAGCAGAAAACAAGAAACGCATGGAGAACTCGGAACACAGACATACAGTAGAAGCTCAGTGTCTATCTGACCTGTGCCACAGGGCTGCTTCCTACCCTAAAGGTCAAAGTAACTTACCAATCCTGTCAGGAGACGTGGGCTCTTCCAGGAGGAGAGAGTAATAATTCTATCACACACACACACTCTCTTGCACGCACAGACACATTTCTTATGGTTCCTATCACTTTTATAACACCTATTTTAAGCAACCAGTAATCCCAGGAGGAAAATTGGGTATGGGAGAAGTGGCGGTGGCATCTGTTAGCGCAGGTTTGGCAGCATAAGTAGTAGAAGATGTAAACTGAATGGACCTTCTCAGTTTGGTTCTCAGATACCACATACTCTGGTATGTGAAATGCATGCAAAACCAAAGCCCTTCAGTCTGAACTGTTTTTAGGAAGTCTCCAAAGGCTGCATTTTCTCAAGGAAGGATAGAAATCCTCTTTTAAGCTTTGAATAAACTTAATTTAAAGAGAGAGGCTCTTATAAACGTCCAGCCTATGAGACACGGTAAAGGAAGATATTAATGATCCTCCCACAAGGATGTTATTTAGAAATGTCATCTTGATAACTTTGTGCATGAGCAATTTTCATCAATTTAACGTTAGTCACTTCTTCTGTTGTTCCCTTGTGATTTACAGGTATTTTCTTTACCAGCAGTTTTTTCACTGCCTGCACTGATAGAATGCAATACTACCTGCAAACACAAGCAACTAAAAGGGGGGTAAACTGAACCCTTTGGTCTATCTAAAAGGGGGTGGAAAAAACAGAGAGAGACACTTCCCAGAGGCACTCAGCAAAGGATGAGAGGCAACAAGATAGTAGATTCCTACTGGACATAAAGGAAAACTTTTCCCACCAAGAGTAGTTAAGCACCGGAACAGATTACCCAGCAAATCTGTGTTTCTCCATCCTTGGAGATATTCAAAACTTGAATGGAAAAGACCCTGTGCAAACCTGTGACATTAAAGTTCATCATCTTTGAACAGGGGGCTGGACCCAATAACCTCCAAAGGTCCCTTCCAAGCTATAATTTTCTATGATTCATAATATTTGGATTTTAAAATACGGAGTCCCTAGTTTGGATATTTAGACAGCAGAAACAGGGGGAAAGGACTAAGGAAATCTTGCATACTCAGACCAAGTGAAAGAACAATTTGATAGAAGGATTAATCCATGTGAAAACCTGCCTGAAAGGGCTGTAGCTCTGATGGCCATACACAACTGTATCAGAAGAGCTGCTTATGACTCTTCTACAGTGGTAGCGAAGGGCTCCTCCCTTATGATTTTGTGGCACTCAAAAGGCGAAGACTCATACTGGGGTGACATACAGTCCTCCACCCACCTATCTGCCACAACCCTGTGCTACTGTAATTGAGCTATTAGTATGCAAAGCTATCTTCAGCAAAAGATTTATAAAATAGCATGATCCTAACACATGAAATGTCAGTTAAAATTGCCATCACATCACAGTCATGCAGGTGTTCTTTGTAGGTCTTACTCTTCATCTGACTCAGCTGATACATTTCTCTCTGTTCAGCTCTTCTCGATTCTGATGCCCATTGAATAAGGATTCAGTATCAGCTTCGCTTTTAAGAAAACTATCAGTTGCACTTTTGTTAGGGCAATTACAGCCTTTAATCATCCAACTGCTCCTGATTTATGCATCTGTACTAAGCTGTCAGGCAACATTTGCTTGCATCCTGCAGCTGTCAAGGTGCTTTCATCTTATTTCAGTAGCTTGGATGCAAATAGTGGGGCAACCACAATTACTACCTTCCCTATCTTTACAGGCTGCACAGACATAAATGACCGGGTAACACATCACATATGCACAACTTATGGCACGCAGAAGTAACAGTTATGAAAAAGTCGCATTGTCCAACCTTGCTTTAATGTTATCACACATAAGAATGCTAAAAGCATCTCAGGCACTGATCTCTAATTTTTTCTGTTCTTAGAATAGATCTGCCAGCCTCTGAGCTGACTGTACCTTCCTTTTAGTACTGACTGCTGTAAGAACAAAAGATTCTTATTTGTTGCAGTTTTGTCATCATAAAACTACAGAAACATAGGAGTAAGAGGGACATCAAGAAATAATTTAGTCCACTGCATTTGCACTGTGGAGAGATTTGGTACTTTCAAGTGGTCCTTGACAGATATTTGTCTAACCTCCTCCTAAAAATCGCCCACTGAGGGGGACTCCAATCTTTCTAAGTAGCCTGTTTCTGTGTTTCACTAGCCCGATAGTTAGAGCATTTTTCCTACTATCCAACCTGAATCTTTTTTGCTTCCAATAAAACTGCTTTATTTTTGCCCTTCCCTCCAGTAGTCTTTGATAATAAATTATCATTATTCTCTATTTAACATTATCTCTGTCAGACTACTGTCATGATATGTCATTTTTCTCTTTTTTAGGCTATACAAAGTTAGTTGCTGTAACCTTTTGAAATCATCCATGTTTTCTAAATTTAGACTGCCTGCAATTTGCCACTGATGCTTGCGACACGTTTTGCCCTAAACTGCACACAGAATTCCTTTGGAAGTCTTGTCTTAGCTGGGAAAAGGTGAACAGAACAGAACAATCTCCACTTTGCAGAGAATCCCTTTCTGCAGTCCCATTGCCTAGTCAAATATGTCCCATTTCTTCTTCCTATGGATAGCAGTACTTTGCATGTGGCTACTGATTTTTTTTCCTGTGATTAAAAAAAATCCCTCTGGTATTCACAACTGTGAATTTGATGCTGTTCTCCAACATGCCTGTAATTAAACTAGGTGTCCACGCCCGACTTTTTATGTGGACTTTCCTTCACCACCCAAGTTATTCATTAACAGAAACAGACCAAAAGCAGATGCCCACTGGAGATTCTCCCACCCCAAAAGTGAACTACTGAGTCCAGTTTTATGAAAAAGAGGTTATCTGCTTTATTGTTTATGTGAAGTTTCTATATTTCCACATTTTCCTCACAAGAATGTCACATGGGACCCTATCAAATCCTTACAAAAGACACATCTCATGTATTGCTTTCCCCTTGCTACACCAGTTATCCTGTTAAAAGAAGAAATTTTATTAACATGATTTGTTCTGGTCCAATCCAAGTCGACCACTTATCACGTCACTGGGTTCTTGGTATTTCTACAGTGGTTTCTTTTAATTTGTTCTGGAATCATAGTGGGTGTCAAAGTTAAACAGACTGGTCTGTATTTCCCTAGGTCATTATTTTTCCCCACTTCATAAAGACATAYATTAAACATTCTTGTATCTCATTTCTCTCTTGTCTTAGTAACATAATCTCGTCTTTACCACTCTCTACATTAGCCTCTCTGAGCTTATCCTTAAATGCCTGTACCTTAGCTGTGCATTTTTGTTTCTCTTATTTGAAGGCATTCTGAAATAAAAGCAACAAATCCTGATGCATTCTCACTCGTCTCTTACTGTTCTTTTATATTTTCCCCGCATCAGCTAATTTGCTATTGTGTGCTTAATGTCTTTCAATAACTGACAGCTATCCTGCTTTCCTTCATTTTTACACTATTTTTCCTAAGCACAAGTACCTACCAGTTCCCCAAGCTAAGTGAAGCACACTCTCCTAAAGCCCATTATCTTTACCCTGCTGCTGCACCGYCCTTCCTTTCCTCAGGAAAGTGAACACAGTTATTTTGGGGCCTTTTTCACTCAAATTTACTTCCATCTTCAACTTTTCAAAAGAGATGTTCTCTATTAGAACAGAATCAACCTGATACAGCCATTTCCAGTCACTTTCTTTGCTTCTGTCTCCAAGATAGAACTTGATGGACTGTCCGTCTCATGATCCTCGCTGTCACACAGGGTCAGCTGTGACCAGATTAATTCCTATTCTCTGCCTATAGTGTGACATGTCTTCACAACTATTACCGCCAAAGAGCACATTCCACTGACAGCACCTAACGCCTACCAAAGTACTTGAAGGTCCTTGTGAAGACTTACAGGGAACTAAATCAGTTTCCTCAAAGGGCCGAGTGGTTCGATACGCAGCTTCTGTCTGTGCAGCGCAGTTTTAATTTCACCTCAAATGGAAGAAAGATGTGCATTGTGGCTCCTACTTTTCCTAACAACAGTACAAGATAACCCATAACCAAAAGAAACCATAGCAATGCTCTATGCTTTTAGGTAAACTTGATTGCTTTCAATTTAGCGTGAATGAAACGTATCACTGAAACTGACATTCTTCCTGAGTTATTTAGCTTCAGTGATCACAAACCATGTGGTATTTATAATTTTGCTCTCTTATGTCATCTAGCACTTCCAGGGCTGTGTTAGTCACAGCCTCACGGGTGTTTGTTTGTTGCTTCTGATTTCTTCACTTTCAGTATGGCTTTTAACTTCGTATTTTCTTTGTCATGTGCATGCACTGACAAGACAGCCAGCCAGAGGAAAAGTTTGTCTATTCTGTCTTCTGCAATGCTGGCCTTCACAGCCTCTTACCTTTCTCAGTCAGGACATAGATATCTCTGCCTCACATCGTGGCCAAAATGGAAAAGCCACATCTATACCAATATTGTGTTTTTCTAAATTTCTTCATTCAAATTCAGCATAATTGAATGAAGCCGCCAGGCTTTACATACACAAGAAGAAAAAGAAGAAATCCCCTCAAAGGAAGATTTGGTAATATTGTTTTGTCTCTAACAGAATGAAAAACAGCAAGTAGGTGACAGTGCTGCACGAAAGATTTACTGGGCACAACCCAGTTGAATTCCCCTGCTAGCTCTTCCTGACAAAAACTTCATATTGCACCATCCCATAATTCACATTCTTTCTGTTATGATATAATAGATTTACATTCCCATGAAGTTCCTAATGAAGACATTAATATATCACCTGTCCACATCTCCTCCCCAAAACAGTAGTATCAAGCTATGATTTGGAATAGTGCTGTGTAAAGCAACCGAGATCTAAATGACCAGATAATACATTTAAAATAGAAATTCTGAAGGAGCTTCAACTATAGCTTCACAGCCTGGCATAACACAGCTGTAATTCTGAAGGATCTGATCTGAAGGATCATTTTGCAAAATCAAGCTAACCTAAGTACAAAACTGAAAGGCACTGGTCAGTAAAGAGCCCAGGACTTTCGGAGCAAATGCAACAGGCAGCTCACCAAGACAGAACATTTTGATACAGAAAACTTAGCGCAATTCATCATTTTATTATACACAAGGAGCAGTGGTAAAAATAACATTTAGAGTGCAAAATTTGGCTAGGGAAAAAAAGCAGGGCCTAAGTTTGGGATCAATAATGTTGATAGAAGTATTTCTACTGACTGCTGCAAACTTAGCTGAGGCTCTGGAAAACACAGAATCTCATAAGCAAATAGGGCAGCCTGTGGTAACAGTGAGTGCTTCACAGCTTTTAGTGCCTGCTCAGAACCACGTTGCTTTTGTTCACTCTTCACCAATTAAGAAACATTTCAAAGCACCTTCCTCTTTTGTAGCATCATTTCTATATGATTTGGGGTTCAGACAGTAGTTCTAAGTACTACCATGTCCACACTATACATAATTCATTTCATGTCTGTGTTCCTACATGAAGACAATAATTTAGTATAATTCACTGTAATTTAAATTACTGCAATAGAAATCTTCCCTATTGAGTTTAAAAGCATGGCTGGGGAAGCACAGATGCAAACAATGGGGCTTCTCTAAAGGTTCTTTTTCACAAAAGGAGTGAAGCTGAAACACACTCAGCCAAAAGGCAATTCCTCTCCTTGCAGGAGTATACAGGACAGGTCAGCTTAACCGCTCTAGGAGTTGCCTGCCTCCCTCTGGTGACTACAAAAGGAGCTACGGTGACTCTGTAACTGTCATGGGACCCTAGCGCAGCAAGAACATCCTGAAGGACATTCCAAGACATTCTTAAAGAGAATTTTATAAGAACCAAAAGGATGCTAAACTCAAAAGACTCTTCTTTTTTTTCTTTTTCCTTCTTTAAATAAACTACTGGAATGATTAACTCAGAGAGACGAGATCAGACAGAATTGAAATTAAAGTGCTCTGTACACCAGTCTCTCCCTGCTCGCTATGTCTGTGCAAGGCGGTTCCTTGCTTCCAGGGTTTGTTTTCAGCAAAGTCAGCAGCTTTCTGAACTGCAACAAATGCTGACATCCTTTCTGGAGCCCAGGAAACTTTTATTTTTGTCACCACTGACACCTGGCTGTCTGCTTTCTGCACATCCCAGCTTCTTGTTCGTTGCTACCGTACTCTTCTCCCATAGTCTGCAGCCTCCAGCCCTCTCTGCCTGACAAACAAGGACGAGGAGACCTCTCTCCCTACAGACAAGTCCATTTGCTCCAGTCACTCCCTTTATAAAGGGACCCGACATGTTAACAAAGAACAAACACAGCAAAAATATATTGTCTATCACACTTGAATTTAAGTGTTTAACCCTCAGGTGTCTGAAGCAAGAAGAGGCAAGCCTTAGCCCAAGCATTCTTACGATGATTGATGCCACCCTCCACTAAAGCTAAAGGAGGTTTGGTAATCTGGGATTTAACCAAAAGCTACGCAAATGTATGTTTTGGTTTTGGTGTTTCGGGKTTTTTTTTAAATAACCTCACATCTTTAGTACAGATGTGATCAAAAATAAAATGTACAGAAARCAAAGCGGTGTTAAATATTAGAATGTGAGAGGCATAGTATTCACATGCTATTTAATTACGTAGTGGAATGGTAAAACTCAGGGKTTTTTTTCTGGGCTTTTGCTTTACTCCATGGGGGCAAAAATTGTTAGAGGTTACTGAGAACCAGTATATATGTGCAGTACTCTCCAGCAAGAGATAATATGCTCACCAGTTGTTTAAAACATGCAGACTGTGCAAACCACGATGTAATATGAAATACTCATTACGCAGAGTTACGAGTATTTACTAAAACTTTGAAGCATCAAATGATAGTTGCAGCCACAAATCTTTGATCTTGAGAAAATAGGATATAATTCAAGAGTGAAAAATTGCTCTAACTGGGAAGCAAAGAGGGACACATTAGAAATGGAGAAATCAAGGCTGATTCAGACAAGTAATGGATCAAAATATTCAGTGTTGGTCCGAATGGAGCAATTATAACCAAAGACATTACTGAAAAATGACCCATGTTGAGAAATAAAAGAAAGCAATTTTCAATTGTTTAATTTTTCTTCTATATATGTCATTTGGAAATACCTGATAATATTCAGACAAATGACTCTCTTCCCCTCACTCCACCCCCCCATAAAACCCAAATGGACTAGTTATTTTCCACTATGCTAATTTCCTGAAAGATTATTGTTTTATAGTAAATCTCCCATATCAAAAAATGGTGCATATCTGCTTTCTTATTATAACTCTTTTCATATATTCCATTATACAGAACAAACTTCCATCCAAAGCTTTTTTTAAACTCCACAAACTTGCCTTTACTCCCTTAGATGGAAATATATCTGTGTGTAGTAACTGCTGTACCTAACAAAAAAGCATGCCAACTGTAAACATGCCAAAGGAAAATCCTAAATAAATTATTTATCTGTACATACCACAAGGTCCTCTATTTCATGTAAAAGAGAAGTAACCGATATAGCGATGTCTCTAGTTTATCTCAGGTAAGCTCATCTCTTTGAAAGCCAAAATGAGACCGTTGGGTCCTGCTTCTAGGCATTCCCACAGATTCCTGTGGGACTTACTCCATCCAGCACTTGTTACTTAGAGAGGCCTCGCAGAAAAATGCATGTCACTGAATTCGGATTTTCCCACTCTTGCCAAAACTATCACAGCAATAAGAACAACTCCAGTTTCCATACTCCTACCTATTCCTTATAATTTTATTATTTTTTTAAGACAAAATCTTCATTTGAATGGAGTTCAACAATTGAAGTCCCAACAGCGTCAGTGATGTGAAATTGCCCGCTAAACCTCAGATACACTAATCTAAGTCACTCCCACCATGCAACGTCCCAAAAGGAGATGGCATGATCAGTGTCTCCCCAGGCTCTGAGCCTTCCTGCAGGCTGCAGGCCCTGAGGCTGCAGATTTTTTCAGCCAAACGTCTTTCCGCATCAAGAACAAGCATTAGCTGCTTTGCAACACTGACAGCAGCTCCTCTCTCCCTCTTCCACGCACTGAGAGGTGCCATGAAGAGTGACAACGCCATTAGCTGAGAAAGAGATCAAGCTAGCAGAGGGAAAAATGCTTTACTGATGGCCATCAGGAGCCCCACATGGCGCTGGAAAGCTCAGCAAGAGACAAGGACAGAACTACCTGCCTTGCTCTGAGCTTTTCCTTTCCGTGCCCAGCCTCCTTTGGCACACACAGCACTCTGAAGCAGCAGTCTATGCCCGGATGCAGAAAAGGAGCAGTGTCTTGTGAAGAGTCTCGTGTTGCCCATGGGGGGGTGACAGCACGTGCTCACTGCAAGAACCATACCCGTCCCCTGCCCCATACTTATTACAGGACTCCTTGCCCTGGGATATGGGACTGAGGTAAAGGCATTGCATCCCTGGTCAAGGAAGATTATCTACATAAATAGATTTTTTAAAATGTTGATCTATTTATCTAGCACGCAGAACTTATCAGTCCCCCTACAGAGCTCATAAAATCAAAATTAATGAGTAAAGTATATATATTGTCACCTACTGCAACATTTTATATGAGTGTAAAAGTTGAAGAATCTCTTGGTTGTTTGTGGGGGGTTTTTTTTTGGGGGTGGGTTTATTTTTTGGGTTTTTTTTACAGTTTCTTGTCTCTTTTCATGTTTTACATCACCCAGTCTCCCAGCTCTCAAACAGCTGAAGCCTCACCCATGTTAAGCCACACAACAGCAGTAGAAATATTTGGATGATAGATCTCTGTCTTTATTTGTGTGGGTGGAGGTAGGAAAGGGATCTGAATTTCATAATACATTCTCATGGTTGTCCTGATCCTAGAAGTTCATATTATGCTTCTGGCTATTTTAGCCTCAATGTTTTAAAAATACCAATACCTAGATCTTACTCTGGACAGTGCTTGCTCCTCTTTTTGTAGCAAACCACACTGCAACCTAGAATTACGCTGTTAGTATCTCAACTCCCCAGCTGAAAAAAAATCTCCCTTCCCCAGTGCAGCTGGACCTGCTGAGACTGATACTTCTTTAGATGCGTAACTATACTTCACAGATAGGACATTATATAACAGAGCAGAGGATTTCTTCTTATTAAAAAAAAAAAAAAGGATGCACTTCAGTGAATTACACCATATATTAGAATTACATGTGATGTCGAAAAAGCAACATGATTAGAAACTCTTCCATGTATAGTAGGTCAGTGAAGGATCCAAAACTATTAGCTACACAAGACTTGGGCATTAATTATACTCATTTTTCTCTGTCTGACACATATGTAAATTGTGCTGTCACTGTTCATTTATGAATCTGTGAGGAAAATTTATACATATTTCATGAATTCTAGGGCACTCTCTGTGACCACAGTTAGCATCTGCAAACATCTGGAAGCATCTGATTTGCTAAATTTCTCTCTCCAAACACCAGATACAACAGTTCAAGAGCACAGCAGACTCACTCCAGGCCAGATGCAGGACTGCAGATGTATTGTTCAGCATTCTTCATTTCACCCAGGATTTACTGCAACACCTTCTTCTCTTGGCCGTGGTGAGTTCTTATCCCTAACTGACCACCTCTGACCATGCCACTCTTCCTTTCAATCCTCATGCTGGCTGCCCCTTCTCAATCACATCAGATATGAGCTAGTTGCTTTTACGGTCAGGACCCTTAGCAGTCCTAATACCTTTCCTTAGGCAGCAACAGACCTACTCCTATCCTTGATCAACTCACAGTGCTCTCATCCATCACCGGCTAACTGTAGGCATAACATATTTTACTTTCTGCTTTGAATGAGCAGCCAAAATAAACAGAAAACCACACCGCTATCCTCCTTCAAATCCTCCTTGATAACTCTCCCGTGCTGCAATGCTGACAAATGCTTGCCGCTGCTTGAGATCACAAGTGAGTTCTGTTATCCCCTTGGTTCTCCATTTCCAGATCCATTTGTTCTATTTGGCTTAAAGCTTTGATGTAAGCTCCTTGCTATGAAGGCTCACTTTTAGGACTGGAAAGGAGTGAGTAATTGATACTCTACATGTTGTGCCGGGCTCTCCATCTCTGGGCAAATTCAAGAATGGTAAGTCTTCTAAAGGATCTGCACAGAATCAGAAAGGACTTACATCAGGGGATCTCAGCTTTTTATATAGTCAGTATATGTAAATGACTCACCAGACAATTGCAATTGCCCTTATAATTGGTAATTGAGTAGGAACTACACTGGTTTGCTACCCTGTGCTTATCACACAGCAACAGTCTTTGTCAGATTGGTTCTCTCACAGTTCTTACCCTGTTACAAGCATTTTGGCTAGATGTGCAAGCCTTCCCAGGCCAGGCAAGCCACTAGAAGTAATCCAGGAGCGATGGACTGCCATTACCCCGGTACAGCAGGTTGGCAGTTTGGTATATTGACACTTCATTCCTTTTTTCCATATGGGGCTACAGTGTCCTCGCTCAGATTAAATGGAATCCACACCATGGGTTTGTACTTTGTCTATGCTTGTGAAAAGAGCACCAGGTGAACTGAAGCACTACAATTTTCTGTGTTCTAGTTTAATTCAAACTCCCGAGAGCTTCTATTTACTGGGTTTAATGGTTTTGTTCTTTCTGAAAAAAGCAACACAAATAGAAGTATCCCAAGGATTTAAAAAGATAATTTAGATATTGTACATTTAAAATTTTTCCTCTTAATGTTAACTTTAAAAGATCAAAGTTAAGTAACAAATTTGAATCACTTCAGGCAAATTTTAAATTAGCAAACATAGCTGCCAACTGGATCACAATAATCCTTCATGATAATCTTTCTGTAATTCTTCTGAGTTACCACTGTCTGTTTAGCAGATTCAATTAACATCAAGAAACATCCAGAAGATTGAACTCAAAGTATACCACTTTGCCTGCAATGATGTAGAATGATACAAGTTACTGATTTATTTAATGCACTTATTTTCCCACGTTACAAGGTTAAGGCAATGGAAAAGGCTAATCACCTCTTTAGAGAAGCAGGTTCCAAGCACAAGCTATTCTACACTTTCACATGATTTCTCTGATGAAAATTACACTAGAACAAGAAAAGGTTCTACACGAGAATGAAGATAAATCAGGTTCATTTCAGTCTGGACTGTGCATAACCAGCACCTGTACAGATTGCACAAGCTACTCAAATATTGTTTGTGGAGGTACTTTTTAAGTASCTGGTCAGAAAACAGAGCTTGCAGTCCACTGCAAATTGTAGCATACTCCTCCTTTTCATATGAACAGGATTCTAAATTTCTTACCACACACTGAAAAATATTTTGATTTGGAAATGTTTTCATAGTGTTGAAAACATTATATTCTAGTATGTGGAATATTATTTGTAGTAATAAATATATAATAATGACACAAAAATTAAAATGGCATGCTCTAAGAGGAGACTGTATAGCATGACAGTATCATCGTCAGTTTACTGTGTCCATAAACAGATACTAAATAGAATAGTCTGAGACATCCTTACTACAACAATCATGGTTGCTGGAGAGCATGAGTGAAATGGACTGCAAAAATTGGACAGACTCTTCCTAAATAGCATCTTCTAGTGCCACCACAGGAGACGGAATGCTGTGCTACATGGATCATTGGTCTAACTCAGCAGGGCATTGCAAATGTTCACATACACACTAGGAGGATCAAAAGAATGCTTTGACAGTTGTCTTGACATTCAGCACAAAGCAATTTATTTCTGTAACTTCCTGGCGATTCCCTCCACCTCTCCAGAAATGGACATACACCTCTCCAAAAAGGGAAAGGTTTCTACAAAATGCTTTGATATTACAAAACTGTATTTTTAGGTGGGAAGTCACTCCATCCAAACTTTTTCTCCCTACCAAGCTAAGTTTTAACTCGTGAAAACAAAATCTTTTTTTTACTATAAAAATAATGGATGTTCCCTCTATTTCTTAAGCATAAAAATATATTGAGAATGATAAAATATACTAGCTTACTTATGTGACTCACAAACCCAAACCCATCTCAAATATGGCATGCGTAACTATGTGTCTTTTGAAAATGGACTGAGATGCTTCTTAAAGTTCTACCYGATCTGTGTGGGAAATGAACTATAGAAATATTTTGCATTATGATTCTGGCTTACAACAGCAAGTAAAAGCTGTGTAAGACCTGCCATTTCCCTTGCTGTGGTATTTTCAGCCTTCACTCAGTCTTGACTAGGTCTTGGCTAAGTTGACCAGCACCAGATCTTAGGCAAGGGCTGTGCCACTTGTTCTCCTCACCTGCCCTTGACCTATATGCTCACCTGTAGGGCCTGATACGATTTACCTCTCTGCTCTATCTTCCATCAGCTGATTTCCAACTATCTCGGATCTATTCCCTTCTGAACTAACATCCAGAGCAGAAAGAAATGGGCTATAGCACACTCTGCTTTAGCTGTGTCATCATGCTGATGTCTGCTGACATGAAACTGCTAAGCTGATTCATCCCAAGTATAATACTCAAGTGGTTTCTTTTCAACAGACTACAGACTCAATAGGCCAATTTCTTCTGCCTGCATCTCTGGACACATGTGACAAGGCTAAATACTCCTGGCAAGAATCCTTCCTCCAGCAATATTATATATTATAAACGTGATTAGAACAGCATCCACACAGGGGTAGATGTTCAGCCTATCTGAGTGCAGCCAACAGAGAGAAGGACGTTTCTGAACTGAGAGTCAGGAGTACTGTTATTCCATACAGATGTATTCCTGTTTCACTTTCATTCCTGTAGGTGGTTTCCTTAAAAACGCTGAACTGAGAAAGTTAGGTTACTTTATTACCAAAAAATGCTAATGATGCTAAAAGCTGTCATGTTATTAGTTTTCCTCTAGTTTTTAATTATTTGTCAAAATTCATATTCTATACTAGTCCCAGATTTAGGTCCTTATGTGTTAAGATGAACACAACATAGTAACTTTATACTTCAGCTACAAATACTGTACTAGAGTGTCACATGAGGAAGTGTGTTATGCAAAAAGGTTGTTTATTTTTCCAAGTAATCATTATGCACGTTTTTTAACTGATTAGATCTACACTGGAAGGTTAAATCCAAGTATGAGATTGATTACATATCTCTTGATACTTTATTATATAAAAAAGTATTTGTTTATTWTAACAGAAAAAAATTAATGAACAATAGCTCCTACTCTCTCAGAAGCATATTTCCAGCTCACAGCACTGCAACTTCAAAATGCTTACAAGATCAGTTAGGTAATCTGCACATTAGCACAGAGACAGAGAAATACAACAAAGAAAATGAAATCCAAGTGTTCAGTAGAAAATGAGGAATTTCGCTTCAAATTCGAAAAAAGATTTTCTATAAAGGCACGTGCTATTAGGCAATTATTAAGTGAAGAGATTTGGAAGAAATGTCATGTTTACCCAGGATTATTCTGTAACAGATCATTTCCATCATTCTGAAGTGACTGGTTTTGGCTTCTATAGACATAGAAACTGTCAGATGACCCACACCAATAGGTCAGCTCCGAATTCCATTTAGTTGCAGGCAAGTATTTCTTGATAGTCATCTGATTTAATGATTTCTAGTCAGAGGACAATACCTTCAACCTGGATTGTGAACATGCAGTGCCTCACTACTGACATATGCCTCAGAGTGAGCAGCAAATGAAAGTGTCCATTTCAGTTAAAATGGACTGTCCAACTATCTTGTCCAAGAATTTGAGAGTMCAGGTTCAACAGGTACCAAATCATGTAAGAACAGATTCATTTTGGAAAACAGAGATGGAAGATGGGGTGGTATATTTCACACCAAGACTGCAATAATCTCATCATAAACCCATCCAAGGTCTCTTCCAGTATTCAGAATGGGTGATAACTTAGGAGGTCTGGCAATTTTATGATAATTCAAGTATTTGGCACTAAAATCTCTCAAGAACCCTTTACAATATTGTAGGATAGTCTTTTTAGCTACTTCATCGGTTTTGGCCTCAACACTGTACCTCAACCACTTACCTTAGCCTAGTTTAAACCTGATTAGCCTCTTTTCACCAAAACCCAAACATGATCAAGTGCAATACAAAACAGCTCCCGAAAACTATGGGGTACATCAAAAATCATCACACTATATATACTAAAAAAGGTGTAATAACTGAACAGTACAGTTCATATAACCAATTATGAAGACTGAATTAGGAGAAAAGAAACCTGGCAACAATCTTTCTTTCCAGAGTGTCTTGCTGGTGATACATTGCATGGGACATGTCTTAAAGAGTTGAGGATTTTTTTCGTCTAGGAAAAAATTATTTAATAACATCTACATATACAGATTCAAACACTCCACAGAGTAACTTTGTTGGTAAACTACAGTGGTGGCTCTAAGCCCATTACTAAATGCTGAGTTTTGCCATCTACCACAACCCATTCCTAGTGGAATTTGAGAAACTTTCCTCCCAAAACTTGCCCACAGATCCCATCACAGAACACAAAAGCAGAGCACAGCAACAAGCTCTGCTTTCAGTGCCCTACTGCTCCTGTAAACTCTTCCTGGCAGCTGCAGCTTTGCAGGAATCCAGAATCCTACAGTGCACAATAGTCTGCATTTGATTCTCTACTTTTCCTCCTTGACGTTATTTTGCATTCAGATACTATGGAAGCTGCTTCAGATTATGCAAATTGCAGTGGTCTACACTGTTTGTCCTTCCAGTCTTTGGGAAMTTATCAACAGGCTAGGTGATGACTGCAAAAGGTCCATCTTCATTTCAGAGGATCACAGAGAATTTGCAGGGATTAGTTGATAGCTTTTTTGAGAGAAGGAGATGAGAAAGATCTCCTCCTTGATATCAAACTCTGCAAATCTAAATTTCAAGACTGGACTCCCCTCTTAAGGGGAAGCAACAGTTCTGAAGTGAAAATGCGCTTAGAATAAAACAAATTAAAAAAAAAAAAAAAAGCCCAAAGCAATGGAAACAGATGTCTCTAAGCTAAAGTGAAGACTAATCACCACCTTTATGAATTTAGACACAAATATATTGTTAAAAAAACCCCAACAAAACAGAACGGAGATGATGAAGATATCTTCATTCTTCTAAACTGTAGGACACCTAAATAGCTACTGTGAAAAACGAACTGCAACGGCCCTGTAAGGCTGCATACAAGCTGAAAGGAAGGTGACACTTCAACAGAGGAATCTATTCCATGACAGTTTTCTTTCACAGATATACTTTTATTAAAAGGAAAGCTTCACCAAAGTCACCATTGGAATTAATTTTTCTACTTATGCATATCTACGCATACACACACCAACTGAAATCCACTGCATTCATGGATCTACATGTGCAGTGACAGAAAGCATCCAAAATTATTCCACACACTCCATACTAGCACTTGCACATGCACAGCTTGGCATGCAAAGAGTAAATATAAAACTTTTACACTCCAGATGTAGGCTTGTGTTTTTCACATTAAGAAAATAAACCCATGTGAAATCTAGAAGTTAAAATATAAACACTTGACTGTTTCCTCACAGCCTGTTCCATCCTGGCTGTTTGGCATCCATCCTTTACAAGCCAGAAGTTTCACAGATGGAGTTTCAAATGCCCAGCAGACACAACAGAAGCTAGATTTTCAAAGATGCTCACTGCATGAAGAGCTGGCATCCTTTGATGTAGTCTATCCTAATAATCTATTATGATTTCCAGTGCAAACTATTCTTAAAAACATCTTCCCAATACAAGTTAGAAGAATTTGGAAAAGCTTTTAGAACTTAAGCATTTTTTTAGAGTTTGCTTCCAGGATTAGATACCATTGTATTATTGAGATATTTGGCAGGAGGTTTGTATTCACTTAGCTGACAAATCATAAAATACAACCAATTCTTCAATCTCAACCTTATCAAACACTGATCAAACATCAGCAAGAGCCTTGATTGTTATGAAAGGCACACTATTCTTGTCACAGACCTTCTTCTTCATTTTCCTCTGGGGAGAGGTGGAAGTTTCTGCAGAATAGGTTATAGTGAATCTATGAAAACAGTAACAATCAAGCTCTTTGCTCCTAGATTAGTCAAAACTAAAGACTGAAAGACACAAATTACAGGCCTTACCTTGCTCTGACTCCATTTGAGGAAATCCTACTGCTTTCAACAGTATTTGGGCAGTAGCCTGTTTTTATTGGCTTATTTATCTATTTGTGCATTTACTTGCACAAAAAAAAGCAATTCAATTAATTAATTTCTATTATTTCATTTAGGAAAAAAAATCATCATAGTGGTTAGTGGTTTCTTTAACTTAAAAAACTTAAAATATCTTAGTCATATTTGAAAAAAATGCTACCAGAGGAAGATTCCCATGACAAGCCTCTCACCAAAGAAAGATTTTAGGTAGCAAATCCTATGCAGTCCTATTAGAATTTATATCCTAAATCTGAAGGCACAGCACTATCAGTATAATATCAAAATAAGAATGCTGAACTCAGAGCAGACCATTAATTCAGAACACTGAAAAAACTAAACAACAGCATTTATCACTGCACGTGCAACCACGGTAAAGAAAAACATCAAACAAATGACTTGCATCTCATTCACTGAGTTTATACTCAACATAGGAATGCCAACTGGAAGAAAACTCTTATTTTTCTGAATTATTTACCTCAAGAACTAGCCAAAGCTGGTCTCCATTTTTCACATCTTTCTTATAGTACATGCCGTAGAATTTGACTACATTGGGATGATCAGAGAGAGCTTTCAAAATGTTGTACTCGGCTTCAATTTCTTCATCAATATCCTAGTGTCACAAATGAGAAATACACAGTGGTTAATAAATAAATAATAGCCATTTAAAAAACCCAACACATAGCATTTCCTGGCTATTCAAATGTAGTTTGAAATAATGCAAAGAAAAAAACCAAACAGAACATGAATGTACCATTTGCAGGGCTACAAAGCTTAGTTCTGTTTACTCCATACAAAACAGTCACCTGGTTTTTKACTTGGTCTTTATCAATTTCAGCTAATGAACACACCGGGTATGACAGAGCAGCCCTCAGGAGAATGGGGAAGGAGCATTTCAAGGCAAAGCCAGTGCAATCCACAACTGGGTASGTATGAAGATGCCTCGGGAAGTCACATGTTACTTCTCTAGTCTCAAGGATATCCCCAGCAAGAGATGGTGCAGCTGGAATTACCTCTCTACCCCTCTGTGCACAAACAAGTATGACTGCAGCCACATCTTACTCATTTATCATCCCACYTTCTAGAATCATCTGGGAAATTTTCTCATTTTCTACTATCATAGAAATCGGTGACATCCATGATCTCTCTGGCTTCTCCCACTGAGCTGTAAGAGTTGTGGCTTTTTGTCAGTCTTTCGTTATAGGCCTCGGGTTTCTTACACAGCGAGGGAAATCCATTTGGAGGTGAGAGATGAGGCCAAGTTTTGCCAACATATGCACRAGGAGCTGTGCAAGCCCTTTCAGACCAAACATGGATGCTAGCAACGGTGGGCACTGGATGACTCAGGTAACCCCTTCCACCTATGCACTGGAATTGCTCACTGAGGGACACTATCAGACTGTGTTTCAGTCATGCTGAGAAAATATTCAATCCATCCTGGCCACAGGTAAAGGCAGAATAGCTGCAGTCATTTTCCCCCACTGTTTAGATCTCGAAAAAATGTTAACATACTTGTTTCCAGATTTAAACATTTTTAATACAATTTGCTATTTACACCCACCCAAAAAGAAATAGAAGTGAAAAATCAATTCTAGAGGAAGGCTACCTATGAACTCCACTATCCATATGAATGGATTTCATATCAATGAAAAGCACCTACTCAGTGCTGAAAACCTGTCTCACCACTGCCAACATGGCAGAGAAAAGGAATGCTTCCAATGAATGTCACTCCTTCTCATTTTGTTCACCACCAAAGGCATCTGCCCCTAAGAGGACTTTGCTCACTTGTTTCTTATACAGGTCTCTCTAACGCTAAATCCAACTCAAGTTCCTCATATTAGCCTTTTGTCTTGAGACCAGCTTGACTGGTTCCAAAGAACTTTGCCCATCACCAGTATCTCCAGGAATTGGGCCATTAAACTTTCATATTGAGATTACAAAAATAAGTCTTCTCACAAGAAAGGATTTTAGAGATTTTTTWATTGGAGTAGCTGAAAAACAGCAGCAATTTTCCTCTTTCACAAAACAGAGGAACTCACTTTAAGTTAATTTTCCCATAAGCACAACACAGAATACAGCCAATAAAAAAAGAGATGCAAGGAAGGAAGAAAGAATCAAGGCACTGAAGGTGGCAGAGGAAGGAAAGGAAAAGAGTGTAAGATAAGAAGGGATGAAGAGAGAAAATGCATCTGGCAAAAAAAAGGACAGATCATAAAGCAAAAAATAACCACGAAAAAAACCGAAGAGTCGAAAGCCAAAAAACTACACACTACATACAATAGCCCTGGCTGCCTTGGGGAAATTGGAAGAGAATTAGCCCACTGTCTTACTGTAATTTAACAGAGGTTTCCGTGTCCTGAGAGGCATTCAGATTTTATGAGATTTTTACTATTATAAGGAGACATGGAAAGAGAGAGAATAAAATGAATAGAATATTCATTCTGTGCATACTAGAAAGAAAAATCTTCCTCTGCATTTTATGAAGGAAGAGAACTTGAAATATTTGGTTGAATTGAACATATTTACCTGCATAAGAGTACCTCTTTTAGAAATGGTAGAGGGAATATTTTCATGTGAACTTAGACATAGGATAATTTGGCTATGAGACCTAAAGTACAATGGTATTTACTTATACCCCTGAGGACAAGACTAAGAGCATTCTCAGTTCCATCTTCATATATTCTCATTTCAACACCTTTGCTTTCCTGTTTCAGTTTCAAAAAGCTGAGCTGTTATTCAACACAAAGAATCCGAGAGCTCTAAAGGACTAAACATGAAATGCTTATTTCAGTCTCACATCACCCATGGTAATGTAGTCTCCCAGTTAAATTTGGAAATATCAGTTAAACCAAGTGATATAAAACCACATTTCTTCTGCTTGTTTTTTTCAGTCCGCCTTTCAAGTGGCACAATTCTGAAACCATCCTCAAAGAAAAAAATTGTAAAATTTAAAGAAGAAAATACAGAAAGTATCTTTCTTCATTGCAATGGCTCCCTCTGCAGCCATTAATAATACTTTCAGTTTAAACAAAAAAATACTTCACTGTTTTCATCCTATTTCTAATATAGGATTGCCGTTTTAACAGTAACATGGAGGTACAGCAGCTACTCCAGACATCCTGTAAATAAGAGGGGGAAAAGAAGAATAGTATTCTTAGAATAAAAAGGATAATATATTCAGTTAAAAGATTCAAGTCCTGGAGTGTGATGTTGACTGCATTACTGACTTCCATTTTTTCCTTAAAATAAGGAATCTGTTTTCATTAGTTATACCGTTTCCCTTCTTCAATTTCTTATGTCGCATCTTTATCCATTGTATTTCTTCTGCCTTCTTTACATTCTACTCCCTTATCTCCTATTTAATCTATTTCTCTTTCCTCTAGCATTAGCTTTACTACCTCTTCTTTCTTCCTGTCATCACCCTTTATCCTTTTCCTACAACCTCCAAAGTGTACACAACACTGAAAGTTTCCCCGATGCCTTCAGTAATCCCTGCCATAGMCATTTACCACTTCAGAATCATTCCTGAACACTTGTGAAATAGATGAAAGCAGAAGCATTTCCTGCCATACAGGCATTTAGATGAACACCAACTGCAAGGAAGTCCTGCCTATTCATTGTAAGCACAAGAACCTTGTTTACAGAAAGCAACAGAGTCAAAAATAGAGTTTCCAATGCATTTGAATTTATCAAGATCCTTATCACTTGGCTGCAAATCATGTTTACTTTAGGAGAGGCATGTGATATTGACTTGAGATGAGCCTCCTTTTGTTGCTTTGAAAGCATGCTGAAATAAAAAGCAGATCAACAAGAAACATAGCAAAGATAATGCAAGTCGCTATGTTTTCACAAACACATTTCATGGACTTACGGGCTATGGGATCATAATTTGAYACTGTGTGAAATGCAGGAGTAGACAGAGCCCTGTGTGGCTGTGCAGCTCCAGACCTGCAGCGTTTCACACGGCATGACGTGCGCTTCCCTTCCGGCCCAGAGGTCGTGCAATGGAACCACATGCCTCACAGCCCTATACTGGGAGTGCAAAATATGAGCTCAAAAGGGTCACTTGAAACAGGAACAGCTCCTTGTCCATGTTTTGCCAGTTACTGTTCTCGAGAAAAATTCCAGGCCACATGCAGCACCACTGAAGCTAATGGGGTATGCCTTTACAAACCAGACTAATGTTCCTCCTTACTCTTTGAGCATTAATCTGCCACCCAACAAATATCAGTTATTGAGAACAAAAACACGTTCTACGACATAATAATTCCACCTCCCAGTTGCCTGGTGCTTTGTGAGTAGGAGCTATTGCCTTTGTATTTTCCATTTGAAAAGATGGATCCCTCTGTGATATCTACGTATTTTGGCACATTCTGAAAACACAGAACCGACAATAACAATAAAAATAAAGTATGCTATTTTATTTTTAAAGTATCACTCATAGCATGTAACTCAGCTAAAATCATGTACTCAAAATAGATGCTTGAAGGTACATCTAAAGCACTTAAAACTTTCTTACTGGCTAGTATGTAAAAAAAAGGAAAGGGAACAACAGTAAAAATAGAAGAAGCTAGGATTCCTGGTACYGAAAAGGAAAATAATCAGCTCTGCTTCTGAAAGTAAGAGATAAACAAGGGGGAACCAAAAGTAAAAGTAACAAAGTTCAGGTATACTTATGACTTCTACCATATGCAACCACTTCCAGGATCACTTATGATACGAAAAACGCATTGATAGCTAGCCTGATACTTAGCAGGCTGAAGCAGTTTATTTCACTATCCCTTCTAATGCAAATTATCTACCAAGACTAAAAGAAAAAAAGAGTACCTGAATTCACTTAGAATTAAATAAGCACAAACCAAGTAATTTAAGTAGCTTACGTGAACAGGATCCAAAATTTTGACTGCTGCTTTGCTGCCATTTTTCTTATTTAACACCTTGAAAACTTTTCCATATGTTCCTTTGCCAATAGTCTCAATTATTTCCCAGGTATCTGAAGGATCAGGAAAGCTATCAAATATTATTGTTTTCCCAGTCAACGGAAGCATCTCAAATGATGGCTCCTAGGAAAAAGAGATTTCAATGTTCACCCCACAAATGGTTAATAGCAATTGGTTTCCTACAAATGTGAAGAGAAATACACATTCCAGTCTCAAACACTAGAAATGTTTTTGCACGTAGTGTGCATGCACTGAAAGCATAATGAACAAGAAATGCTGCACCTAATACAGGTACATGCAGTCAACACAATATCAAATGAAGGGAAATCCAAATAATAATTTGAACTAATTTCAGGCTTGAAGTCTGTAGACGCTTTCCCATGCACTTCAATGAAACTATAATGTCACTCTGGGATTTTCTGAGGGGCAAGGAATGGGAGCCAAGTTCATAAAATCCAAAAGAATTTGGCTCCATTACCGAGAATCAGGCAAGAAGGAAAAAAAAMCCCCACAAAACAGACATGTTAAATAGTAGCATTAGGTTCATTCAAACTTTTACAGCAAACGGTCAGTTTTATAATCCTACTCTTACCATTTGAATGTTTATATAGATCTTATAAGGCCAAGCAGATCAAAGTGGTAGATCTTTCCACAATATTATCGTCTTCTGACAGCCAAGAATTCAGAGTCATGGAAAATGTGTTTACTGATGTACATTCATTAACAACCATTTTACATACTGTAAAGAAACCACCTTTTACAATGATGGAATTGTCTCCATCACTGACCAGGTTACACCTATGCCCTGGTCCATGATGGATACAATTCACTCATACTTGCCTTCATAGTGACTAACTATCCAGCAGCTACAGCGGTAAAACAAAGCATTCCCCGCCCCGAAAAACAACAACAAAACAGAAACCCCTACCTTTAAGTGTCATTAAGAACAGCCAAAACCACAGTAGAAGTGGGTTAAAAATTACATTCTCATATTATTAATTGTAGAGCCAAGACTGAAAAAGAGAAGGGGCAGGGAAGAGGACGGACTCAAGCCCTTACTAAGTAAGCATGCCATAAAGAAGTGAGCCAGCTACTGAGTGCTTATGTCCTTCCTGACCACAATATGCAGTAAATGAGCCAGGTTTGGAGAGCCATTTTCATCTACCCATTTTTTAATTTTTTATATAATACTTTATAAACAGACTACAATGTAATTATTCTCRGATTTTTTGATGTCAAAACCTACACACATAAAGCATTTTATATTATATTACTCCAGTGACAGAAATTGCACCGTAATACCATACTACCTTTTTTGATCATGAAGAGAATGCCTTCAATTTCRGTTTCATCCATGGCTTCCAGCATACTAGCCATAAGTTCTCTATTCATCTGCTTATTCATATAACCATGTATATTCCACTGCACATGCAGCATGTATATCTACTGTACATACAGTATGTATACCAACTAGAAGCAACTGAAATGGATGGCTATACAAACATACATTGTACCAGGTCTTTCAATTATCTGATGTGCATACTGGCATGTCACGTGTGTTCAGACTAATTTTCTGCTGGATAATACAAGCTCGCCTGGGGAACACAGGGCTCAGGATTCTTCCCATCATTCTGCTCTTGGTTGATTAGCTCACTGATGAGTGAGAAGACAGGGTTTTCTTCTCTCTCCCTCCCCCCGCTTTTTTTAATATATACATGACTATTACCAACTTCTATACCCGCTCATGCAGCAAAGTGGTGAAATATCCTCTTAACACCAGGAAACCTGCAGCAGTCTGTTGCGTAGYGAGGACTGCAACCAGTACTGGCCCAGCACCTTGATTTCAAGGGCTGTGGGAACAAAATGACCCAACTTTATCTCCTATAATGAAATCTCCCTTAACACAAATCCAGGTTAAGGTCAAAGTAAAGATAGAGGATCAAGATCTGGAGACATGTAGCTGTAATACGTAAATCCTCAAATTTCCATTCCAGATTCAAAATTTGCTTTTTCCTTGYGTTCAACCCTCCCCCTGTGATTCACATAGACACAACTCAGCCAGGACATTGACTGCAGTCTCTTTCTAAGGCATTACCTTTCCACCTCATGCCTAGTATTCATCCATGCCTTGGGAGCTTCACCACTTCCAGGCAAAGCCATCTCTTCCCCAGAAAATGAACACAAATGAGTTACAACAATTTTTTTGAACTTTCTTTTTCTTTTGCCTATAAAATAATGCTCAAATACAATTGTTCTGGKTTTTTTAAAAATCACTTTAAAGGTATATATAAATGCTTTGTAATTAGCTCATAATTGGAACCACACAAAATAATAACCAAATTGGGGATGATAAAGGGATTAGGATTCATAATCCCAAACCCTTGCTTTAAGGGATTCAACAATGATGGAATTTCAGAATTTCTCTATCTGAGCTTTAGTTTTTAGAATTGAGGTTAACTATTTGTTTAAAGTTTTACTGGATGCTCAATCCATAACTAGTGATTTTTTGGGAGGAAAAAAAGTAGAGAGCTATCAATGGGTGCCTTCATAAGAGCTGAGATGTCCAAATCATACTGGAGCCTGTCTACATACAAATTATTTTCTACAGAATATGTAGTTTTCCATCAAAATCTAGGGCCTGCTATGTCCCACATTACAAGAATACACAGTAAGAGCCTCTAACCCAGGCAGYTTACAGTAGGAGATATGCAGAAGTTGAAGAAAGGAAGACTCATTTCCTCCCCTTCAAAGATGAGTACTTAAGATGCAGGAATGCAAAGACCAGCTTCACATATTTAGCCCATGCCAGAGCCAAGCAGGGAACTCTGACACCTTGAATCTCCAATATATCCTTAACTTAAGCAAACGTCCACCCCTCTGCAGAGAGGTTTTACAGCAAGTAGAACATTCTAAGAAAAMCCATGTACATTAAAACCTGCAGCTTCAGACAGCTTCCAAGCTTCAGTAACTGCCCATACATTAACAGAATGCATCTGAAATTCACTGACYCCCAGTATCAATTGCTTATTTGTCTGCAGAGACTGGTATAAGGAGAAGTGTTAAAGGGCTGAGGAAACATGATCCTGCAGGTGCTATTTGGCTACCAGAGAAGAGTGCTAGAGACACTGTCATATGCTTGCATTTTCCTCTGCAAATCACACCAGTTAAACACCATCCTGTCTTAAGAGAAGTCACCACATACTTAACTATAATGCATTCAATAGCTGTCATACTTAGTTCAATAATTTAAGAGTGCTATTCCAGAAAGAATTATTCACTCTAATCCTTTGTCTTTTGATTTACAGCTTCAAAATCATAACTTGAATAAGTTATATTGAAAATCATATTTCCTCACTTCCACCACGTTTAAGAACAAGCCCCTGCTGAAAAATCRTTTAGCTTCCACTATTATTAAAAATATATTAAATAGAATGATTTCAAGTGTTCTGTTCTGGGTGATGAATAATGTTTTATTACATCTCAGTGAAGTTGAGAAAGCTGATAATGATTTAACCTCGTATTTCAGCAATAAATTGGACTGTCTCTGGAATACGTCTGGATGCCCAAACCACCGGGTAATTTATCATACCCCTCACCATTAAAAATTTACTTTAMAAAACACAACTTACAACTTGATCCAAACTTCTGAGCTAGGAACGTACTCTTGAACCTCTATAAAAAYCCTTTAAAATACTTCTGGTGTGCTCAGCGTGACAGTTCACTCAACTTCTGCTCATATTTTGGCTAACCCAGCTCCTGCTAAGGCCTGATGTATGCTGGGAGCAGCGCCATTAGGTCAAAGCCAGACTAGGCAGGACAGGTGGCCAGAAAGAGCTAAAGGTCCATTATGCACCATTATTGCCTGCAAATTGCTGTCTCCTGCAGCCAGTACCTCTTGTCTGGCAGTTTCCTCAGAATCTGCTAACTTAGGGAAATGGTATAGGCCAAACCTCCAAGTTGGAAGGTATAAAGCATCAGCTTACCCAAAAAACTTTTGAAGCTGATCCAACAGCAGCTGGACTGCTGAGGCTTTCCTGCTGTATGATACCAGGGATGCCCACACCGTGACGGAGGAGGAAGGATGAGCACTCTCACCCCCGGCTAGGTAACTAAGTCTTTTTTTTTGCTCATAAGTGCATGAATTAAGAGTTATGGGTTATAAGTTACGAAAACTTATGACTTGAATGGTGAATAAGTGAATTCATGTGACAGACTAGTCTGGGCAAAAGGGGATTGAGCCCCTGTTTGTTGTGTGTGTTTGTTGTATTTCTTAATGAGCTCATGAAATAAAGTTTATATTGCAGAGTACGTTRCCCTGTAAGTTTAAGAGATTCAAACAGACCGTGACACAGTGATTAAATTCAGGGTATTCRGGGCGGGGAAAAAATAAATTTGAGTTCCAAGACAACAAGACAATGTGGCTGGGTTTTTTGTTTTGTGGGGTTTTTCTTCCTCTAAGAGGGGGACCTGGTGTCAGTGATCTGGCTGTCACAGTTATAAGAATAAATTGGGTGAGAATTCTTATGAGCCAGCCCTATGTGATTTTTTTGCTTCCTAGGTCACATCAAGCATATGCACCCTATATGCAGCAGACCTCAGGTCGCATACTAGAGATATCCAGAGATGCCCTGTTCAGCATCAAGGCTGGCACATCACTGTGTTCTCCATCATTTTCAGTATCTAGCTAGTTTGGAGAGGGAAGGGGAAGGGAAGGGGCAGCCTCATGAAGAACATAGTACATCTCCTGTGGACTATCTGATTGCTGCAAAGGCAATTCAATGAAGCACATTTATCACACCCAAAACTTAAGACACATACCAATAGCACTGTCAAGGGCTTTATGGTCAAGGCCACAGAGCGTTACAGACAATAGAATCGAGTGGGAATAAGCAATACGTTTTGCTTCTGCAAGATGGGTTGCAAGCACAATGGAGCCTGAATTTCACACAGAATATTACATGTTAATCCAATATTTTTACTACTGTTTCATACCACCTAAGTTCACAACTTGTTTCTAAACCTCCCCTCCCCCAATAGTTTCTGAATGGACCTCCATCTCACTTGGATGAAAGCATATCCATTTCCTTCATAAGGAGACAATAAAACAAGAGAGGCACCTCACCTCATGTCATTCATCCTTCTCTATAAAGGGAGCCTACATGATTAGCAAAGCAGGTACCTATTCAATATGACTGAAATAAATCCAGCCTTTAGGTTCCCATCAGCATCTTGTCTCCTGGCTACCACAATCTTCTGGTCTTGAAAATTAGAACCAGGACCTCATTGATTCAGTTCAAAACACATCTACTGAGGTCTTCTTTGATCTCTTTTATTTGTTCACATCACTCTCCCCTTGCCATTGCAAACACTACTTGTGTTTAATCAGGCAGCTCCTGCACATATCCTACCCTGTAATTTGCCAGACACCTTCACATGTGTCACGGGAGGTGGATGTCAGGAGCCAGCAACACTAGCTTACATTGCCTACTGGGTCTGTTACCTCTGTGGAGGTGACACTTGCACTCCTTCAGATTCTGAAACTTAAACCTCTTGCCTAATGGATGCCAGAAAAATAATCACCCTTAAAAAAAAAAAAAAAAAGGAAAGAAAGAAAAAGAAGTTGCAGGCGATGTTCATGTAGAGACTGCTGAGGGTTGTTATATCACAGAAAAAAACCCTTCTCACCTCACTTTTCCGCCACCTGATACCCTTATCCAGTATCTAGTTTATAAGCTCTTTGGTCTGGTACTGATCACAAGGCACAGTGGGGCCTTGAAATACTTAATGCAATAGCACAATAAAATCCCACAACACATTTCCTCTTATGTCATGAGTTTATGCCACACTGACAAGTACTTAATAAGAAAGTTAAAGGTTGCTGCATGGAATTCTTAAGGCAAGCCAAGACCATGAGGTTACAATATGCCATTSATCATACTAACACCTAGCACTTTCTGGATAAATGTCCAAATAATTTGATTGTTCAACCATGAACATGGATTGCAGCTCAGATCCTGAGCTAGTATAAATGTAGCTGTAATGAGCCATTTATGCAACATACTATCTCATCCATCATTCAAAGAATACGTTTTGCTCTGGAAATTCCAATACCACCCCCATTTAATTCTGGGGGATATTTGGCCTCTGATTTTGATGATGATGCAACCTACATCTGAATGGGAGCTATAGTCAAATATAAGCTCAGTGTGAGTAGATTATCTAGTTTGGTAATTAGTTAAAAACATGTGTTTAGAACACAACCTTTTTTTTTTTTTTACTTCATTTGTCAAAAGCTGAATACACTTAACATTATAATTTCACTTTAAAACAACACAAAATTTTGCATGATTACATAATTTTTGTACTATACATGTGTTTATCTGAATTATCCTCTTTGATTGTACATCAGTTTGCTTACTACTTTCCACTCTATACATCCCCCAGTGTTTTYCCAGAACTGAACAATTGTCTTTCCCATCTGCAAGAAACTTTCCAGAGGAAAAAAAAACCACCACGTCTTTAGCCCCAGCTATGGTAGATGAAGACTAAAAATCAACAACCTTCTCTAACAGTCAGTCCACTTCTTTCACTGTTGTGTGCTTACACAAGTAAGAAAGACACAAGAGCTGGGATTCACCTAACTTGATATGTGTACAATATACCTATTGGAACCTAAGCTAGATACTATAATCCCATTTTAGTCAGTCAAAGCAATCAAAAATTGATTTACCTGACCTGGTTAGCATCTACCTTAGCATAGGAAGACTTGCTCTCCAGACTYTATTGATTATAGTGGCTAAGTTTCCATTGACTACAACAGGAACCCAGTTATCCAGCTTCAGATGTAGACATGTTAGGTGAAATGAATCCTACCCTACTTAACTGCTGGAAACAAAGAGTTATAGCTTGACAACTGACAAAACGAGTATCAGCTCCATGCTACAGTCAGGGAAACTGCAAGCCAGCCACATCTCATCACCTGAAAGTTGGCAGGTAACTTGGACATTGTCTGATGAAGCRCAGAAAAGGCAAGAACCATGCAACAACATTGCCAAGCAAACTTTGAACCCAACAACCGAACCCTAAGTCAACGTAAACGCAGAAATAAATGGTTACTTTAAAGGATTTGGAGGCAACGCATGGTGATAAATTTAGCTTAATCTCAGACAATGTATTTCCTGGGCACAATTCAAAGTATATACATTAATCTTAGGGCTACTCAAGGAAAAAATTGATCCACTTTTGAGGGCACTTTTTAGTGTTCACTCTCTGAAGGGCTGGGTAACTGCTTATTCTGTTTCTAAAAACACTTGTCCTCTTTGCTGACTGTTATCCAGCGACAACTTTCGCAACAAAGCAAGACAGCTTTCAGAGAAACTTGATGCCTCTGGACTCCTTGACCTTTGTAAAACTTCTACATGCAGTACAGAAACAGTACTGTGTGGTATCGGTACCTGATCTCCTTCTATTGATAAATGCATATTGGGTGTCCACACTGACATTTCATCTGCTGATTATTATTCAGCTGATCTTGACATTTCGACTTGCTGCAGACTGAACTGGCCAGCCCTGCTCATAGGAGGCTCCAGATCTTCACTCTCTGAACGTTCTCAGAGGGGGCTGCTGGAAGAGATCTACATCAGTGTTAGGTTCCACCTTGGTTTTCTTCCATTCCCCCCATGCCCTGCAACAGTAAAGGTCCTACTGCATGCTGAGGTTTACAGTTCTCAGGAAACTCCATCGGAAGAGGTTTTTTTTTAAAGCAACAGGTTAAAGAATCAGCAAGGGCTGTAAGCATTCAATCTAATCTCATGCATAGGGGCTGCCCATTGGATGACAATCCTTCAGAGCTTAAACACGACATCAGTACATGATCCCAATTTTTTTAAGCCAACCATTAGTTATAGGAAGAGTATGAAAAGAACATGGAAACAAAATGCTACATCTAATTACTGTAGTCAATTCTAAAAGCTCTGATATTTTGAAAACAAATGAGAGCTAGAGTTTTATGGCAATTGTCATCCAACAGAAAATATTTATGCAGGGGCATTACAATCATGAAAACAAGATTAATAATGGAAGGAGGAATGGTGTCGTTATCAAATTGTATTTGGACCTTGTGCCACCAGAAGTAATGAACTGACATTAGCAATCCATGAACTGAATCATATCCAGCTCATTTTGTGGCTCCCAGAAGAGAGGCATTGCAAGTGATGAGAATAATTTTTCAATGACTACACACTAGATCAATATATTAGCAAAGAGCTTAGCTTTCAAAGCTAAAGCATCACTTAATTTTCCTATTTTAACACAGTAAAACTTTATAAGGCCATAAAATCAATATGGTGCGATCTCTCTCACTCCCTATTTCTCAGAACTTCTAACAGCAGCGAAGTGGCAACTCAGTTAATTTAGCAGCTGTATCAACGAGCTTTGCAGGGCTTGAAATTAAGGTGATATAGTCATTTGATAGCAAGATAAGGAAGGCATTACAGACAACAAGCAAATTTGCTAGCACTTAACATTAGCAGGCAAGGAGTTATGGGGCATGAGTGTATATACGTTGTGGGAGTACGAGTGTAATACGCTGCGGACGTTGTGGGCACGGTAAGACTTCACACGTGTCTTGCCGAGGCCCACGGTCACGCTGCAGGCCCGCACGTCCCCAAGGCGGGCAGTGCCAGCACTGCTCTGCCAGCGCCTGCAGCCGGCCTCAGCGCCCGGGCTGGTCTCACCACAAGCACGAAGGCGCCCAGACATCTCTCCTGAATACTCCCCACGCTTTCCTTACCCAGAAACTCACAGGGAAAAAAAAAACCCAACAAAACAAAAACAAAACGCAACAGTAGAAACAAGCAGGATTCACCCAGGGCCCTGAACGAGAGAGCCCAGGGGACAGAGCCAGTGCCGGCCCGCGCCCTCCACATTCCCCCCGGGGCCGAGATCTCCCCGGCCCCGAGCAGCCCCGCTCGCAGGCCGCGCAGCGCGGCCACTCCTGCCCGCCCCGCAGCTGCCGGGACCGCCCGTCCCGACACGGGGGCTGCCGGCGGGAGGCACCGTCCCGGCCCGCCCTGCCTGCCRCGCCACCCTCCGGGGGCCGCTCCGCCATGGCGGGGGGGCCGGGCCACCCCGAAGCCCCTTGGCGGGGCGGGGCCGCCGGGCAGCGCGGCTCCCGCCGCGGCGGTTCCCGTGGGAGCGGGGTTACCCAGCGGCGGCGGAGCCGCCAGTCAGTCACCGGCCSCGGGACCCCCCCCTCTCCTGCCCTGCCCACCGCTCCCGGGCCGGGGATTACCCGCAGCGAACCCTCCGGTCCCCGCAGAGCCAGCCCTGCCGAGGGGGCTGGGGCCGCGCCACCTCCGGCGACCGTGCCTCGGATTCGCCCTCCTCCTCCTCCGGACTGGCCCGGCCCGGCCCGGCCCGGCCGCAGTCCCGCCTCGGGGTCAGCGGCGGATGAGCGGTTTGCCCCGCTAATCCCCCGCAGGCGCCGGCAAAGCCGGGAGGGCTCGGCCCGCCCCGGGCAGGGCGCGGCGGGGGGCGCCGGGGCGGCCCGGCCTCCCCTCCCGGCGGGGAAGCGGGCGGTTGCTGAGCGTGCGGCCGAGCCGCCCCGGCCCGGGTGGGCCGAACCAACCTGGGATCCAGGCCGACCGCGTCCCGAGGGGGTCACAGCCGCCGGGGCCTGATCCACCCGAAGGGGGATTACGCCGCACCTGTCGGCCACGGAGCATCTAGGGAGGCTGCAGACTTAGTRCGGGAGAGCCGCGAATCGTGGCCCTGGGGCTGCCGATGGCTGCCCTGCCCTGCGTAAACCTAATGGACTTACCTGGTCCGCTAAAAATAATTGAGATCTGGTGCGTGCACAGAGCTCATGTTATTACCCGTTACAGAGAGGTCACAACGTAAGTATAATACATGATAGCAGGGAGAAGTTGCAAGGCAAAGTACTCAAAAGTTGGGAAATGGATGAATTTTGTCAGTAGAGCTCCTATGTGATATRTGAGCCAGTCTTTAATTACGCTTCTTAGGTTTTCTTTGGAGGACCCCTGCCACATCCACTGCAAAGAAGCAACCAAACTTAATCAGCACCAGGGAACGTGTGCCTCCATCAGAGACTTATGCTGTCGCGTTCAGTTTGTCTCCTTCCATTTTTCTAATAACTTTTGAACCTGTTTTTTGTTTTCAGACAGGTCTGACAGTAGGGGAGTTGTTTCAGAGCTATCCATGTTCTGTCTTTTTCACTAAAGCAGAGCAGAGACCAGGTAGTTCATGGATGGCCTTCCCATGTGAATATATCCGTGATGGGAAAGGCTGCTTATCCCATCCCAGACATCAAAGAAATCGCGTGGACAAGAAGCTTTATAAAACTTCTCACTGTGGGAAAATTATCAATAGAAACTTCTATAGTCTTTAACCCCAAAGCTAAACAGCCATGAGCCAGATATTTGTAAGGGCAAGAGGCCTACTTAATTCCCTTCATCAAAGCACTACTTCTTTACTGTATWAAAATTGTTAACATTTTAGACTGTGCACAGCATTATGCACATAGGAATTTATGAGGGAATGTTTAAGGTGCCATATAGTCTTTATTAACTCCTTTCATTGCTGGCTGCTCTGTCCCTTCATAACCTCTCCTCCTCCCCTTGTTGAGACCCTATAAAAATACAAAATGAGCTTCCTAGTTTTATAATCCCATTTTACTAATTGGGGTTGGAAGCAGTAGCTGTAAAAACATCCATATCTTTTAGGCTTGAATCGTTACATGAGTGGCAGTTGTGAAATCTTCCTCCTCCCCCAGCAAAGCTCTCATTGATTTTAGTTGTGCTTATGAGTACCTAGCACCCACTGCCTTTCGGCTGTGTGTCTGGCTGGATGGCAGGTCACATGCTGAAGCATGACAGTCTAATCCTCTGATCATGCAGAAGCTTGACCAGAGTGCACCATGAAAAAGGCTAAAAGCCTCTCAGTGGAAAGCTAGGTGCAGAAAGGGGATGGTGCACACTCACACCTCTCCTCCCAGACAAGGCTGGCTTGCATCCAAGGCCTGGTGGAAGGACCTGAGAAGTGCTTAGACACAGCCTTAGGAGCCAGAAAAGAGAATAACTTCAGTGATTGGTTCATATGTCCCCTTCCACTCCTAGCAGTGCTGTCTGAAAACAAAACCACTGCTGCCCACCTTGTCTGCTTCTCAATATCTGTGTGCCAAAGTCACTGTCCATTAGCTCTGAGGGCCTGAAATTACCTGTAAGCAATCCCTCTTCTGTCAAAGGGGCCATAAAGGCAAAAATCCATGATGGGACTCAGCTAACTGAGTCCCTTGGGAGTGAAGTGTTGTATGCATTTTGGTCTTCTGCATTAATTAATTATTCAGGTGAATTGGTCTGTGAAACTCCCCAAAACTAGTATCTGTTTCATTTAGATGGTCCTGAATGGTGTGTAAGCAATGACAGCCTGTTGCTGCAGAAAGGATCCTAGTTTAAACCAGTAAAAGTCACAACCGACCTCTGAGACCTATAAAGGTAGGCACTGTTAAAACAAACAAGGAGTTTTGGCCCTTAGTGAATGACAATCTACATGTCAAATAGACACTGATTGTGCTGGAAAACTTAGGCATGAGGTGATTAAGTGACATTCAGTGTCATGCAGCCTAGCCACGTTTCTCCTTTCCCTTTATTTCACTCCTTCATGTTCTTCTTCATTCTCCATCTCAACGTGCCTTGGCTTTTACTCCTCTTTTTCCCAAACATTTATGGCTTTGCTTTTCTCTAAGAAGCCTTCCAGATGAGATTTCGAAGTTCCTGAGTGAATATGAGTATATGCTCCCTCTCCCCCAAAATAAATTTGAAATAATTAAGGGCAAGTATTATGTATTGACAGTATCTATCTATATATATTAAAAGATAAATTGTGTGATCATCTCCAGCTGTACCTGGTATGAGGTTAAGTTGTGCTCAGTGCCACAAGACAGTGTCTATACTACACTATCTTTTTGACAGATTGCTATTAGATTGGTTTCAGACTCTCCTTGCCTTTCAATATCGTTTTTTTTTAACTTCATTAGAAATATTGTAGGTGTAAGTCTGAAAACTATTTTTAAATTACTATGTAAGAAATGTGAAAGGAGTGTGAACAGACACCCTTTCAGAGCATCTTCAACATTAGATCACATTAGACAATTGCTTATAGAATAAGTCTTATTCTTCATTGTAATATAATGGACCAGAAGCATACATAAGTAGAATGGACCTCTTTTACTTCAGAAATGATAAACTCAACATTTACGTTCCTAGAAGCTTCTAATGACAAAAAGAAAAAAAGATGCTCTTGTGATTAAGGCGCCAAATTAAGACTATAATTTATTTAATAAATTATTTCCTGTATTGTGAAAGTCCTTACTACATTCAAATAAAGTCAGAATCCTGCTGCGCTGGACGCTGTGGACCCCCCTACAAAAGGAGGTCCTCCTGCTGTTGGGCAGAGCTCAGCCATGGAGGGCTTGTGGGACCTAAGGCACATGCTCCCTCTTTTCATCTATTGTCTTGTCTTTATAATTGAGCTTTTAATACTGTTCTACCCGTGAGGAGGTCTTTTGATGGCTAATTATGTACATATGCAAATAACAAGTAATGCACAAAAAGATCAGCAGATACATAAATGATGACTTAAGAAAATAAACAAGCACATTTAACTAGCAGAAGAGAGACCACCACCATAAGAATTAAAGAACTTACCTCTCTGGGGAACTGCTTTTTGACCTCTCTGGCTGCTTAACTGAGCACAGCCTGGAGCAAATATGAGGAACTCCTCCCCTTTTGGTGTTTATTACAGAGAAACAATACTTCCTGTGACACCTGAGTAAATATCCTCTAGGAAAACCACCACATAGTTCATCTACAGCTAGCTTATTATTCCTTTGATCATAAATACCATTCACCATAATGAATTACCAAGCATGCCCAAAAGCATGAGTTATTTATTGAATGCATAGATTTCTCTGAAGCAACCCTGAGCTTTGCCAGATAGTTTCTTTAGTTGATCAAACGAGCTCCGTAACCCCGTTTGAAAGTCTTAGATGCGTGATCCTTGTAATCACATTTAAGGGGCTGGTTAGCTCAGGAGATTGTTAATAGGATACAAAACCTTTCACATCCAACCCAGATCAGTGCAGATGAAAAGCTGTGACTATTTAACAGCTCTTTCATGTCCTGTGACTTACCCCAGTTCCTAAAGGAGAAATGTTTGGTTTACTTTAAATTTACATAATGTGGTTTTCAGGCTGTTTTAACTGCACGTGTAGTATAGAAGATYTGACAAACAGGAAAATAATTAAATAGCTCTGTGGTAATTAATGAATCCACTTAAAACTGCAATCAAAAGAATTTTCAAAATTCCCACTCCAAAACTATCTCCACAGGCTCAACAAGCCCATAAGCACAGGTGAAGGTCATAGCAATCAAAAAGCAGGAATTGCTGGAAAGTAGAAGTGATTTAGAAAACTGACAGTTCTTCACTAAAATTTCATTGTGTCAGCCCCTGTCATTAGACCCAGGAGCTGCACATCTAGCACGGAAGTATTGCCTTTGAATGGTTATAGCCTAACTCACACTTATTGATTCATATCCAGTAGGGAAAAAAAAATACAATTTCAACATATCCAAGGCATCATGTTGAAATTTCACAGTTGTTTCTACTTCACAGGGTTTGAGGTAGCAAAGTTTTAGGGTTTTGCAGGTATTGTTTTCCATTTAAGAAAGTTCTAAGTCAGAGCCAATTCAAACTCATGTCTCAAACTCAATTTAAAAAAAATGCTCTTAGTTTTGTTTTTTTTTTTTAATAAAACATCAGGAAAAGAGGTATTGGAAAATTTGGAATATAAAACCTTTCACAGTTGTAAAAAATCACAGGAGAGAAGGTCAGGGGCCAAATGATAACWGCAGAGAAGATTGATGCTACAAAATGGCTTGTAGTGTCAGCAGTTACTTAGAGAGTACACTTATCCCTTCCTTGGAACACACTGATCACCAAAATAACCTTAAAGGATTTTGCTTACGTGCAGTGATGTGAACTACTAAGAAGGCGGTGGGACATCTAAGGATTGCTGCTCTCTGCATACCTGGGTGTAACGTGAAGTGCCAATCTTGAAAACGTGCAGGTAAAGATTTGGGGTTGTAGTACTGCCATTTCCAAGTGTGCACAACAGATCCCTCAGAGTCATGAAGCTGGCTTGAAAATTGTGGGTTTAAAAAAACTAAACTAAGCAATAAACACCAGTCGTGTGGTAATATTGGTCATGTGGGTCATGTTGTTAATACAGCAATTCCCCTACTAACTGCTTAGAGATTTCAGGTTTGGCACTTTATATTTTTTTGCGAAATATTTTTGAATCAGTTGTACGGAGGATGTCATTTATATCCTGGAGTAGCAGCGCCTATGTTATGCACAATCCAAGTGAACAAARATACATAATATATAAACTGTGTATTTCTTTACAACCGTATTTCTCCACAGTCCCTGAAGGTTTAGGTAATCAGCACTCTGGCATTAAGAAAAATACCCATTAAACAAATATCATCATTAACATTACTCAACACAAATGTACTTTGTAATATAAATAGGACTGTGAACTAATGAAGTATAAGCAGCATCAATGTATTGATAAATCAAGCAGTTAATTTGATGTTTGGCATATACATCTGGTTATCATCTGTGTTGTTCTGGTATGTACTTACAGGAGAGTTGAAAAGACCTTTAACTAAAAAAAACCCCAGCAGAATCTTTCTATAAGATTATTTATACTTTTTTTTCCACCCTGAATTAAAGTAAGACCTAAAACCCAGAAGCTATTCAGTGTAGAGGCTCCTACATAATGTATACCTGTACAGCATCCAGTCTCTGAGTTCATTGCATTCCAGGTGCTGCCATTTAACCATGTTTATTAATGGGGCAAATAGAAGTCTTTTAATATCAGGTGATAAAAGAAGGCTCAATGTTGAGCAAGTGTGTCTTTTCTTCTGCCTCTGAAGGGGTCACAGTGCACAAATGGAAGTGTCAGCCAGGAATGATAGATGGCATTTTGTATGAGTGAAAAGGAGAGGGAATCAGTTTTGTTCAGTAGCCAGAGCACATACATTTCTGTACAGAAAGTGGCTCCTGGGATCTGCCTGACCAGTAGGTCTCCAAATCACTTGCTCACTTTTCTTCTACTTGACGTGATTTTTTCAATCAATCAGCCTTGGCTAGTGACAAAAGATTCTCCATGTTCACAGTTCCCACAAACATCCATCACAATTCTTCAAAGTTAAATTTCAGGCACTAAAGACGTGGTGTTATGGTTTACATAACACCAACTTCTCTCAAGACTGAATCAGTTCCGGTATCCTTGGCAAGAGTCACAGGGCACCAGCTCCGTAATCTGTGGATTAACTGGACATTGAGGTTACCATTTGGAAAAATTAAGCTTCTAATCCTCGTAATATATAAGGAACTGTAAAATTTAATCTAAATATTCAGGAACAAGACGGAAAAGAACGATAACCTAAGAGATTTCACGAGTTTTATTTTGCTATGCCTTCTTTTTTAATACCATATTTTTTAAAGCCAATACCATGATTTTGAAGGGATTGACTTGTGAGGTTTGCAAATTTGAGGCTGGAAGTACTCAAATTACTATTCTTGCACAATTTCAAGTTTGGAATATCACATAATATGCAGAATACTTCCAACGGATACACAGAATGTCTCAAGTGTTCTTTTTCTGCTAATTTTTTTCCTATTTTACACTGTTGCAGACATACCAGGAGCTTGCTGTCAGGCTAGATCTTCCTCCCCTCAGAGCCAGAGGTAGCAAGCCCATTGCCAGACTTCACACACTTCACAAATCCACACTTCATTAATCCCAAACAGTTACAAAATAACAAGCAAATAAATAAACCCTAGAAAATTATCTTTTTCTTTTAGGCACAATAAAAGAGACAGGTTGGTTGTATCACACTAGCCCCAGATTAAGAATGGCAACGTAATCTGAGAATAACTTGAAAAGTTTGKTTTGAAGTTTTTCTCCATTATTCTGCTGGTACTATTATGAATTCCTCAGTCTCCTAATCCAGAGGCACACCACAAATGTGTCTTATAAACAGTTCCCTATTCGTGAGCCTGTCATTAATCTCTGAGGATGTTCCAAAGATAGCCCTCRGAGGATTTGGATTTGTCGTCTTCTTTTTCTTTTTAATCCAGTTAGGGAGTATAGCAAACAGTGACACAAACAGGATTACATTTTGAAGGGGCCCATGCCTGGTCGTGCRCGTGACACACAGACATGCTCAGCTCCAGTTTCCTGCTCTGCAGTTTGCTCTCTTCCCGACTGCTCCTCCTCCTCCTTTCTGGTTGATTGTAAACACATTTGAAAAAACTTCCTTATTCTGGAAAAATTGCAGATTTAAAAAAAAAAAGAAAGAAAGAAAGAAAAAGGAGCGAAGCTGTGTGCCATCCCGATTTTTAGCCTCTTGTCTGTTTTTATTACCATACTTGTGTCCCAGTGCTCTACCAGTTAACTGTATGTAGCATTTCCAACATTTAATTCTCCTGAATGACGGGACAGCTTTGTCATCTCAGCTGCTAGCAGGAACGGAGGCAATTCTTCTCTGCTCCTGCAGATTAATTCCAGCATTTCTGTGGTGACAGTTTCTTTGGAACCAAATTGTCATTAGGACTTTTCCAGGTAACAAGCACTCTTTGAAATAACAACACTGACTTTTAAACACTGAGGGTAATTTAAACGCTGAAGTGAAGTGTGAAAGGCCCCAGTATATTATCCGTCTCAGAATACCTTCAAATCAAGGCAAAGAATTTAAAACAATGAAAGGCTGTTAAAACATCAAGAATTCTGTGTTCCTGGAAGTATTAATTGCATATTGATTATGGCAGCTGGTGTGCTAAGGGGTCCCAATTGCTCTATCCATGACCATCTSTCTCCGTTATTTGTAACTCCTCCAATTTCTCCCATTAGCTGCAAACTATCAGAAAATATTTTTGCTTCCTATCTATTCTCAGGAAAAAATTCTTTAGGACCAAGACCAATTGATACAGACTTCCATTAGAAACATACCTGGTTTAGAATGTTTTTTTAATTTCATGTTAGATTTTGAGACCTACAAGTAGCGAGTCTCCACTCTGTCCAATGGTGACAGACTGATTTTGTAGATTCTTAGGACTAGTATAAGTTATCTAGAATGGGTGGCTTTGGTATTTCATATAAGCTGCTATAGTTAGCAAGGGTCCACATTTAAGAAGATACCAGATAATACATTCTGTCAAAAACACTCATAAGGCAAATAAGATAAACTTAATAAGCCCCCCATGTTTTTCCGACTAGAGTCCCAGTTCTTAAATGCATCTTATCTATGCTATGTTATGGTTGGCGTTGTAAAAAATGAATGTCACAGAATGCATTTTATAAGTTTATAAATAAACATCTACATCAGGTAGTACTGTTTTTGTTGCCCATATATACTTATGCCTCAGATGGTATCTGACACGGTTCAATATGATCTCAACAGCATGGCAATGTAAATTGTCTGGAGTAAAGAAAATTATTGAATGAGCTCTGAAGGTTTCAATTAACAAGATTTAAATTAAATCAAAAAGCGAACATTGAAAACCCCAAAGCCAACAGTCAAAAAAGGCTTGTTTTCTCCTTTACATTATCTAGAGAGCAAAGACGACTGTACTGTGTGTGTTTGTTAAATAATATACCTTTGCAAAGCTGAGGTAAACTTATCTGTCTGTTCTTTAAAACATTTAAGTTGCAATTAGTATAATGGTCCAGCAATTACTGTGTCTAGGTGCTCTTTAGTGCCAGAATTAGATCTTTAGTTTGCCTCTTAAAACTGCTTTTTAGAAAGGGTTGCTAAGCAAAACTGCAGAGGAGCCATAATGGATCTAACCATGTGGAAGTTTTCAGTCCTGGAGATGCAAATGGTCTTTATGAAGGTGCTCTAAGGTGCAGGTTGAGTGGCATAAACTTTGCTCCTCAAACTCAGCAGCCTTAGCAGCTGCTAATGCTCAACTGTCTCTGAGGAATGGATCATGCAAAGTGAAATTTAATTTCAGTCCACCCTAAATTATGAGCATCATCTAGGTGACAGGTTTTCCTTTACAGAGTCCTGTGTGAATTGGACTTTCAACTAGGTTTCACACCAGAGCACAGTGTCTCAAGGGATAAAAGAATGGGGCTGGAAATATGTTGGTGGAAGTAGAGGTAGGGCTGTTTCACCCACTGCCACAAAGCAAGATGCTGAGAAGAACAGCTTTTCCCAAGACATGGTCTGGSCTCACTCCCAGGCAATTTAAGAATAGCCTGTCCTAATGACTGTTCTTGACTTTGCAACCATAATAAAGTTCTCTTCATCTAAGCTATGTGTACTATACATAATCATTTATAATAACTAATGCTATTTCCACCTCCCTCACCTGTCCTTACACAGTTGTGAACCCACAAACACACTATTTGGAAAGACCAGACGAATTCTCATTTCAGATGTCAAGCCAGTCCCAAATTAAGAATTAGGATGAGGTATTTTATATGGGGTTGGTTTATCCCACCCTTGCCTGTTACAGTGCTTCTTGTACCTTTCTTTGATGCAGCTGAAATTGCTCACTGCTCAAGAGCCGATGCTGGACTGGGTAGCCCACAGGTTTGCTTCACAGCTATGGAAATTCAGCGTTCCCACTGCGGCCACTTGGCTTCAGGATTCGGGTGTTTTCCTACCCTGTTGTTGTTGCCTGCCATGATCTCCTGTGGAGAACATCCTCAGCACAAGCCAAGACTGTGTCCTTTTTCTCTTTTTTTCTAAAACACACTACTTAATCATTGCTTTCACACACAATTGAAGCAACAATGCAATTTTTGATTGTTTTGCTAAGCTGTGCAGAGGTCGGGGCTGCTGCTGCTTTCCTGTGTGCACTGCCATCCTCAATCAGCCTGTCTAATACAGAAGAGGTGTTTTTTTTCCGCAGATGGTTTTGTGTCCTGAGGTTCTAGCTTTGATTGTGGCAACTGCCTTACTTAGCAGGCACCACAGGACGCAGAGGGAGAGAGAAATCAGCACAGCGGGGGGATGCTAGCGCTCGCCGCAGAGGCACAGCAAAGAGCAGGGCCACCCACCGCCTCCCCTGCTTGCACCTGACAATTGAGCTTGGATCTCTACTTTCAGTTCTGCTTGAATCCAAAGAAAGGACTTGTGTGTAGCAAGCAGAAAATTGCCTACAAACTTTCCGCAAATACAAACAAATTATTTTTTTTTTAAAAAGGGACTGCAGCTTAGGAGAGATTCAAAAACTTATCCCCGTATCTTGCCATGCAATGCAAACCTCCTGACTGCTCCATTTGTAAGCCCTCAAAGGAGAGTGAGTGTGATTCTCTGCTACTAGGACCTGTCTGGCTCGAGAAGAAACTCCCAAATTCATTATGCRAAGGCTACCTCATCTGGCTTAATGTTCAGAACACTGCTGCATGCAAGTAACAAACAGCTAATTACTAAATTTGTATGGGGGAGTTCAATATGGCACTATTTTCTAGTTGGGGAGCAGATGCAGTTTCTGATTATCAGATGCACCTATTAAGATTTAAATTCCTAACCCCAATCTCATACAAGGTAACAGTAAAACTTGTGTTGGTTTGGCATGGGCTAGGGACTGACCCTTGACAAGCAATGTTTTTAAATGAAATTCAGTTATTTCCCTTACTACCTGTTTAGATACATGTCAACAATAAGGAGCAATACTTTGTATTTTCTGGCACTTTTTATTCCTAGGATTTTTGAATATGCCACAGTCTACAGGCACATCATCAGCCCATTGCCGAACGTRTTGCAGTAAGCAGTAGAGATCTCCACGCTCACAGACAGCAGGCAAGATTTCAATTTTGAAATCTGATACAGAAGACCCACTGCATAGAAAGCAACAGGGCACCTCAGATGGCTGTCTCAGGAGGAGCAAGGTGCGGGATATGGTGTGTTTTGCACCTGTTATGCAACAGAGAACAATTTGCCAATTAATTCAGGTAGTGTTAGAGAGAAGAGATAACATGTCTTGGATTTCTTGCCCTTAATTTATTGAACAACCAGGCCCTTGGGACTAATAAAAAGTATTCCATCAGCCTGCAGAAAGTCTACAGTTTCTGATATAATAGAAAAATACCATCTTTCAGAATGGCAAAGTGTCGTTAACTGATGCAGACCTTGCATAATGAGCATCTCTGATGGACTATTCAAATAAATGTTCTACCTTACCTTTAAACTGTGCTCCCTGATGGGCAAAATGATAAATGACAGGGTACATAGGGTGAGTATTTACTCATTTCTTACCCCTCCGATTCTTTACGGTGACCAGCCATGGGAAAACAAGGTAGGAAATAACTTTTCCATCACTTTAATTTCCTAGGCACTGCTTACACAGGACTGTGTCCTAGGACCTAGGTGACAACCTGAAGTGACTCAGGTCCTAAACCACTACTGAGGGAATATGAGTATAGAGGACTCCATTACTTTGTATGTTTACTTAGGAAATAACYGAGGAAATAACTCATAAAGACTGAGTTGTTAGTTTCTTTCTCTCTGCAGCTTCATTAATACAAATTGGAAGAACAGGTAATACAATAGAAGGTCTTTTGGCTTGACAGCAAATTCCCAGAATCTTCTCACTTTCAAACTAATAAATAAATCAAATGTTCCTTATTCATGAAGATGGCAGTACCATCTTACAATGCTTGCTCTGATGCCAGGTGCAGTTTAACTAAGACAGAGGGTCTTATTTTTTTTTCACTTAGAGGCAGAGGCCTTACTGATACTGGCTGCKCTAAAAGTGATAACATTTTTCTGCAAAATGGCATTTAAAAATGAATCAATGCTGAGTTAATAGAGAACTGTTTATTTAACAAGTTCTAGTTTATACCATATTTATTGAGCCTGTCAGTTGGAAGGCCTGTGCCTAAGCTAGGATGGTTATGCATCTCCTGATTTGTAGTCTTTTTGTGCAGGTATGCTAAGATGGATTTATCAAAACACTTGTGGAGTTATGATCAGTTAGAACAATAAACCACTGTCCTGCCTCTTCTTAGTAGATGCATTCTCTCTTTTCCTCTCTTTTCAAAATGGGCAGCTCTGTCTTCACTAGTTTAGGGACATATCCCCACTCTGTAAAGATTGTTTCACAACATGCTGAGGTTCAATTTCAGTTTTATCATGAGATTCAGGACTGAAAGCTTCAAATCAAACTGCAGACACATTGTCTGTTTTCTAGTTGAAGTAGTCGTGCTTTCTTCCACAGAGAGGAGGCTGTATGCTCTGAGCTAAGAGACGTGTAATTCATCCTACAGAAAACTGAGAACTAAACAAAACCTCTTTAGTTGCAAAGTGGATGATGTGGCAGTCTGTAAAAACCTTCAGTGCTGAAGCACCTGGTGGTGAAGTGCCCCAACACAGACTGAAGTGCTTATAGTCAAAGACGCAGTGACAAATTAGAATTATGCCCAACCTCCAGCCTTCAAAGAGCTTCTGGGAAGTCAACGGGATTCATGTGGCTTCCAGGCGAACCTCCCCGGCAGCAGCTTTCTTAAGATTCCAGCTGGAGCTGCTCAAAAAATTCATTCCAGCTTCTGTCAGTCTTCTCCAAGTTTCCTTCACATTTGTCACCCTGGGTCAGAGTCTGAGGTTTGTTGTAATCCAGGTCGGTTGCTTTGGATTTCCTTGCCAGCACGTCACAGACTGCTAACAGGATCAGGGTCTGTGCTTTTGTTCTCTAGATAGCTCAAAATACTTTTTCTTCTCATGTATCATATGTTYTGCGGTTTCTAAATCCAACTAGGTAAATTGGGATGATCAATGAAATTGATTATAGTTTATAACTTTGCCTGTACAACTTACCTTATTCAAGAAAAGAAACAAGAAAGTTTCATTAAATAGGCAGCAGAAACCTTTGTCCAGTTATATATAACACTGAGATGTGTTTTTATTTGCTGTCTTTTTATGTTCCATGAAATCTTTCTCAAAAGAGAAAGTTTCACTAAAGTGATAATGGAACATTTTTATTTACTATTTTCTCCATGTTTACTATTTACTATTCTCTGTATTTACTATTTTTCCGTATCTCTGGGTTGGTTTTTTTTTTTTGCTGTAGAACCAGTAGAACGAAGACAAAAATGTGGAAGACAAAATTCAAGGCTCATTATTTTAGAGAACGCTCCTCAATGCCAAGACAGTTTCACTCTCAATTCTTCAAGAGGGTGACTTGCAAAGAATGCAACACAACACACTGAGTCCACAATGCCATTTTTATCCGTTTCTCACAGGTCTGTAGACAGCATACAGCTGCCTCCGGAGCAGAATTAGGCCTGCATTGCTATTGAATGACCTGGCTCAGGGTCGTCAAGAGATTTTTGCAAGTAGCTCCTATTAATGCTAATGGGAATGTGACAAATTAATCTCTCATGTACAGATGAGAGAACAAATCCATTCAGATGCAGAATAAAAATACTGTCAATGTTTGAGGAACTACAGGAACCTGAACCATATAACAACGACAGCAACAACCAACAGAATAATACTTTTGGCTTGTTAGTACCATGCAGTCTAAAATCAGTACAGGTACAAAGATAATGCCGTGTGTCCCTCCACTCTTCCAGCTCTGCTGGGATTTTTCTTTGTTGTGTCATATTGGTAAATTACAACAGCATTATTCCAGGTTCTAAGAAAACCTGGGAATGAGTAACATAAATATTTAGCCGGAAATCCACATTGTAAGGGCAGAACTGAAAAGAAGGCAATATAAAAACAAACAAACAAAAAATTCAAGGAAAAAAATAAAAGCTTTGATTACATTTGCTTTGGTAAAACAAGTAAACTTTGTATTCACTTGTTTACACTTTATTTAAAATATAAGCAGATATTTCCATCATAAACGCATGTATGCTTATTTGTAGTACTCAATGAGTTACTCTTCAACTATTTTCTGGTTTTATAGTGTGATTTCATAGCTTCTTCCCAATAACTATTATTTGTTTACRGTTGCATTCCTTCAGTTCGAATAAAGCAAAGGTTCTTCTGAAATCCTGCATATTTACTGTTATCTGGGAACCAGTCCTACCAGTATGTCTTTCATATTTCTTGCTCCGCTGCTTAAAAATGGTAACACTAAAAGGGAACATCATAGGGACAACTTTGAGAAAGATTCAAATCTCTTAACTGGTTAGTACAGGACACATAGGTATCTAAACCATGAAAAAGACAGTAAAATCAAATGTTGGGAGACATCTGAACATGCTGCAAGGATAGATGAGATTCTGGCTCATGGATGTTTAAATGTTTCATATCTACCTTTAAGAGGCAAAAGGTTTATTGTCCTGTTCTGCCACTTGTATATTCATGAGTAAATTACCATATTATGAGAACGTCTAGTGCACGATGTGAGCCAACACAAACCTCTCTGAGATGCAGCATGTGCAGTGGTGCTGGATGGCTTCAGGAAGGCCATCCTCTCCTGGACCTATCTGCCCAGTGAAGGGGAGCAGGATGTCCTGCCAGGAGTGTCCCTGGCAATGTCTTGCTGTTTATGGGCGCGACATGGGGCTGGACTGGCTCCCAGAGGGGCCAGACTGGCTGAGGGCACTGCAAGGACCAGCTGCTCCTTAAGTTTCTCCCTACCAGTGCAGTGGGAGCACTTATAAGGCATCCCAGAGGCAGCCCTACTGACTAGACAGCAGGACTTGGGAATGCCCTTCAAGGGCCCTGTTTGGACCATTCTGACAGGGCAGCCTCCCTGAAGACATAGGTGGCCTCCCAGTGGACATGCAACCATGCCTGATTGACATGCTGGCAGCACTTCTCATTTGAAATGCGGAGTTAACCAACTCAGCTAATTTTGCTGCATATATTTAAATGTCAAAAATAGTGCTGATGCAACAGCATTTGCTAAATATATAATAATGACTTACTGCTTTAGCCTAATTCAAAGCCAATCAAAAAGGCACTACAAAAGACACCAGCTAAGAAAAAGCCTCCTGTGGTGCACTGAAATAAAAGTCACCCCTGTGGAAATCAGTGGGTGCCTTGGAGGTCTGCTTTGATGCTGGCATGGTGTTGAGTCATGAAGCGCATTTGAAGAGCTCTGTCCTGCTGTCTGAACTGAGAACGATGCCATTGGGGTGAAGCTCAGAGTGGCTCCTCAATGTTTGAGGACCTACCTCATGCAGCCTGTGGATGTCTTGGAAGTCTTTCAAAATTCTGAGGATCCCAGACAGCAAAATCAAGGCATTTCATGGAAATATAAAATGGTTTGGGTTGGAAGAGGCCTTAAAGATCATCTAGTTCCAACCCTCCTGCCATAGGCAGGAACACCTTCCACTAGACCAGGTTGCTCAAAGCCCTATCCAACCTGGCCTTGAAAACTTCCAGGGATGGGGCATCCACAGCTTCTCTGGGCAACCTGTTCCAGTGCCTCACCACCCTCATAGTGAAGAATTTTTTCCTTATATCTGAATCATCTTTTCTGCCTACATTAAATATCCACTGAACTAATCTAAACCTTCTGTAAATGTCTCTCTTCCTTAAAAGAAAGGGGTTTTCTGTATTAGTTCTGGCTGCATTTTTATGAACCAAGGTAAATGTGAGTTGTTAACACACTCTTAAAGCACTTATTCAGGTTTCCAGGCTTGATAAGTATGTCAGTAAGAAGTTTGCATACAGCACACACAGCATCTATATCACTGGATCCTAATTCCTCCACTCTGGGATTAAATTCCTAATGAACCTTGTCCTGCAAGTCTTGCAGAAAGTAATTCATGAAGAGAGGCTCTATGAAAGGGTATCATAATTTGGCGTAAGGATGAAAGATCACATTTAAGGGACCAATCTGTCTCTTGATTCCTGTCATACTCAGCTTGTAAGTATTTGTTGAAGTGTTAGGATACAAAAGGAAGAAGTCCAGGCGGTCTGTTAGCTCTGCCCTTTCTCCAAGTACCCAGCTAAACCATTGCTTCAGTCTGCTCAAACCCCATCCTGGAATCAAAAGTCTACAGCTCTAAGCAACTTCGTAAGTTCATCAAAACTTCTTTTTAACTACTGCTTATAAATAATATAATAATTCTGTTATGAGTAAGAGATGCAGTTTTCCAAACTATATCTGCATATACAAATATAGATATTTTCTAATTTGTATGCAGGTTGTCCTTCAAAATCAGAACAGTCACTGGGTTGGCCTGGACATGGCTCAGCTACCTGGAGTTTTGTGGTTCATATCTGGGACAGGGTACATACTTGTTCAGTGATTCATTTTCCCCTATTAAGACTCAACTTGAAATTCCAATCAATAATAAAATAAAGTAGAACTGCAAACACTCTGATCAGCTCTGTCAGATTACCCACTGCAYAAACATTTGAAGAGAGTATCCCAAGGGATTTAGCTGTAAAGCTCTTGTGCCGTAAACTGCTCCAGTAAAATGCTCCGCATTAGGGACAGGTTACAGCTAACACCTGGCAAATGATGCGAAACAGGCTGGGAAACTGCAATGATCRTATGCTAGCATGCGTTTTGTGTTTCAAGAAATTACTTCTAGCCACCCACAATATTTTTTTAAGCGAAGTACTAAATGAGCCCCTTGTTCAGTAGACCTGTGTGAAATGCTTTAACAGTCTAAATGTTCCAGATGAGGCAAGGGTAATAGCAAGTTACAATGCACATACGCACAAGAGAAATTGCTTTAGCCACATCTGAAATRGAGTCTGCTAGTGTAATTCCTGGCAGTTGATTAGCAATGCACCCCACATCTTACAGTTCGCACCAAGATACACAGAGGATTACCAGGGCCAGCTGAAACTGCAGGGGGCATTTCACTACAATAGGGCATAATTATGCAAAAAGAAAATGGGAAGTTGAGCCTAATGATCCTTTCTTATGCCAAATATATACGTGGTAGGAAATCACAGACAGGCAAAGCCAGAGTTCTCCTGGGGTTTCCTATGCTCCTCCAGGTGCATGGAGAGTGCCCGGATACCTCTCATTGTTTTATAAAACTAGAGGGACAGTAACATAGTGTCCCTAAACCATTCTGAGGTACCACATCAGACAGACAGGGAAGGAAGAACGCTACCCGCTGCCTTTCTCCAGGATCCAGATGTCCTTCACTCAGTCACTAACCCAGCCTGGCCATATTTATGTTAGAACTGATACAGTCATACCCTATGCAGGCAGGTCTGGAGATCCAGCATGCGCAGCACAGCCGATGCCACAGTTCATAAATAATAATATCATTATCTATATAAAGTCTCTGAAGGCACCTTTTTCTTATGTACACTTAAGTAAAAAGTGGCTATGACCACTTAGGTTTTATGGTCACCAGGGGCATATAATTTTCTCTGTATATTTGCGGTTTCCTTTTGTAGCTGTATTGTTCTCCAGAATTGTGAGGTACTTACTGATCACACAATGTACATAGCATCGTTTCTAGAGACTCATTTCTTACATGTTAGTCTCAGGTCACTTTTCACTTTCTGATTCCTGCAAGGTATGTCCCATAATGTTCACCAACAGTGAGAGGAAGGATGGACTTTATGTATCCAAGACAGGAATTATCAGCCCAAACTGAAAGCATCAGACAGCACTTGGCTTAGTTCTCCACTCCGGAGGAAGCTCTCTTAACTTCAAACATGTGGGCAGCAGTAGACACAGAAGCACTAGGTCTGACACACAGCGGCTCACTCTCTATCTAACACCCTTTCAGTGGCTTCCTGCAGGGCAGCAAACACTACATAAATGCTTTTGTGTCTGAATCCTACTTTTCTCAACACTCAACTTCCTTGCAGGGCTTTTGCATTCTCCTTAATCTTTATACCTCCATGCCCTGCCTTTCAGACACCTCCATCCTCTGAGCTGGCTGCGTGGCTCCAAGGGATGGCACAGTCTCCTCTTTCCTCTGGAGGGTTTCCTTGGACCAGGAGGGGAGCTGCCAGGAAGAGGCTGAAGAGCAGCCTTCCACCCTGCTGCCCTCTTTCTCACGCACTTTCGCAGGAACATGCTAACACACGATAACCAAGGATGCATTTTAAATAGATGTGCCACCCATTCCCCCATTTAAGCTGGAGTTTCTAGATGGGGTCCACCCTGGCTGGTGTGAGGTGCACTGAAAGGGCTGCGGTGACAGATGACTACTAGAAGACATTATCAGCTGAATCAGTAGCATTTCCAGACCCATGAGACAAGGGTGAAGTTTCAACCTGCAGCCTCTAAATGAAGAGAACAAAACTTTGCAGGGGGCATGGCAGGCTGCAAAGTGACTGGGCTTCCTCTACATCAAACCCTCTCTCTGCTCTTTTCCCAGTGACTGGGAGAGAGAAGAGCCAAGACCTAAAGAGCCTTTCCTACAGAGAAGCCCTGCTTTAGAAATCGCTAATGCCATTAGGAATCACTTTTCAGACAGGGACCATCAAGATAGCGAGGGAGGTAATGGCCAGCAGTGAGTAGGGAGCAGTGATTTTGTCGGCTCGTTGGTGCCTGCCCTGCCTGCAGTGCTGCGAGGGGAGCCCAGCTCAGCAGGGGGCAATCCCAGCAAATAGCTCAGGAAATCAGTGCTGGTGCTGGGGTTTAATTCCCCTGCAAAAGGGAAAGGTTTAAAAAGTAATAGAGCCACAACCATTCGGCTGCTTGCACCTCCCTGTGACCCCTGCTGCCTGCACCAGCCCTGTGGATGAGTGGGGGTGGGAGCTGGGAGCAAGGAACGTGGGGGAATGGCCCTCTTTCTACTCATTTGGGGTCAGCTTGTGACCGCAGGAGCTCTGCCCCATTCCCAGAGGTTCCTTTCAAAGGTTTGTAGGGGTTATGAGGGTCGATGGGATCAAGCCCTGCTGGAAAGAAGAGTCCTGGAAAGCCGTCAGATTCTGCAGACATGGGGATATGGAAAGACTCATCCCAGGAGGACCGTAAGTTAAAACTTGTTAATGTCTCTCTTTTTTTGCACACCTCACTTGTATGGCTTCAAGTCTGGCCTGCCTGGAAGAATCTTTGCAAGTAAAAGAAAATCAGAGCAGCTTTGTAGGCAGACAATTGCTGGGTCCTTATTTCCTCTCCTAGATGAAGTGACTCACTTCTAAGCTTCCAGGTACACTGAGTGTACATTTCCCATGCAGTCTGGTATCAGCAAACATTTTTACCATAAAGCTAGTCATAAGCTCTTTTTGTCTATAATTCAGTGGAATGTGTGCAAACCCCTGCTCATCTATATAGGTGTTTGTTTGTTATTCTAGGCAGTTGATTAGCATTGAAAGGCAGAGATAGCACAGAAATCATGCAATACCAAATCTCACTATATCACTTTTCTATATAGAAGGGAAATTATTTGTTCTTAGCAGTATAAATATACTTGACAAATCACTGAAAAAACCCATACCTATTTGAGGTAATCTTGCAAGAAGGCATTTGACGTTCCCTCCATCAGCAGCACTGCTCAACAGACGACTTAAAATAGTTGCACTACGTAGACAAACCCGGCAGAGACAGAGTCATGGATGAATGCTGTAAGGTCTGCAGTCTCTTGGCCAGCCAAAGGTGATTAACAGCAGCACAGACTTGTGTACTGCTCCTTAAAAGCTGCTGCAGGAAGGCAGGCTGGACAGGGCAGAGATGATTCCAGGAAGCGCCATTAAGTGGAGAACTATAGCATAAGGACAGGGCTCTCTTCTAGTGACATCCCTTGTTCCATGCGAGAGGGAGGCGATTGCCTGTGGTGCCTTGTCATTGTCACACAGGCCATCACTTATCCCACAGCACCAATGGGTTCAGGAGGGAATATTCAATGTTCTTTGAGGTACGTCCTCTGATATTTTATCTCTGACCTACAGTGACAAGATAGGATCCACAAGAGCCCTCAAGGAAGGAGTGTAATTGCTGAACTCTTCTCTCCACCCCATCTTAGGACCAAATCTACTAAAATGCAAGTCTTCAAGTAATGATTCACCCCAACCCTCCTACAAATATGTATGTGTGTATATTTATAAAAATATATGTAAATATACATATTTTATATACAAATGTATGTATTCGATACCATTTCCCTAAGCATCCGGGTGCACTATGTTATATCTATGTTCATCGATGCACAGTCAATTCAAATGTTAATGAGATTTAAGAATTGCTTAAAACTGAGTTCATTATTAGGTACTTTGCTGGCTCATTCAGCAATACTTCTTCATTTCGCAGTCAGCCTAATGTGAGGTAGAAAATCATATCAGATCATAGAATCATGGAATCATAGAATGATTTAGATTGGAAAAAAACTTTAAGATCATTGAGTCCAACCATTAACCTAACACTACCAAGACCACCAATAAACCATGTCCCTAAACATCACATCTACACGTCTTTTAAATACCTCCAGGGATGGTGACTCAACCACTTCCCTGGGCAGCCTGTTCCAATGCTTGACAACCCCTTTAGTGAAGAAATTTTTCCTAATATCCAATCTAAACCTTCCCTGGCGCTACTTGAGGCCATTTCCTCTCTTCCTATCATTTGTTACTTGGGAGAAGAGACCAACACCCACCTCGCTACAACCTCTTTTCAGGTAGTTGTAGAGAGCAATAAGGTCTCCCCTCAGCCTCCTTTTCTCCAGACTAAACAACCCCAGCTCCCTCAGCCGCTCCTCATAAGACCTGTTCTCCAGACCCTTCACCAGCCTCGTTGCCCTTCTCTGGACACGCTCCAGCACCTCAATGTCTTTCTTGTAGTAAGGGGCCCAAAACTGAACACAGTATTCGAGGTGCAGCCTCACCAGTGCCGAGTACAGGGGCACGATCACCTCCCTACTCCTGCTGGCCACACTATTCCTGATACAGGCCAGGATGCTGTTGGCCTTCTTGGCCACCTGGGCACACTACCAGCTCATATTCAGCCGGCTGTCAACCAGCACCCCCAGGTCCTTTTCCGCCGGGCAGCTTTCCAGCCACTCTTCCCCAAGCCTGTAGCATTGCCTGGGGTTGTTGTGACTGAAGTGCAGGACCCGGCACTTCGTCTTGTTGAACAGTTGGCCTCAGCCCATCGATCCAGCCTGTCCAGATCCCTCTGTAGAGCCTTCCTACCCTCAGGCAGATCAACACTCCCACCCGACTTGGTGTCGTCTGCAAACTTACTGAGGGAGCACTCAATCCCCTCATCCAGATCATTGATAAAGATATGAAACAAGACCGGCCCCAAAACTGAGCCCTGGGGAACACCGCTTGTGACCAGCCGCCAACTGGATTTGACTCCGTTCACCACAACTCTCTGGGCTCAGCCATCCAGCCATTTTTTTACCCAGCGAAGAGTACACCCGTCCAAGCCATGAGCAGCCAGTTGCTCCAGGAGAATGCTGTGGGAAATGGTGTCAAAGGCTTTACTAAAGTCCAGGTAGACCACATCCACAACCTTTCTCTCATCCACTAAGTGGGTCACCTTGTCATAGAAGGAGATCAGGTTAGTCAAGCAGGACCTGCCTTTCATAAATCCATGCTGACTGGGCCTGATCACCTGGTTGTCCTGTACATGCCGCATGATGGCACTCAAGATGATCTGCTCCATAACTTTCCCTAGCACTGAAGTCAGACTGACAGGCCTGTAGTTCCCTGGACCCTCCTTCCGGCCCTTCTTGTAGATGGATGTCACATTTGCTAACTTGCAGTCAACTGGGACCTCCCCAGTTAGCCAGGACTGCTGATAAATAATGGAAAGTGTCTTGGTGAGCACTTCCGCCAGGTCCCTCAGTACCCTTGGGTGGATCCCATCCGGACCCATAGACCTGTGTGTGTCTAAGTGGTGTAGCAGGTCACTAACCATTTCCCCTTGGATTATGGGGGATTCATTCTGCTCCCCATCCCTGTCTTCCAGCTCAGGGGGCTGGGTACCAGGAAAACAACTCGTCTTACTATTAAAGACTGAGGTAAAGAAGGCATTAAGTACCTCACTCTTTTCCTCATCCTTTGTCACTATGTTTCCCCCAGCATCCAATAAAGAATGTAGATTCTGCTTAGCCCTCCCTTTTGTTGCTAATGTATTTAYAGAAACATTTTTTATTGTCTTTTATGGCAGTAGCCAGATTAAGTTCTAGTTGGGCTTTGGCCCTTCTAATTTTCTCCCTGCATAACCTCATGATGTCCTTGTAGTCCTGAGTTGCCTACCCCTTCTCCCAAGGGTCATAAACTCTCCTTTTTCTCCTGAGTTCCAGCCAAAGCTCTCTGTACAACCGGGCCGGTCTTCTTCCCCACCAGCTAGTGTTTCAGCACATGGGGACAGCCTGCTCCTGCGCCTTTAAGATTTCCTTCCTGAAGAATGTCCAGCCTTCCTGGACTCCTTTGCCCTTCAGCACTGCCTCCCAAGGGACTCTGTCAACCAGTGTCCTGAACAGGCCAAAGTCTACCCTCCGGAAGTCCAAAGTAGTTCTGCTGACCCCCCTCCTTCCTTCTCCCAGAATCGAAAACTCTGTCATTTTGTGCTTGCTGTGCCCAGGACAGCCTCCAACCTGAAGTGGCTCCGGTCTGCATATTGGGCCTTCTGTTCCCTTCAGAAGGGAGTCTCCTATGACAATTGTTGTTCTGATATGACTGCAAAAGTGAAGAACTGAAAAAAAAAGTTTTGGGTCAATCTGCAATGTTTTTTGGGGGATGATGTTTGTTTTCCAAAGAAATATACAGCTGTTCTGGGTTGCATCCAGCTGCTAAATACTCACAGAACTGAAGACAGGCACCTGGATGTCCCTCCCTCATGTGGAATTGCCTTGTCCCCAGGCCAGCGTATTCATAGTGCTCTGGTTTCCTGACGTCTTCTCAGCTCCTTCATATTAATCACAGTGGGGCATGTGACAGTGGTTCTTGTCATGCCAGGCCAGGAGAAACTCCTTGCCCTCAAGTCATGTATGTCTTGTGCGATAAACAGATCTGGTGGATGGACATCTTGGGTTGAGGGGTTGACCCTGAAGTGCTTCATGTTATTGCACAAAGTACTCTTTAGAAGAAAAAATGATTGAATCTGCATTTATGCCTGCCTTTGCTTTCTCAACTTGCCACTCTGTACTTCCTTTTGCCAGACCAGCCAGAATAGGGCTGTGGCCCATGCAGCATGGATGGACAGACTGGCCCCGCAGCAAATATGGTCTGAAGCAATAGCCCACACTGTTGACAAAGTGTGTAAGATGTGGCAGATCACCAAGGCCAAAGTTAATTGATGGACTGTGGTAGCAATCTGCTCAGTTCTCTGAGAGTATCTTTTCATGGCRTTTGCAATTCAAAGATATCCTGGCTTCTGAGAGCCTTTCTCCTTACACTCTTGAGTGTCCTCTCCTTCCACAAACTTTGGTCATTACCCTCTATCTTGTCCTCTTCCTCTGAAGTGGAAAATTGCCTTCAAACAAAGAAACAGCTCTGATGCTTCTCTGAAAAATCCCTCAAGAGGATTCAGTCCCTCATATCTAGGGCAGAAAATGTCAGTCCCAGCACTTCCATCATCCTCTGCGGTCTTTCTGTTGTCCGTCTTAAAGCCTTTCCCCCATGGGGTGTCTACTGGGGTACTTACTGGTGCTGAGAGGGTGATCATTACACTTTATTTCCAAGTATGACTTCCTCTGATAGACACAATTCCTCAAAATCCAGGCAATCAGGTCCTCCGTCCCAGTTCAACTGGGATCACACCCAATGGGGAGTGCGAGTGCCTCCTCCACATGGGCTAGCTCTGCCTTCAGGACAGTCCCTGGTTGAGCAACAGACTCATGCCATAGTTCAGGGTAATCTGCACTGGAGCAGACGTACCTGGCATCAGGGAGGAAAGGTCCAAACTTGGTGAGGGGGAGCTGTATAATGCCTGCTCAGAAAGGAGACTGCAGACAACCAGGACTGGTGAGCTTGGACCATTGTGGAGAGGAAGGAGGGGCAAAAAAAGTAAGTAAAATGAAAACACTGACTTTCCCATGTAGTGCAGAAATATGCTATCTGATCCAGATAAAAGTTAGAAATAATTAAAAAAAATTTTTTTTGGCAACTTTGGGCAGAGTAAGTGATTCAATGCTTTGAATCAGGTGGTGATGTTGCTTTTGTTATGGTACCACCTCCTTACTGGAGAGTAAAATGAATGTCTCTTTTCATTAGAAGGAAACACACAGGGTGTTTCATACTGCCACTAAGCCTGGGAACAATTATTGCAGTACACTGGACCAAGCACAGAAAAGTTTAGGCAGAAACCTCAGTTTTATACAGTCAAATACTTAAAGTCTCTTCTAGAAGCTGTTTGACTCCCCGTTTTTCACATGGGACCTACCCACACATAGTGAATCGGGCTCAGTGTTTTGTGGTGGGTTCTACCTTTGAACTCGGTAATTCTCTCATCTCTTAATCTCCTTTTCTGTAGGAAATGGCAGCCTGCCTGGCTTTAAGTAGAAGCAATGCCAATGATTTTACATTTTTGGCTTTTGAGGGTTTTTTTTGKTTTGGTTTTTTTTTTTATTTTTTTGAATTTTTAGGGCACTGCTCAATCTTGAATTTCAGATCTCCCTATCTGATATTCAGCTGCAATGACAGAAACAGAGAAGAAAACAAGTTACAATCAATTGAGTCTGTCTCACAATATGTTATTCCTCAGTTATTCCTCAGAATCCTATGAAACTTGAGATTTCCTTGATTGGCATTTGGGAAAAACAAYGGTGACAGCTATATATCACAGCTGGTCTATTGTGGTCATATAAATGAACAGGTATTTCCAAGTACCACAGCTGATCCCTGGGCACATTGTATAGAAGATTTGAGGTATCTGTCCTCAGATTAGATGTTGCTCTCTGCTTTCTCCTGCGTAGACATGGCAGACACAGAAGTCTTCCTGCCTGTGTCAGTTTACTTCCAGGTCAGATACCTTCAACTCACATTTGGGCTTTCTGTCCTTCAAGTTCTTGTTCCATGTTACTACTTAAGTTTTTGCTGGCAGGTTTAAAAATGTACATTTTGAGACATTAGAGAAAATCTGGAACATCTGAGAGTTAAATCAGCATTGAGGTCTTCCTTCCTGAAGCCACAGGTGTTTGAACACTAAAACTGTGGGCTTTATTACGGGAGCTCATTTCTTTTCCCTTAGCCATCTAGGCTCAGAATACTTTCCCCAGACTATTAAAAAAAGAGGAAGAAATCTTTTATCATTCTTCCAGTGTGGCTTCTGAAGGGCTTTGGCATGTTGCTCCTGGGTCAAATCTGTCTCTGCTTCCTGAGACCCATCCTGACTGATGTGGTTCCCGACTCCATCCATCCAGTAAGGCACCTGGTCCTGCAAGGCAGGATTTTCAAGGGTATGAAGAACATCTAAGTCACTCCTGCAGCATCACATGAAGTGATGAAATACTAGAAATACTAGAAATACTGTGAATGAAAATAACATTGACTGTGTGATGACAACAGTGCTTTTGACCTTGAGATTTACTTTCTTATTCTTTAATGTTCCTATTCCTTTAAAGTGATAAACACTGTACAAAATCTTTCACTATTTTATTTGTTCCTTTTTTCTAAACAGAATCAGCCACATCTCAGCCTCACAGAAACTGGAACATCAGCCTCAAGGGAAATTCTTTTACTGTTAACTCCTCATTATATGAGATATTAATCAACACCTTGGGGCTTGGGGGAGTACAATGGAGAGATACTGAAATTGCTCAGCAAGAATTAGGTTGAATCCAGAAGGTCTGTTAGATATGACTATGCTTTGCCTGTGCCAGATAGGACCTGGTTGTGTGAAAAAAAATAATTGCTGTCATAATTCTCCAGGTAACAGAAATTCAAACCAGACAGATGTAAGCATCTATCTTCTGTTTGCCAGGGTATATTAGTGCATGCAGATCACATGGAAGATAAGCTACGTTTTCTCTCACTCTACAAGCAGGTCTGCCCCGCTATGTCTGGCACAGGGAGATGAGGAGATGGGAACTGCAGGTGGAGGGGATGGGAAGGGCCTGTAGTGGCTGCGGCTGCCCTACTGCGTCAGAGGTGCATGTATACACCGTCTCCCACAGCATTCTTCTGGAGAAGCTGGCAGCTCATGGCTTGGACGGGTATACTCTTCGCTGGGTAAAAAACTGGCTGGACAGCCGAGCCCAGAGAGTTGTGGTGAATGGAGTCAAATCCGGTTGGCGGCCGGTCACGAGCGGTGTTCCCCAGGGCTCAGTTTTGGGGCCAGTCTTGTTCAACATCTTTATCAATGATCTGGACGAGGGGATCGAGTGCACCCTCAGTAAGTTCGCAGATGACACCAAGCTGGGCGGGAGTGTTGATCTGCCTGAGGGTAGGAAGGCTCTGCAGAGGGATCTGGACAGGCTGGATCGATGGGCCGAGGCCAATCGTATGAGGTTCAACAAGGCCAAGTGCCGGGTCCTGCACTTTGGTCACGACAACCCCAGACAACGCTACAGGCTTGGGGAAGAGTGGCTGGAAAGCTGCCTGGYGGAAAAGGACCTGGGGGTGCTGGTCGACGGCCGGCTGAACATGAGCCGGCAGTGTRCCCAGGTGGCCAAGAAGGCCAACGGCATCCTGGCCTKTATCAGGAATAGTGTGGCCAGCAGGAGTAGGGAGGTGATCGTGCCCCTGTACTCGGCACTGGTGAGGCCGCACCTCGAATACTGTGTTCAGTTTTGGGCCCCTCACTACAAGAAGGACATTGAGGTGCTGGAGCGTGTCCAGAGAAGGGCGACGAGGTTGGTGAAGGGTCTAGAGAACAGGTCTTATGAGGAGCGGCTGAGGGAGCTGGGGTTGTTTAGCCTAGAGAAGAGGAGGCTGAGGGGAGACCTTATCGCTCTCTACAACTATCTGAAARGAGGCTGTAGAGAGATGGGTGCTGGTCTCTTCTCCCAAGTAACAAGTGATAGAACGAGAGGAAATGGCCTCAAGTAGCGCCAGGGGAGGTTTAGATTGGATATTAGGAAAAATTTCTTCACTGAAAGGGTAGTCAGGCATTGGAACAAGCTACCCAGGGAAGTGGTGGAGTCACCATCCCTGGAGGTGTTCAAAAAACGTGTGGATGAGATGCTTCGGGACATGGTTTAGTGGGCATGGGTACTGGGTTGATGGTTGGACTCGATGATCTTAGAGGTCTTTTTCAACCTTAATGATTCTATGATTCTATGATTCTATTGGGACAGGAGAGATGCCCTGCTGGGTCACAGCCAGACAACCAGCTCTCTGCCTCTGCCAGCATCAGCCAGAGCTGCTGTCTGGGGAGCACACATGAGCCTGGCCACATTCTGCAGCCCATCCTCTCACACCTTCCCAGCAGCCATAACTGTTGGATTAGGGATGTTAGAAGGACTATCCCAGCCTAAGCCTTTTAAGAACTCCTTATAGACTTGTCCAAAAATTGGCATAAGTGCTTTTGAACCTGCCGACACTGTTTGCGTCTGAAACCTCGCATGGCAGCAGGTTCCTGCAGCTGGTTGCTACCTGCTGTGTAAGGAAGTGTTTTCTTTCATCTGCTTTAAACTCACCTCCTACTTGTTTGCTGAAGCCCCACAGTTCTCGGATTGTGGGATTTTGTGAATAACACGTCTGCATTCATTTTTCCCATGACCTTCACAATCTTGTAAATGTTGAGCACATCCTCAGTGGGGGAATTACAGTTGCCTTCAGGGGACAGACTAAAAGGCTGGGCTCTCCTCCAGTGCCCCATTCGAAGAGTGGCAGTGTTTTCACCTCTCCTTGTAGGGCAGCTGTCCACCCCTGTGACTCCTGGGGTGCCCCTGCCCCTTCCACATGTCTCTTCTGAGATGTGCACACCAGAACTGCACGTGCTGCTGAAGATGTGGGTGTGCCAACATGCAAAACACGTAACACCAAAACTCCATGTTGTTTTCAGTATTGTTCCTGTTGATGTGCAACATTTTGTTGGCTTCCTTGCTTGCTGCTGCACATTGAGCCGATGACTTCAGAGCACCTGAAGATCAAAGATCTCCTTCCTGTGTTGGGCCTGCCAGCTCCATTCACTAGCATCTGGCATGGTTTAGATTGTATATAACTACCCAGTAAAGCTTTGTCCATCTGCAAACCTGGAGATTTCACTGTGATTGATGAAGATGTTGAACAAAATTCATCCCAGAACTGGTCCACACTGCTGACTTCTCCCCATCCTGAAAAGTGATTGTTAAATACTGCTACTTGCTTCTTGCGCCTTACTCAGCTTTCAACCTCTAGAAGGACCTTTACTCCAATCCTATGGAAATTTAATTTCTGTAATAATTTTTGGGAAGAAACCTAGGCCATACGAACTGTCAAGGCACTGGGACTGATAGGTAGAAGCCTGTGCTCTAGTATGGCTGGTTCCTCAAGCAAGTTTGTGTCACCCGGTGATGCAGGTCTTGCCAAGTGGCAATAACACCAGCACAGCAGGCACAGTATAAGCTGATATTATGGTGAAGATGATACAAAATAGGCCCGAATGAGCAAAACTGGTAACAGGCAAGTCACACAACAGAGGGGACCATCACTGAGAAGAAGAAAATTTTAACTGCCATCCAGAAAATGAAGGAAATGGACAGAGAAAACTGTAGGGTTGGAAGATATGGCATGTAAAGCCAGTTCGCAAAGCAGCTGACATCAGTTACTGGTGACCGAGGTACAGGTACGGTATAGTCAACTGTAAGGTTTGAGACACGTCTAGTTGGCCTCCCTGACATTGTCTGAGAAAGGCATAAACACCAGTAGGTCAGCAGGATATAAATGCAGCGAGGATTTGTGCACTCAGTAATAAACACAGACAGTTATTTAGAACTTTTTTCCACTGAAATTTTCCAAACCTTAATGCTGTGTCAGCTGTAATGGGACATCACTTCACCTTCAGTTTGAGACATATCCTACCAACAAAGCAAACAATCCCCMAAAAGCCCAAACCCCAAATGCTAGATTTTAGATTTTTTGGCTAAACAAATTACAACCAACGTGAAGCAGGGCATCAGTGAGAGACAGCCCGAGTACCCCATCTCTGAAAGAGGCAAACAGAGATCCAGCCAAATAGAGTGACCTTTGGGAAAGAAACAGATGTAGAATGATGCTGACATTGATGAGTCTTTATCACACACATCTGCATGCACAATAAAATATAAAAAATGGTGAAAAAAGAAGTCAAAGGCAAAAGTCTATGAGAATCATTAATCAATGATAAGGAACGGAAGGATATAAGACAAATCAAAAAGCATAGAATAATGACTTTGACACTTTATCACATACGACTGGTATGTCACTTAATAGAAAAAAGGGGAAAAAAAAAAAACAAAGAAAAGGRTCATACTAACACAGTTGACTCCCTCTGTCATAAACTGTGAGGAGTGAACAAGGACTGTTCCTGCAACAGGAAAATGGGGCTGTTACAGCCGTCTGCGTGGGCAACAGTGGAAAGCTCTCAGCACGTGCAGGTTTCATCAGTGGTGTAATACCCACGACAGACGGTGATATAAAAATCCATGATAGTAAGTATTGTTCTATGTTTTCCATAGCGTAATCATTGCCAGCCTAGAGATCAAACTGAAATTATGTGTARCTCAAAAGATTGGTGTTTCAAGAAAAAATGTTAGTCAAGGCTTTGCAAAGTTGTGCAAGGGAATTAAAATGAATGAAAGGTGTGTATCAGAATCCCCCAACATCTGGGAAGAAGTTGCCAACAAATTGATATTTCTGCCTAGATGGCAGATTGCTAATAGAATTATGTGTTTTAAAGGCAGAAAGGGACCATTATCTTCCTTTGGTTATGACTTCCTGCATAATATAGCTGCAAACTTTCATCCAAGAGAATTTTTTTTCGAAAAACATGCAGTCTTAAGACTTCAAATAATGGAGAAACCACTACCTTTCTAACGCATTAATTTGAATCATTAACTGCCACATACCATGAAGGATACATACCTTATCAAGTTGATATTGTCTGGTTTTAATTTCTCACTATTAGATTATATTGCCTGTCTGTAGTATGACAGATTTGGTTGATTAATAATAGGTACAAACATAACTAAGTGGGTTACAATAATATCTCCTCTCTACTGAATTTGTCTTATTTATGTTTGGAAAATACCTAGAACCATCAGAAAAGAAAGCCTACCAGGGATATACCCTTAGCTGGCAAGGCTACATATCCTTAGGGATAGAAGGCAATTCCATAGAGGGGAGTTCAGACAAATCCTATCCTTCAAGGAGTTACCTTGAAGGTCTAAAGACCAAACAGATTTCTTTAGAAGAGAGTCTCGGATTGAATCTCAAAATACCTAAGGAAGACCTTTCAAAAAGTGTATGAGAAACTAAATGTCTGCATTTGGATTACAATTTAAGAATGTGGTTTATTCCTCAGGGTAATTTAATTGCTTTGTTACTAGGGGAAACCCAGTCTTACAAATTCCATAAAGCAGCTCTTTACAGGAGGAAAGAGTAAATATGATCATGCAGCTGAACTTCTCCATTTGCTGCTTGATGCCCAGAAACTAGAAAAGAGAACAGCAAACCCTACATGACACACAAGCCCCTTTCAGTAAAGGAAAGCCCTTGTTTATGTAAATACCCATTTCTAGCTATTTAGAAGCAGCTGCTAACCACAAGTGTTTTAATTGCCACTGCACTATTTCAATTACTAATCTTTGCTTTGTTCCTACCTCTCTATGGACATGCTATAAACTATTATGATTTGTTATGATGGACAGCATTAGAATGGCATCTATTAGCACTTCTATAGTTGAGAGACCCTCATACTGTCTATTAGCAACCCTTGCAGGTGATGGCAATGATGGAGGGGAGGGACACCATCATATATCTACTGTGAGTGGAAATTCAGGCAACTGAGTTCTGAATAATTACTCCTTTTTTTTTTTTTTCCTGTCTTTTTCCCCTTTTCTTTGTCTGTCTTCCAGACATAAATGTTGAAATATGTAAGTAAACTCAGTTATGCTAAAATCCCTATAATAAGATTCTGCAATATTTTACTACATTCAAAACTATTTAAAAATCTGACATTTTACAGACAATGAGTTCGTTATATGCTCAATGCTGATTTTTGGTGCTTTGTTTCAAATATTAAAAGAGAGTAAGTTAGCATTTTAAAAGGTAGCAGGAGGCTTATTATACAGCGGGTGGCAACACAGAGTGGGCTAAGGAGAGAGACAGCTTCTCTGTAACCTTGCTGACCCCTGCAAGCTATAAAAATCAATAAGAGAATCAAACCAATTAAGGGGTACCAAGAAGTTTACAGAGGCTGAAAATGGAACTAAGGGATGCAGTCATTGATTTATTGTCAGGGAGTGATCCCAAATAATAGATTTATAATTCTATTGTTTGCCATTGGATTCTTTTTCTTCTTTAAAGCAATCAAATACGAGGCTCTCTTCTGATGCAGGTGTGTTAGGTAATTATCCTCATGCAAGGTGCTTTTGTCCTCCTTGCTCTTTAAAATACTTGAAGATTCACTGCGACAAAAACCAAATGACTGAAAATGGTTTATGGCTCGGTAGATGAGAGCATAATTCTCACTCTATTTCTGTGTGGATGGCAGGAAATGTTAAAAAAACAAATCTATAAGAAATGTGCTTCCTGCTATCACTCCTTCCCTAGTGACAAATACCTTAGARAGCAGTCTCCTGAGAGATATCCTGGTCTTAAATCCATGCAAAGGAGAGCACCAGACCTTGCTTACCACCACCGCATGTCCGTTCTCCTAACAAACCAGGAAGGTGTCACACCTCCTCCCTCAGCTGCTCTGCGGTGCTGCCCCTTCACAAGGCTCCTTTTTTCTCTTATGTACTCAAACAAGGTGGTTTCACTCTGAACCAAAGAGAACATTTTGCAGCAAAGCAGGTGCAAGGTTTTCAGGACTTTCTAATTAGGTTACAAGGCCAAACGCTTAGTGAAGGTGTACTGGTCCAGGGCACTGGCTGTCTGATGTTCAGTTCAATAGCACTGGTACAAGGTGGTCCCCTTCTCTGCATGTTTGAACTGGCTTCACACTGCAGAAATATAATCTCTTGAATTTTGATGTTAAATAGATACACCCTTGAGTGAAAAGTTCCTTCCCTTGGTTTCACATGATAGCTGCTTGCAGTCAAGATATCACAGCCATTACACAAGGCTGCTGCCCCAGTTTGCTTTGAAATATCTCCAGATTTTGGGAAAATTTTCCAGAATTATCTCATGATTCAGCCTCTCTGGCATCCCTCCTGGGTAATGTACAGGCTGCCCTTTCTCATTTCTTGGAAAATGGGATGCTCCAGCCCAGTACAGGTACCCTCCCTAGATGTGAGTTGCTCATGTGTAGTCCTCCTCGRACCTCCAAACTCAGACCCGCTGTGGGGTACATCTGAGCAATTCAGGAGCACTTTGGGAACTGAATGGCTCCATCCTTCACAAAAAGCCCTTTCTTCACTTTGGATTACATTAAAAATGTGTAGTTCTACCAAAGAGGTGAGACACAAATGTGTGATCCATGTCTCACTGCTCTCATTGCTCTGGTATATGGCCAGGGGACTCCGTACCTGGAGTCCTAGACCAAATTGCAATTTCTTTTCTGAACTTTTTCTGTGCTCCATTCCTGCTGCTGACCTGCCGGTGTCCTTTTTCTTCCCAAACAAGATCTATTTGTGGTATGCAATTTCTCTGTCTTGTTAACACAAGCACAGAGAGTGTATAGAATAAAATACAGCATCACTGACAATGGCAGTACAGGCAAATTTAATTATTTAATCCCCCTCTAAGGGAGAGGGGCTAGTGCAGGTGTTGGAGAAGCAGTTGAACTAGGATGAAGGTATGGCAGGGTTTGGGAATGAGGAGAGAGGAACAGTGAAAGACCATTAATGCAATTGCTCTGCGGCTGCTGGTATGTGAAAGAGAGTAGTAAGTGCTTTTGGGAAAATGTATCAAAACTCTTTTAAAAGTAATTGCTTCTCTGCCAGTCTCTACATCTTCCTTCCTCCATGCCAGCAGTTACCGGGCTGGGTCCTAGGGCTCGGCACGGGCAGAGCAGGCAGCAGGGCCGTGGCTGGCTGACAGCCTCACAGCAACCCAGGCAATTACTTACCTTGTCTTTGGGCGTCCTGAAAGTTACTCCTAAGGACACAGACAGTTCACAAGATCAAACTGGAACTTGTGTGTACAGAGAAATCCCTCATCTTAGTTCATTTTTTTCTAAAAATCTGTCTGAGCTGCTTGCAGAGACCCTGAAATCTTGCCAAAATACATGAAAATTCTGCCTTGAAGGTCTAGAAAACACTTTAAATTACTTTGGCTATGCATGATGGGAAGTTCTGATGATTATTTAGTTAATCTTTGCAAACACTTTAAAGATAAAAAGTGTCAATTATACGTTACTAGTAGCAGTAGTTATACTCCTACGTTGTTCTCTTTAGTAGAGAAACAGGTACTTTAGTTAAAGCTGAGAAAGAGAAGGGAAGTAAGCACCAATGGATGGATTGCCATTGATCGCACCCCACCATTTTGCATTTATAGTCAGCCGAGATTCATTTTCCCATCTGTTTGGTGATTTAACTATGTGACTCCCCGAAAGCCAGACATCATCACAATAAAATTCCGGTGCATTTCCCTGACAAACTTCTCCTTAAATAACTTCTTTACTATTTAATAAAATACAACCATTCATAAAGAGTCAATTAATCGATCCCAGTGACACTATGCAGCTTCAGCCTTGCTAGCAGCTAAGTGGTACTAATGTTATACTGAGTTTGGGAAGTAGCTTATCTGCATGAAAGAGCCTCGTTGCTCATCTATATTCTGTAGGCTGTGGAAATCAAGCAGCAGCTACTGGACGTGGAGACCTATGAGCTTTGTATTTTGTAAAGGTTTCACTCTGAACGTGCTAGGGCAATACAAGAGCTGAAATAGATGCCATATACCAGGTGGTTTCACAGAGCCCTTGTCCAGCGATTTGGATCATCCTGTTTGTAAAAAGACAAATATATTTGGATGTTTGTAACGTACAAATGAACTAAAGAAAGTAAAATATCCCACATTCTCCCAAACACACAAAAAGGATTTAAACCACCTCTTGAAAATAAATATCTTACAAAAATGGGGTTATGTCTTGTTAAAACAGTTCAGAGTTACGACTTACTTCAGTGATACTATACAAAATCAATAGGCATAGCATATTCCTGGTGATGAACTATTTACAGTTGCCTGCTAGATACTAATAATGGTGTGCATTTTCTTCTAATTAAAACGACAATAGCTATTACTTTAAAACTGTCTTAACATGACTGATGCAGTTTCATATTGGCTAATAATATTCCTCCATTTGTTTCTCACCCATTTGTATGCTACCACTTAGTGTTAGTGAAGCGTGACACTGCCAAATGTGCCTGCAGAGCTGAAACGAAGGCACACAAGCAGTGAAAGCCTTGAAAGCCTTCAGCTAATTGACATTATTGTGTGTCCAGGAGGATGGAGGGAGAAGAGCAGAACAGTGGTTTGTTTCTTGGCCAAACTTCCACTGCAAAACCACAGTCACAACATCCTGCTGAACTGAAGGGCCTTTGTTAGGAGACATTCCCTCTGCTTTAGTGTGAACTTTTAAAGATTCAAGTTCTTTATTGATGGGAGGATTTTAATCTTTACTATATTTACATGTTTTATTAGAATCCAAGTAATTGTTCTGGGTGAGATTATTAAATTTTACCTTATCTGGATACAAGTGTTTTGAAAGAGAGAGCATAAGAAAGACACTCTCCTCCCTCCACAAACCCCCCTCTTGTCCAAAGGCCACCTTATGGGAGAAAATGCCAAATAAGACACACTTTTTTAAAACCAGGATGACACACAATTGTCTAACTTCTTGTATTTTCTTTTTTTGTTTTTACTTCTTAAATACACAGCTGGCATCTGCTTTACATTAGAAATATGTGTGGGCACTGATGCTGAAGTCCAGAGGGGTTATTCACGTTACATAGCAGCTCCTCACACAGGCAGTCCCCAGCTCCAAGGGTGAGAGATAGGTCTGTGTCTACACCCGTGTCTCAGAGCATGGTGATAGCACCTGGAAAACCATTTTCTTGACTACACGCATTCTTTGCTCTGTGCATCTAGGCAGGCGATGCCACAAGGATGCCCCGCTGGCAAACCAGCTGGGAAACCATCTAGTCGCCTGCAGAGATAATGCACTGCCTTTGCTCTTGCTGTGGTGCTCAGGGAAAGGAGCTTAATCCTCAGGCTACTTCCCCTCCAAAAACTTCATGTGTTGCATGTGGCAGGGACAGCGAAGGCCAGGGGTGCAGCGACGGCCTGTGCGTGAGCCGTACAGACACAGCTGGGGGCCATGGAGAGGAGCTGGCTGGGGCAGCGGTGGGACGTGGATGGGGCACCCTCACCACGATGGCCCTGCATCAATCCAGTGCTAGCTGGCTGCTACAGGGATGCAAAGGTGAGCAGCTGAAGCTCAGCAAACTGAACAGATTTGAAATGACGCCTTTTTTAAATAGGGAGAGTAATACGCCATGGGAACAAATCGTTACAGATGAAGTGTCCTTGTTGCCACCACTTGAAAACGTAAACAAATCTTGGCTTTCTTTTTGAAATATTTGCCCTGCTTCCTCCAGCTATTACAGGTGTTATGACTGGGTGGTACAGATATTAATGACAGGAGGGATCTTTCTCCTTTCGAATATCCACAGTCATACAACGGCGGGCACAGCAGCCTCTTTCTGCCTTTACAATAGACTGATCTGTCAGTCCCGTGACACCCATCAGTTACCAGCCACGTCTCAAACAGACCTGTCAGTTGCTCATCTAACATCATATTTCCCGACAAGAGGAAGGAGTGAATAGCCGCTGTGTTGGCAGGAAGAGCGGCCCGGCAGTGGCAGAGCTGATCAGCGAAGCAGTTGGTGCTGAGGGCCAGATGTCCATGCTGCCCACAGCTGGGGGCTGCTTTGGGCCACCTCCAAACACCCAGGGCTGGCCGAAGCACCCGAGGTATGCCTGCAGAGCCCAGCTTTTGCTCGACTTCACCCAAAAGGGAGACACTTTGCAGGCTCTCCGATTACACCACATGATAGGTGGTGATGGTTTGCTTAAACAGCGCTCTCCTGATCAGAACCATGATGGTGATGTGAACACACACCCACTAACATGGCACAGAAATGCCCCAGTCAAGGAGAAGCCCTGCCTATGACAATAATCAGCTCTGGATCCTCAAGAAGCAGAAAAAATCACACCTTCTGATTCCCATGGCCAATAGTGTAACATGTTAATATGGACTTGGGCTTAATAAGCCTTGACATGATAGCAGGATCTGTCTATCTGAATGAGGGACATGTGTCTTTTTTAATCTCTAGGACATATGGTTTAAGTCAGTTATGTAAAAAGAAAAATATTTACATCAGCAAAACTAGAAATGCTGAAACATATGGAACATTATTTCTAGCAACCTGAGAGAAAATGTTGCCTAATAGCAGTTCTTGTCTTCTCTTTAGCAAGGCTAATCTTAGTCTTCATTTGTTTTCCAAATGACATTATTATTCATTAAATAGAATATGAAGCCAAGGAACAGAAATTGCTCAGTTCCTGGCAAACTTTCTTCTCATCTTGCTCAATAATCATGATTATAATGATTTTATTCATAAGTCACATTAAGTTTTTCCCTATGGTAAAATTAAATGCAATGGGAAGTGAATGATCTGTCTGCTAAATGCAAAGCTAAAAGCAATACATCTTGCTCCTACATAAAACAACCATATTTATGCTCCAGATAGTCAATGACTGAATCAGAAATAACTATTCTGATGAACCCTGGCATTCAACTCTTCCTTTTCTTTTTGTTTAATAGCAGAACAAAATGTCAGTCTAATAAATTAAAGCATCGAGATCTCTATCTATGGAGACCCCAGAATGTCAGAAAGATTGATACTAAATTGCTGGATGCAGAGTAATCAATGCCATCTAAGAGATCAAGATCCAAGAGTCAAACACGGCAGTGAGCAAATAGACTTGTGCCCTGTTTTATTCTAAAACATGTGCCATCAACTCTTTACATTTCCACCAGACTGAAGGGGACCAGCTTTAGGACTAAAAAGATACTTTTGTGTGAACATTTTGCTGAATTGGGATATCCTATAAAAGCAGAGGCTGGACACAATTTGCTGAGATTTTGTTTTAGTAGAAAGTAAGTTTTTACAATGGGAGGGAATACTCTGAAAACCAGACACCCAAGGAAAGTACCTGGGGTCTGAGGCTAGCAAGCAAAATGTAAAAAAAATGCACCCTCTTAGTTCACTATTGCCTAGTGAAGGTATGTTGGGCTGCACCAGGACACCTTCTGAGGGAAGCAGGATAACCAAACTAAAACCAAATAATCTTTTCCCTTTGGAAGTGAACCAGCTGATTTTTGGAGGAGGAGGGCAAGCAGCAGCATGCTCACTTGGGGCTTGACACAATCCTGAACCTGACAAAGGACACAGAGAACAAGAAGTAAGAAAGGCTGCAATGACTCAGATCAAAAACTTGCAACCTTGGGAGGTGAGTGATGTGCTGAGAGATCAGTGACTGATGTGTTTGTAAAAGGCACTGCAATTGTTTTATATTTGCTTGGCATTTGTGGAGGGTCAGTCTTCTGGGTTTATACCTGTCACCTACAGCAGACTGAGGAGATTTGAGGGAAGAAAACTCAATAATAAATCTGCTAAGGCTGTATGAGTATAAAAAGTTCTGTAATAACAGTGGCAGAATTTACCTGAGGTATCTGTGTGATTTTGGAGAAGTGTTCACATACAATTTATGGGTGTGATGTTTAGCAACTCACCAAAGCTAAAACATGTTTGATTATGCTTGAATAATATATATTGCTTTAATCAAGGCTTATTATTATGTCCGTGACACAACTCTTGGAGAACGACTGTCCCCACCAGTATTTTGAAGGCAAAATTAGTGAAATGCGTGGGATCGTTAAGCATAAAGGGGACATGTAGTCCTATTCAGGTTACCATAATACAATAATAAAAAGAGTCTATTGGAGAGCAAAGCAATGCAGCTAGGCATGCTACATCGTGTCTGTCTCACTAAGCATATTTTCTGTAGTATGCTGAATTTTCCTGAAGTTTTGCCAGTGAGGTCTTTTTTAGGATTACCTTTTGTTAGCTTGGGAAAATTGATGGTAATTCCCTGGGGTAGCGTGAGACAGGGAGACTTATGAAGGCAGCACAGGAGCATGCCACCATGTCACCCTACCCTCCTATTAGTGAACACGGTGGACAAAAGCAGCTCTGACGAGGTAGATGTAGGCTAGCCTGATCTGAAACGTGTGGGGCTAGGAAGCCACGCTTAGCCCCTAAGGGCTGAAATGCCTTAGGTAAGCAAAAGGAAATTAGAGGCCAAAACCATCAAAACCGTGCTGAGCCCTGAGCAGTACTGCAAAAATGATTGCTTGGCTTGCTCAGGACTCTGCTGCCTGAAAATAAACCTGAGCAAATAATGACATCTATTTCTTTATTCATTTCTCTGTCTTGTTTCCAGCTGACTAGACATCAGGAATCCATGTCTGTCTAGTTTATGCTGAATTATTTCATTTTTACTGGTGGTGGCTGAAGGAAAATGTGATCAATGTTGAAGCCACATTCCCCGAAATAAAGGAGTTAATCACCTAGTTCAACATAGAGCACCGTGGAAGCAGCATGTTTAAAATACATACTTTCGTGTATATGTATGCAAATACGTGTAGTATGTGTAAGAGCTTATATTTATTTACACCTGGTATGCCTGTGGAGTACCAGATACTTCCTTGAAGGAAAGAATATGTCCTCTTTTTGTGCCATGAATTTACCTCTTGAACTACACACRGAAGAACATTAAGATTTATGAAGCTATTATAACTGACATTAAATTTCATGGGGGTATGTATTTTAATTGATAATCATAAAGGCAGTGCAGTAAAGGTTATCTTGCAACTATATTTGGAAATCACTTTCATAACATCACTTAATGCCTCTAGAAGGTATCTTTAATCAATGAAACTCTTTGCTGATATTATTACATATATTTTATCTGAAAATGATCCTATTTTGTCTTGCTGTGACCTTATCTTATGCGTGATCCAGCAAGAATGGGAACTCATTTACTTCCCACAGATCGTTTTACATCATATATCTTGCGTAGATTTTCTATCCCCAAATAGACTAAGCCAAGCATATAACCACTTGCTATAATATACTGAAATCCCTGCTCAAAAAATGGCTGGCACGTAATGGTGTCCTCAAGCAGCTGACTACAAAATGTTAGAAAATTGTGACAGAAAGCTGATTTTTTTCCTTCTCTTCTTGGAAAATTAAGATTGGGGGGGGAGGGGTAGGTATGTTGACAGAAAACCAAAATAATATTGTGGTGTCACTTACTACATATAACGTAGAATCATTTTTATCATTAAAGACAGAAGAAAATAAAGACTCTAGTTTTTGTCTTGCAACACTGGGTCACGTCTCTCCCCAGCCGCAGGTGGACAGCCCACGTTCCTCCATCAGCGGCACAGTTTGCCTTCCCTCGCACTATCAGGTATCCACAACCTGAATGATGGTATTGTGAGAAACAGCAATTTAAAAATCTCCCTAGGCTGTATAAAAGCATCACCATTTCAGGGAAATATAACATCTTGGAAGGCAATTTAACTGCCAGCTTCAGCGTTTCAGTCTGTGTTTTCCCTCCTCCCTTATTAAAACACACGGGCTGTTCAGCTGTGCGGGGCGGCGGGGGAGGCGGGAGCGTACGAAGGCTGGGGGGGGGCTGTAGGGATGGCTGTGTGAGCACCGGGAAGTCAGGGGGAGCCTGTTTCCAGCTACAGGACAGACAGAGGATCCTGTGGTTTGCCTTCACTGGGGCTGTTGTTATCACACAACTCCTCCTCTGATGCGTGGCACTCAAGAAGAGCAATGAGCAATAAAGAGGGAGGCCCAGCACCCTCTCGTAATGCTGCTGAAGAGGGGCAGAGAGGCAGATACCTGGGGGTGTCAGAGGCGTGATGGGCCACAAGACTGTGGAAAAGGTCTCCAAACCAGGAGTAAGACACGTAGTCTGCGGCCCCGGGGTCCATGGGACGTACGTGATAGTGTCCCAGCGGCTGGTGGGGTTCAGCCTCGTGGGTCTAAGCAGGAGCCAGGAGACCACCGCTGATGTGCTTTCAGCAAGGCACTGCCAACCTTCAGTTTGGCACCTCACAGCTTTTGAATGATTTTTCCATCCTACCAAGGTTCTGTCAAACTGATTTATTTGTGTGGGGTATCAGCAGACACACCACATTGTTGGACGTTTTTTCTACCCTGTTCGAAGGAGAACAGGAGGATATTTTCCTCATGCTATATTTTTTTCTTTTTTTCAACATGACGGTTACTGCATTCATTAAATAACATACCAAATTGTTAACAAAGAACAAGTGTGTGTTAGGGAGTGTATCCATATTGTGCATGAAAGGAAAAGTGTTAGAATTACTTTCAGAAGTGAGAAAATGTGAAACAAGACCCCTGGTAATGCTCAGGTTGTTCTACCTTCAGTGCTCCTGTACAGCAAGTGCCCCGTACAGCCTGTGCTCCAGGTGCTGGTTATGAACCATCAGACTGTACTAGAGATATCTAGTACCAAATGCATGTGGAAAAAACATCATGAAGGGTCGTGGGAAAAGTTATGGAGCAAACATGGACAAAACGAAGTGCAACAACTTGCTGAGACCAGATGATTTCCAGCCAGCATCAATAGATTTAGATATCAACATGCATGATGTCATGTATTTAGATATCCAAAAGTTATTTGACAAGGTCCCTTATCAAGGGGCTTGTCAAGTAGTTCAGCTGCCAGGGAGGAAGAGAGATGGCCCTGGCCTGAATAAGTTAATTGGTTAAAAGACAGGAAAAAGGGGATGAGAATAAATTGTCAGTTTTAACAGTAGAGGTGGTTACCAGTGGGGCCGGTGTGGTGCAGCATAGTCATAAACGATCTGGAAAAGGGGTGAGCAGGGAGGTGACATGGCCTGCTGGTGGCACAAATTTATTCAGGGAGAAAAAGACAAGAGCTGATTGTTAAGAGCAGCAGAAGAACCTGCAAGTGCTGAGGGACTGGGCAAAAAAAAATAGGAAATGAGGTTGAACATAGATAAATGTAAAGCACAATGAAAAAAGTTTGAACTGATATGAGCAAAAACTTGGGCTATACATATCCCATTAAAATTGTCAGCTCAAAGATCAATAACAGTCAAAGAAATGCACCAAACATGAGGAGTTATAGGAAAGGAACAGAGAACAAATCAGAGAACATGGTTGTGCCTCTGTATAAATGCATAATGTGTTTGCATCTTGACTTGTTTATGTGGTTCTGGTCCTCAGAGTCCAGCCCACGGGGGACATACTGGAACTGGAAGAAGTTCAGAGAAAGAGAGTAGGATGGTTAACCAAAACACAGCACCCCCTCCAGCTACAGGAAAGAGAGTTAACTCTGTCCCAGCCGGAACCAGGACATTGGTATAGTGCAGCTTCCATTTAAGCACTGATTTAGTACACTAGGWTGTTTTTGTTTGGAGAAGCAATAAATGAAAAGGGTACTCTATAAAAGCGTGAGTGACCTGGACAGGGTGAACGTAACAGTGAGGAAAGAGTAGATGGACTTCAGATGAAAAAAATCATAGGCTCAGAACAAATCAAATGAGGCTGATTTCCCCATGATGTAAAATAAATCGGTGTTACTCCTTGCTGCAGAATTGTGGCTTCTAAGCATTGTTTCCATAGGACCAAGGAGACAAATTCCAGAAAGAAAAATCCACTGTCAGATATTAAATAGAAAGTTATTTCTGTCTCAAGAAGTGTCTGAGGTGCAAATTTYCAGAGGCTGGAATGGCAGAGCCAGGATGCCTCATTCCAAGCTTGCCCTATGGCTTTACTGCTCTCTAGCTGCTGGGCACTGCCCAGGGCAAAGTCCTGGGCTGCCTGTGGTTGTGGTCTGGCCACTATTACCACTCTTCTGAGAAAAAGTATCAAACAATAAATACACTTTTCCACATTTTACAATAATTATTTAAATACAAATATAAGAAAAGAGTTGAAAAAGTGGCAAACTGACAAATGTCTTACAGTGCAGTAATAGATCCCGTGGTAGTTGCTGTCCTGCTAGGGTCTATCTGGGAGATACATTTCTATACATTTCTCTATGCTTTGTCCATCTATGGTAGGCTTGAACATTTTCACCTGTGATCAGAATGAAAAAACAGGGACTTTCTGTGGAGTAAACCTGCACTGTTCAGCCTGGCAAAGGAATCGAAAGTGGTATTTTATAACTGACCCAGCTCCACAACTCTGCTCTGCCAGTACAGAACTGATCGGAGGCCAGAGGACCACCATGCTTATATTAATTTACCAGCTAGAATAAATAAAAAATTTTTGCTTATATAAGATTACCAAATTAAATCATTGCTGGCCTTTATACTACTGTTTGCAGAACGTACGCTGGGGCTTCATTATTCTTCTGTTATGTCTTAGGATTGATTCAGATTAATCAGAAAGCTCCTGAAACCTTTACATAGTATTAGAGAGATTATGCCTGTTCATCAGCATCTTTAGTCTGAGTTTTTTGACCGCATAACAAGTATATATCCTTTCCCTTTCCCCTCCGGGAACTGCACTTTCAGTGAATTAAACACATGGAGGGTGAAAAGTTCAGAAAAGTAGAGATGTATTAGGGGAAAAAAGAAAACAAACAAAAATGAGTACCTGCGAAGTGACTTCAGAAGCCTATAAACCCCTTTTGGTCCCTGATTAAAGACCAGGCAGCCTTGGTGAAAACACATCTGACTTGAAAGAGGAGTCTGCACACTGAGAAAATTCTGTTGTAAAGAAAGAAGGGAGGTGTTGCAACATGCCTTTTGGGGGGAAAAATATGTGTTTTAGATATGAAGAAACAAGTGTTCTTCTGAGGCTGATATTTTTACTCATCTGTTGGCACCACGTGCCATGTGATATATTTAGCATATATCTTATCTCACAATTGTGGGTTCAAAAACCCTGTAGAAACACATCCTATTAAATTCTGAAGAGCTTTTCCATAAAATAAATATGTTCCTTTCCCAGTTGTTTTCTTTGTATATGTCTTCTTTAAAGGTTTGTGTTTGACTAAAGCTTTCTCCTTCAAAAACCAGGCATTGAGAAAACAGCACTGCCAAGAAATCCTCATCAAGATTTAGAAGAGCCTGTTGCTATGGAAATAGCCGTGGCATCATGTGTTCAATACGACTTCTGTGGTGTTAAAAAGCAGGCTGAAAAAACTAGAAAACTCTGGCTTGAGTAAAATAAATCAACAGAGTAAACCAATTGAGTGAATTATATCAATGATACATTAGTGGTGAAAATTTAGCCTTTATTAATTATGCTTTCATTGGCTCTTTTTATCTGCGGGCAGAGGGACTGCCTCACCCCCAGGCAGGGCAATTGCAGCATAGAGGAATTACTTGCACCCAAGCACCCAAAATGAGTTTGCTATTTTACTGAGTATATGTTTAGTTGGGGTGGTTGTATCTGCTCTCACTCAGCAGTGCTGACACCAAGGGTTGAGAAATCATGACTTAACTCTGCAAAAATTAATTATTTTTTGGAGAGCAAAGGCACCCTGCTCCAGGGGAGTGTGTGCATGCGGGCTGCAATCAGGGCTGCCGATTATTCTCATGAACTGGTGGGGCCCCACAAAATCTCAGCCCCACAGAAAGCTTATGGCAGTTTATTCTACATCCCAAATTAATCCAGATGCACTGTCCAGGTATCATTTTTGTCCCATCAAAGTCCAACACACAGTAGCCTGCATCTCCAGCCTGCTCGTCTGACAAACCCCCTGCACCAGTTTTGTCCTTTCAGCTCCTCCACATCCCATCCATTTACTTAATTTTGGCTTTCTAATATTCAACTGCTATGCCACTTAAATTGAGGCAAAAGCATCATGCTGTACTGCAAAAATTAACCACAAGTTCAGGAGTAACGGGGTCTAATCCTAAGTCTATCACAGCATCAATTCTTGAGACTATAATAGCCCTCCTTTTGTTTCGTTTGATCCCTAGTTAAAAGATTACTGAGGTTGAAGATACAAATCGTGATTTGTGCCTGGAAAGTTAATGACCTTGGAGGTGAATCAGCACCTCTCTCTGGTCCTGGCTCAGGATGTTTTCCATTTCAGGTAGATCTCACCACTTGGGCAATGCTCAAGAACGTGGAGTCAATTTAAAGACGAAAGATCAGGTTGTGGAACAAGAGTTGAGTGGCTCCTGCCAAGCAAGATGAGTAGATGCGCATCCATTTTAGGGCTGTTCATGGACATATGGAGATTGTGGGTACAACGGTAACTGAGTTCTTTACACAAGTGGCTTTATAGCACACCCACATGTGAAGCAGGATTGCCCTGTGCATGTATAGCTCAACTGTATGTACAATGCAAATATTGCTTTTCTGGATATGCTGTACCTGGATATCTGTTTTTAGATCTGGGCAACCATCTGACTGCTGCAAAACCTTCCTGCAAAAGTATATACTTTTGGAGGAGGATGTGGTATTTGATGTACAACATGGAAAAGCCCACATTATAWAGGATGCCTAAACCTCGTGTTGGCAGATGGATCTTGAAAGTCTTYGGACTGCGTGCTGTGAATCCACACCTTAACACCAAGCTGATCCAATGCAGCTCCTTGAAAGCCATCTCATGCCAGTGATGACTGCAGTGAAACTAATTTTGAAAACTGGAACAAAATTGTCTAGTTATCTCAACTGAAATTCTGCACCTTTTAATTTAACCTGATATGGCCTCAGGAGAAAAAAAGAAACAGGAAGAGTTAAGTCCAATGTTGGTAGAAGGACATGCTCTAAAAGCCTGATCATCCAGATGGAACAGATAAATCTGTTACTCTTTCTCTAAATATCAACACTGCATAATTAGCAGCTGCTAAAATAATGGAAGCCAATTGAAGAAAAACATGGTATGCTCTACATTCATTTATTAAATACCTTATGTTTCCAAACAGAGCTTTCCGTATTTGCTGCAAAACTATGTAGCTTCATGTTCTACACAACTGAGCAAAGATGACAGCACTGAAATGAGCTATTACTATTTCCATCAGGAAGATACGGGGAACTAGTCTGTGTCTTTGAGGCGAAAATATATATTCATCAAATGGAAAAGCTTTAAAAAGCAGCACTATCTAAGATATCAGCATCCCGTCTCCCTTGGAGACAGCTAAACCCCACATTTATCTAAATTATCTTGGTAATATGACAGAGTGATTGCTCACTAATGGTCAGTAACAGTTTTCTTTGTCATTTTCCTAGTCATTACCTCCTCAGAATGAACTCCAGAATAAACTGCTGATGCATCGTGACTAGAATATAAAGCACACCGTTACAACAGAGACCATTTCTATTAAAGTCACGAACCCTTACATTGGACTTCTGACATTTTAATTTACGAAAAATAATACCCCTCTATTACAAACCCTGATGAGCTTAGAGATATTTTGTGCTTAAAACAGAAGCAAAGCAATATTTATTTCGCACAGCTGTCTTCTATTTTCTTCCTTGTCTCCCCACAGCTACTCATACACAGGAGCCACATTCTCTGCGAAGCAAAGAGCACTGTTCAAAGAAGGCTAGTTTTGTAGATACTGTATTTCATGGCCCATTCAGCTGCACTTTTTAATTTGGACGTTTAAGTCTATTTATTTGCCCTTTTTCAGGAGCTGGAGAGAATCACTGATTACACAGTCCGCCTGAATCTCATTTCCCCTGCTGAGTCTGAGAAAAGCCCTCTCAGAAGGCTCGTGCACATGGCAGCTGCTTGTTGACTCCTTCTTCTCTCAAAGAGTGGAAATTTTCAGTGCTGAGATCCATTGTCTTTATTTCAAATTAAATGGAGCTGATCTGTTGAGCTGCAAAGATGGAGGAAACAAAAAACTCGAGCAGAAGTAGTAAAGGAGCCAAAGTGCTGCCATGTGAAGCTGCATGGTTTTGAAGTACTGCATCAGCCTAGAAAAACAGTGTTAGGGTGACCATAAAGGAGGATCGTGTCTTCCCCAGTGTCACACCAAACAGATGCATACTGATCCTTCAGGGAGTCCTAAATGCCAAAGGGTTGGGGAAATGCTGTGGAGCTTCTACACTGCATCTTCTGACCTTCTTTTCTACAGGAGGGGATTCTGCCCGCTTGCTGTGCAAATGGGCATTAACAACATGGGCAGCCATAGAGCGACAGCAGTGCTTCATCCTGTGGGCTCTCAAATGCTCTTCCAGCCTTGCAAAAAACACATGCACAAATAAGCTATAGATACAAAAAGCTAGCAATACTTTTTTTTGACCTCTGTTGTAATTAGGAGGGAGGGGAGGATCACAGCACACTCTGACTCCAAAGAAAGAGGGGCCCACCTGAAAAGATAGATATTTCTAAATCATCAGGGCACAAGGACTCAAAGAGTTAGATCAAATTTCTYCTTCTCTTAAAACAGGCCACCAAAACACATAATTTTCCTTGTTTTACAGAAAATGCCATGTAGCTTTGCTAGCCTAGCTTGACCGTGAAGTTCAGGTCAGGACCATGGAGGAGTTCAGGTCAACTTGACAATAGAGTTCAGGTCAGGACCATGAAGTTCATGGCCATGGAGTTCAGGTCAGGTCCCCAGTTTAGCTAATCCAGAGGTGCACAGCTTACAAAAGAGAAACAAGGCATAGGTTGTGTAATGGAGCACAGACCCTCCTGAGGTGCCTTTCCTAGCTGACCCCCAAGAATAGGCAGTGGTATTTAAATGCATTCAAGTTCTTCCAAATTGTCAGCCGGCAGCAACAGGAACCCCCCTACCCCCAGAGCACCGGAGCAGAGGACCCAGGGAGGAGCAGCCCTGAGCTGGGCTTCTGCGCTGAGCCATGTCCCAGGGCTGCGCAGTGCTATCCTCGCCAAGGTTTTGGCTTGCTTGTGGCAGTGGATGATGCAAAAAGCATGTTGCCAGCAACTTTCAGGCAGAACTTTCCAAGCAATACAGATGTATTCTTTCTTTTTTAAAGGGAGAGAAAAAGATGCGGAGCTGAAGTCTGACTGGGATTAGACTTTTTCAGCCCAGGTTGCCTCATTCCTATTGCCTTTCCTGAAACACAGTGATGAAGATTTGCATATTTCTGTGTAAATGCAAACAGTAGATCTCCTTGGCAGGCAATGTGTTTACCTGAGCGGACAATGAAGGACTGGCACAGAAATGAAACATTTTTCCCTGCCAACGTGTTGGTGCGTCACGGCTTGTCATGTCTATTCAAATTCCGTGTTCTTATTTTCAAAAAGCCATCTACCGTCTGAATGTGATCGGTCTTCTTGAGGGCTAAGAAGCAAAACGGTGCATCTGTTCCACATGCTGAATGGGCCATGAGGCTAAGGGTGGGAAGTCATCCTGAACCATATGAGTCCTGCCCCCACGGGGTGAGGGAGTTATGTCTTCAGCATATACAGTAAGAATTCCCACTACATCCATGGTTTTAGCATAGACTTACTTGTTATCTAATATTCTGAAACTAGATGAATTTCTAAATTTTCTAGATGAAGGGTAAGAAACACAACAAGAACCTGAGAGTGTAAGACCCAACAGGCTAAGCTGGACAAAAGCTCAGGTTAGCTCATTATTGTATCTCCAGTGCCCAGCATTGTGTGGGTATCCACATTTGCCATTTTGTGGCAGCAACTGAGTTCCACAGTTTAATTATGCATTCTGTGTCAAATTTTGCTTCATTTTTTGAGACTTGCTGGAAATGTGATTTAATGCCCTTTAGTTGCTGTATGTGAGAAAGTCACTAATTTTTCACCTTCTCTATGCTTCTCTATCTTCTCTCTCCCAAGTTAAGTTTTTTTAAGCTGATCTTATATGTAAATGACTGATTTGCAAATCAAGTAACTTAATGAAATGTTTTTAAATAAAGCTAATATCCTTAAGAATAACTATTTGAAGATGGAGATCAGTTCAGATAACACTGAGATGGGTAAGATTATTTTCACTGCTTAGTCCTTCGTGCTTGGAACGAACTCAAGCACCCAAAGATTTGAAAATATATATATTGCAATAAAGAAGCAGTAAAAATATCAGCAGGAACCACCTAAGTATGTGTGGGAGAGCTGAGAGGAGGCAGGAGGAAAGGGAGAAGGAGTTTAAGCTAGCATAGAAAATTCCCTCCCCAAAATCATTTGAACATAATAAGAAATTAATCTGTTCTATATATTTCCCACTATAATGAGTTATTTTTGCCTCAGGCTGACAATCAATTCTGCTGACAAAGACCCCAAACCTTCAAATGTCTTGCATCACACTCTTACACGAACTAAAAWTCTGCACTTAAATTTAACAGAGGGTTAGGAGAAGATATTGTAAAACGTTGCTAAATTTATTGACTAGAAAAGTGGCAGTGGCTGATTTATAAGAAAATAATTTAATTCTCCAAGGTGATTTAGTCTCTCTGCCTTTTATCGCTGTGTCTAAGAACTTATCAGGCTACATAAGCACAACAGCCTTTTTAAGAATGTGCAGTAGATCTGCAGACAGATGTTTTGACCCTTAAGGAGAATTTAATCCATGTTTGCACAATCCTGAACCCAAGCTTCCCAGTGGCCTTGCCTGAGGGGGAAAATGAGGTAAAGGAAATAGTAATACTACAAACACCTCTGTCCCAGCTTGCAAAAGGAGAAGTCTAGTAAGAAACCAGCCACATGCCTGGAGTATGCCTCGCTGGTGTGAGACCAGGGTGCCAAAGGGGATTTTCACTCACGAGCCGGAGGCTGGGGGTACCTCAGGACATCCCCGCTGGAAGTGAGAGCAGAGTAATCACTGCTGATCACGCAGTGGGCGCTTCTCTTACCAGACAGGCCTCTGAAGTGAACAAAAGATATCTTAATTTTCAGCATTACGCATATGGTTGTATTTGCAGAGAAACTGAATTTTAGGAAAATAAGTTTAGGTATTTTGAAAAAAAACAGGAGGCCTTTTTTACCTTAAACGACATGCACAATTCTCTAATCCTCTCAGAATCACCCTCGTCACGCCACATGAACAATTTAGAGGAACTCCAGGCCACTCTAAAATCAGGGGGCACATGATTAGCATTAAAACGAAAAACATTTTAATCCTGCTGCAAGATTAAAAGGGTGCTGAAAAACAAAGTGGTGTTCCTGTCTCCATCTGAATGAAATATTTCATTCAGTAGAAACAGGAAGCTCTAGAGAAGAAATGCCTGCACATTGGGGTGGACGAGAGTGTGGCTGGAGGGCTTTTCAGCTTTTATACATCCAGCTATTGACTTCAGAGAGGTTGCTCCAAATTTGCATCAGTGTCTCTGAGAGCAGACTCTGGTCTCCAGCCCTCAGACCGTGCTTAGTTCAGGAATGGCTTATCTGTAGCTCCCTAATAGAGAGGCTTACAAATAAGTGGCTCAGCTTGGTAAAAGCCACTTTATAAGCTGTCTGCTCCAATACAAAGCTTCCTTCTTTGATTAAAAGGTACTAGATTTATAGGAAGACAGCAGCGGTAGGTCTTCCAGTCAGTTAATGAGAGCACACTGTTTTATTAGAGCAGAGAATCCAATAAAAATGTATAGGTTGAGTCAAAAGTACTTTGATGGAGCTGAAAAATATTATTTTAGATATTTGTAAATGATGAACTACATCCTGGATCTAGAGACACAAATTGAGCACTTTTAAAAATCTCTCCATACTTACAAAGTGTGAACATGGGGCTGAAGTTATCCTATTTGATTATGACAAATGGCTGACCATTGTCAGCCTGGGCTTTCTCTTGGGGCAATGGGATCAAAAGTGCTCTGAAGGTGACTATTTCTTTAGACAGGACTGAGGGATTCTGGGTGATGAGGCTTCTAATTTTTCCAACCCAGAAAAGTACTTGAAGTTCCTAAATCCAGGCCATAGGCTGAAAATACAAGGAGGCATTACTGCCATCCTGCCATTCCTTCATTATTTTATCTGTTCAATTGGGTCTTGAACCAAGATTGGACAGGGATGTTCCCTTACTATCTATCTGTTTGTGCAGTATCTATAATACACGTAATGATAAGAAACAAAATCCAGAGTCCTGTGCTGAGATTCACCCATCCATGTTCCATAGTTCATGGCAGATTTCCATTCCAGCTAATGGAAATTATAGTATATTGATGGAAGATGATAATTCAACGTCTTGCAATAGAGGAGACAGAAAAATCAAAGGGAAACTTGCAGATTCAGCATCCCTATTACAATATAATAATAGCAGAGCATATATTTTCTTTTAAAGACTTTTCATTAACATATTACTTGCTTTGGATTCTTGGATTTAAGAAAAAGAACTTAACCAGCACTTGATGGGAAATGTGCTGCAAGAGGAGCCCTGATGCTATGGTAACAGAGCTGCACGCCTGCGTGAGCCACGCTGATGCGAGAGCCATGAAACACAGGCTTTGCTCCCATCGAGTTCAATGGGAAGAGCCTCCATGATTTCAAGTGTCATGAAATCACTCCTTTTGTTTCTATGCCAATGCGGGATAGTCTTTCTCCAGATAATTTTCCTTCAAGGTAAAATTGTTAAGGGAGCACGCATACAAATGATATATGTTAAATTGACTTCTTTGAAAAGACCTCATTTATTCAGGATACCCAGATACCTACTTTTGCATCTTAGCTTTATTCATGTTCCTATTACCTTACTTTGCAAACAGTCCATGAAATGTAAGTCCCTGTAAATATATATGCCAAGGATCTGAAAAAGCCATACACATTTTGCCCTGTATTTGCCAAGTGACCAGTAGCCTCCTGAGTCTGCATTTTTGAGGTCTGATTTCAGGCACTGTAATAGGTGTGTACAGGCAGATAGCAATTCCTTAATATTAAGCTTCAACGATTACTAGTCATTTCTGAAAATGTAAGCTGCTGACTGCGTGCATGGAAGTGCTGGTGGGATCAGCATCCAGTGGTGACTAACAGATATCTTCTGAACAGCCCCCAAATCCTTAAGGAGGTTGCCTGACTTGAACTATAAATCTCTTCAATTATTTCTCAATCTGCATGTACTTTCAGACCCTGGGATAGTTTTACTGAAAACAAACAAAGAAACAAACAAAACAAAGTTGCTAATTTTAAATTGATTGCAAATGCAGCAATACAGCTAATTATGCCTAATGTTATAACTCGATAAATGGGTCACGGCAGAGAAGGAGAAGGCATCTGGCAGCTCCSTGTTTCTAGGGTGGGTGTGAGGTAGACTTAGCCTTTACTTTAGGAATTTAATTCTGATGCTGCGTCCCCAGCATTTTAGGGGAGGCATTGCCGACTCTTCCTAACTTCTGTATGCTCGTGGAGAAAGGTGCTGTAGGTAGAGACCCAGCCCACCCTGCGTGGGAGCCTTGCTTGCTGCACTGACGGGTTGGGGAGATCTGAATGACCGCAGGGGTGCTCCGGGCCATTGCAGTGGGGTGATTGCCCCTTCCACCAGTATAAATAGCCGGAGGGGTATGGTAGGTGCCATAACCCCCCGTGGGTTTGGTCTGCCTGGACCTCTTGTGAAGGCTGTGCGCTGATTAGGGCACTCCTCCAGGGCTGCAGGACCTGCTTAGCTTGGATGGGATTGAACTCTGTCTCCCACATTTTCGGAGAGCATTGAACCCACCAGAACAAGGGATGTGCTGGTGAAATGACTTTTCTTTTGAGTGTGATCCCCTGCACGGGAACCCATGAGCCATGTAGCCTGATGAAGCCCGCGGAGGAGGACGCCTGACTGAGGGCGTCTGCTGCCTGAGGCAGGTGGCTGGGGCCCTGTTCCCAGCCTGGTTTGTTTTTCATTCATTCAAGGTCCCACGCAGTCTGGGAAACTGGGACCAGAACCCCAGCAGAGGTGAGCAGGGGATAAAGCGTAAAGCGTAACTTTATCATTGCTTTAACACCCCTTGTTGAAGAGAACCTTACAGCCTCATGGTTTTAAAATTGCTCTAGAGCAGGCCACCTTTCATCTTTTGCCAGACAAGATGATGATTGTGGTGCTCATTTTTCCCCTTTAAAAGAAGAACCAAATGGAGACTGTGCAAATAATTCTATGGCCCTTAAAAAAATGAAGACATAAATACTGAACAGATGTAACAGCACTTCAGTAAAGATCTCCTAGTACATGAACACCAGCCCCAGCATAATATTGGAGACAGTAAAGAAACGGGATTAATCTTTTTCAGAGAAATTCTTTGAAGGAAATTAATCTCTTTTTGTTTGCAAATTGATCCTTGGAAAGTTTTGACTAGACCTGCGTGCAGATGTAGTACTCATGGTATTATGGCAGCATTTTCCTCAGAAGTGAAACATAATTTGAAAGCAAGTGTTTACACATTCAATATGCAACACAGCAAGTATCAATGCAGAGATGCAAGACAATAATAGGACGTTGCTTGTGCAACTTCCTTCAAGTATTTTTGCATGTTTTTAGAGAACAAAATTTGGGCTCCAAGACCCTGGTGGGACTTTTCATTTGATAAAAGTTAAGCAAGTGCAAGGAGTGTAGCAAGAAGTGGACTCATGTCAAGATAAGAATATTATAGGGCATCTTGGAGATATTTGGAATGACTTTCAACCCTGTCCGTGTTTATGGCTAGGTGCTTCCCTTGCTGTCTTCAGCACCCCTCTTGTACCTCCCTCGTTTCGTCCTGCAGTGCTCAGGCAGCCATCCCTCCCCTGCCTCTCAGGGGTGAGAAGCCTAGAGCAGGCATTGTGGGGAGTACCAAGCTACTTCAAAAAGTCACTTAGAGAAGGAGCAGCTGAGAGCAAGTTCCCATCACTCAAATGCCTGTCTGATGTACTGATCTAAAAATAAACTCTTGCAGTCTGTGAGATGTGACAGTCCGTTACAGCTTCCACCTTGCCTTTGCTCGCTGTGTCCTCACAAGTTATGGAGCAGCGCAGCTTCAGAGGATCACCGGAGTTGATCAGACTAAGCCTGCCTATGCCCCGACAAGTAAAACGCACAGCCACTGAAAAATTAAGGCAGACCTTTATGTGTGTGTGCACACATGTGTGTGTGTGTGTGTGATGGTTCAATGCAGATAGTTGTCTAGACAGCAGCCTAAGACAAATCAATACCTGTAATAAGGCTCATCATGCTCCAATAACTGCTGCAATCTGCATAGAAAGACTCGTGCTGGACAAAGAGGAAACCTGGGCTCCTGAGGGAGAAGGCACTTAAGAGTAAATTCTCATTAAGTGAAAATTATTTGCTGATGAAAGATTAAGCCAGTTGGCAACTGGACAAAAGATAGGTGTACGGCAGGGAAGGAGCACATAATGTTTCCTAATAGATGCAGCCAAGTTTGTGGTGGTGGTGGTCAATATAAGCAGCAGAAAATACTGCAGCTTTGCTCCTTTCCTGTCAAGCACAGCTACTTTTTAATTCCTTTTAAAGACTTTGCCCACTATTCCTACAGAAGAAATGAAAGACACATCGATCAGAAAATAACTGGAAAGATTATTTTTCTATCTTTAATTAAATATTATAAAGAGGTACAATTCTGAGAGAAAAATGTGCTCATATTATAGTGTGGGGGATTTTTCCCCAAATGTGTGGTTAGGCTATTAGAGATAAGAGAATTGATGATTTTCTATACAGATCTGATGGAATAGCTTTTTCATTTACATTTCAAAGAAGGAATTGGATGCATGAATCATGCAAGAAAAGAAAACAAGACAGAAGAAAAAGAAAGAAACCAAAGAAAGAAGAGCATCATACAGCTACAAATACCTCCTACAGGTATTTGTATTTTCCCTGGAAAGAAAAGTGTTCACAGCTCACTGTAGCTTCATGCCTGACAAAGGGCCATTAAAATGCAACAAATCGTGACCATTTTACTGCAGGAACAAGAGTGTGCATCGTGTGTTCAGGGGCTGAGGGGGAAGGTTTCAAATGCTTTAACTACTGAGTGTTGGCTTCACACCGCTGGTTAATGCCTCTTTACATGTGCCCCTGGCAAACAACTCTTCCTCGACAAACCCAGAGAGTGGTAGACCCGTGCAGATGGAGCCCGAATCCCATGGATGTCTGTGGGTCTGTGGGAAGGTGGACCTGACATCTTTTGGGACTTTGCAGAACCCATCACCTCTGGCACTGTGCTCCTGCATCCAGTGGGACCCTGTGCCACGATTGCTGGGGGTGCTGATGCAGAGGAAAGATTTGCATTCCCTCTGCTTGCTTTTGCCACAACTAAATAACTGAAACCCACGGCGGGGAGGGTGTCTGTCTCCAATGCTCTGCCTCCTGCCACCTGATCTCCCAGCCATTCAGTCCCTCACTCTGCTTTCCAGCCAGCAGCAGGGGAGAGCCAGCAAGCCCCAGCCAGAAAGGGAACAGCCTGGCCGAGACAGAGTGAGTACGATGATTTAAATGGAGAAAGTGGGACAGTTGTCAATGGAAAAGAAATGGGTTGAAATCTAAATCTAACTAAAAGAAGCTACCCAGACTACCAACACTGTAAATTGGATTAAAATTAAGTCCTGCAAGAAAATAAATGGAAAGCGATAAGGAAGTAAGTCAAAATGACAGCAGAATGAGACAGATGCTCTCTGAGAGCCTATTCGAGAGAACTGGTCAGAAATAGAAAAGAAAATTTAACTGCGCCAATCCAAATCTAAATGATAGAAAAATAAAGGGAAATTAGAAGAGATTAGAGAGAAAACTCAAAGAAAATATTTTTGAGAAGGTTATAAATCAGTATGCAAAACAGAAAATGGGGAAAAAAATAAAAGAAACAGGTAATTTTAATTATGTCTTAGAGCAAGGGAAATTAAGTGCCTGGAAATAATTTTTTATACCACGCATTTSTTTACATAGAAGTAGACTTTGATTGACATGCAGATGTTGTTTTTCAGAAAACAGGCTGATTTTTTTTTGCCCTGTGTGTGCAGTTACAAAGCCTCTGAAATGCATGTGTTCTCACTCCGTGCTCTGAAAAACGCCTCTTTTTTTTTTCTCTCTTCTCTTTTACAGGTTCATCCATTACAGAAGTGCTGCCCCAGGCTGTGGGCAGCTGGAGCTGCTTGAGTCCTGCCAGTCTCCAAGGGCCAGGGCGCAGGGAGCCTGTCCCGGGGAGGGGGACCCTGTCCCAGGGAAGGCTTTACCTTTCCTCGGCTACCTACAGTACCACTGGATGTCACTGTTGTTTCATGAAAGACAAAATCTTACTGACAGCTTTTTGACAGATAATGTGTGGTAAATGAATATCTATGTATTTATATTCCCTTCCCCGCAACTGTTCTGCACAAGGATCGAAATTACAGAACGACTGAGCAACCCCCTGGCTCTCACTCACATTTTTGATGACTATTTCACAGTGATTGTGTTTATGGGTCCATTTGTGGCACTCTAAGAGGCACCTTTTCCATAAAGGATTGCTTTCTGCTGCGGTAGATGTAGAGTGTGGCAGAGCTGCCATAATGCATTTCAATTGTATTTTTGATTTTTTGCTTCCATTTGTATTTTTTGCTGGGAAATCTTTTAACTCACCCCAGCTGGACTGATTGTGGCTGTGTTGGGGTGGAGGAGTGAGTTGCTGYGGGAGCAGCGGCATCCGCTGGTGTCTGTCTGCAGCCCTGGAGAGCCAAGCATTGCCGGGGAGCAGCGCTGCCCGTAAATCAGGATTACCCTGGAGGTGTCTGCTTCTYTCCACCATTACAGAGGAGTGTGCAGAGACTCTGCCCCTAAATCAGGCACCTCCTGTACTAAGAGGCAGTGAGAAACTCGGACCCCGTTTCTTACAAAGGGAAAAGCTTTTTTTYCCCCGCCGGTTGCCTGAGATGGTATTCAGCCGGCCAAGTGAAGACATACAACTCTCTTTGAAGTCAGTGGAGAGGAACAGGCAATTCCAGGAAAGTGATTCATCCCATCTGAAAGAACACTTCTAGCAGATAGGTCAGTTAGGTAAAGGCTTATAGGCACCTATTTCTGCCGACTGACACTGCGAGAGCCTTCAGTGACCAGCTGAAGGGTAGACCAGTCACACAAGAAGAGTCCTACCCATTGTACCTGGTATAGGCACCTCTACAGCAGGGATTTTTTGAAACAGTATGTGGATCTTTCCTACATAAACTTCACTCCACTATTAATGATCTTTGAGCCAACTTTCTACATATTTCCCTAACGCTGAACATGCCAGAAAAGGTATGTGATGCTGAGTGACCCACCCCAAACTGCCCACCAGGAAGGGCCCCGGCCTCTGCTATCCCCCTGGGGCTGAAATTGGTTCAAAGAGCCCTCGTTAGCCCCTGTTGAAAACACACCAGGAGCCGATCTGACAATTTGGCAGTGTGGCATTCTCCTGCCCAGCAAGTGTCCCAGTGCCATTTCATTACCAGCGCTGCAGCCTAGGTCCAAAAAATATTTCCTGTTGGTGACAGGTACATAAAACCCAGTTTCAGCACAGTCCCCAGCTCCCAAAGGCTTATCTGGTATATTGAGGACAACAAAACTGTTGTTACCTACAACAGGACATGAAATACAGTGCTAAGGAAGCGTTCCTCTATTTCCATGAAAATAGACTGGCTGTTAGCTGTTTTCCATCTCACACCCATATGAATTTCAAGCAACRCTGTTATAGACGTCTTCAAGACTTCAGTGACCTCACCCAGCACGAATGGTCCATGCAATGAGATAGCAGCTGTGGACTTCTGTACAGAAGCAGTGTATCAGTGTCCAGCTCCTCTCAAGAGGTCAGGCAAGTCTGAACAGCGTAAATAAGGAGAGTAAGAAATTTCTGATAGTTGCCTGAATCACTTCATGGGAGAGAACTAAAAGAAGAGGCAAAGCTTGAGAATTAAAATGCAATTATTCCAGTGAGGATTTAGCAAATTTGGGGCTAAAGGTCATGAATGCAGGCTGGCCTAAGAGATTTGCCAATTTTAATTAAAAATTATGCCAAAACCACTAGGTGGAATAAGGCAGGCTGTGCAAATTGAATAGGAACACTCCTCAGTCCCTGCTGTTTTTAGAAGCGCTATTTTCATTCTGTATCCGTAAATAAAGGATTGGGGAATGACTGCCATCATTTAATAGGGCACAGCAAAGTGTGTGAATCATGCAAAGTCAGTTTCAGGGAATCAAAATGATAGCACATTTCCAGAAATTAGGCTTCTAGGAGTAACTGCTTGGAGTGGGGCTCCTCTGGGGTGTGACAGGCAATTCCCCCATTTCTCCACAGCACAAACCTCTGCTGTCAGCTGCATATTTGGGCTACTGGTACCTACAGAGACAGAGGAAGGAAACTTGTCTCCCCAGCGTGTGCACAGACACCCTAGTTGCATCTTCTGGGTCTTATTTTGATTGCCATCAGTAGGCTTGTATCTGCCAGGCAGCCTAGGGCACTCCTTGGAGGTGTGCAGTGCTCCGGGGCTCCAGCCCGTGTTCCCCATAGCCGCGGGCAGGCTGGGCAGCTGAGCGTGCCCTGCTCACCCCACGGCCTGTTGCCAGCTGGTGGCTGCCACCAAGCTGAGACTGCTGTGCTGCCCGCCCAGCCGCAGCCCATGTGCCTGACAGGCRGAGCTGCATATAAATTATGTGTATAAAGTTAAGCAGCGTGCAGAGCGCTCAGAGAGATGCTGCAAGGTGTAGGGCAGGGTGAGATTACAGCCCTCTGCTTCCTCCAGTGCTGCAGTGGTTGCACGAGACCCCAGGGTTGCAAGGAGCTGAGTAACATCCCTGCACCCTCACGTCTTCCCCCATCTGGGGCTACTCAGGGCAGAAGGCAAGGCTAAAAATTTCAGGTTTTCCATATGCATCTTTACACGCATTTTTCCCTAATTTGTTGCCATTATTCCCATCACCCAAAGCATGACTAGTGATTTACAGAAGATGGAGCAAGCCTGATCCTGCCTGGGAGAGCTCACGCGTGTTTGCCTCCCAAGCTGTCTCATGGTACACATCCCCGTGGCGGCCGTGGAGATCTGATCCGCTTCACAGTCGTGGCTTGAGCACTTGGAGATTGTCACGGGTAGGGAGCTGAGAAACATCACTCCTTCACGCTCCACAGTACAGGGGGGCTCGGAGACGGACACAGCCCGCCCTGGTGCGAGGACTCACGCCGACACGGGAGCTCCTCCTCGCGGCTCCTCGCGTGCCAAGAGCCATGCGCCAGGGAGCCCCGGCCCTGCTGGAAGTGTCGGGGGGGGGGAGTGACACCCCAAGCAGGAGTGGGAAGCYAACAGCATCGCTGAGTGGCATCCTTTCAGAAAGCTTTTTGCATTTGCTGTTATCTCCACGAGCTAAATGTATGCAAATGACACATGGCCGGTAGCCGCTAAATAGCTATTTCTTGCCAAAAATATCTGCTCTCTGGGGTCTCCACCTCTCTTGCATTTGCAAACTGCATTAGATGCTGCATAAGTCATTCTTCAAAATGTGCTGACACCGATACCAATATCAGGCAAGAAGTTCCCAGCCCTCCTCTCTTTTTCCCTTTAATCTTTTTTTTTCATGATTTTAGGCTTTTGCTTTTACATTTCTAAGCAATTAATTTTTTGGCTCCCACATAGGATCAACAGGTGTGGAATGACTGGCACGGCCCTGATACGCTCCATCTGGTTGCTGCTGATAAGGTAATCCTGCGGGCTGAGGGGCAGTATCTCCAATAAGCTTAAGAGGCAGCAGCCTAATCTATTTGCAAGAGAAAACAAGCCCTGCAGCCAGCATTGTTATTCCACGGGAACAATTGGGCACAGACAGCACTTTCATAGTCACGGTGGGGAGGCTTTCACCCAGCTATTTTTCCCCTGGGAATGATGATTCACCCGGTGCAGTTGTACCCCCCTCTCAGAAGAAGGAAAAGCTTTGCTTTGTGAGTAACTTKCCCCAAACTCCATGATTTCTGAATCAAACCAATTATTTGGTTTGCTTCTTTACCTTCATAAAATCTTGGGTCCTTATTTAATCTTCCCCAAAGCATTAGGAAATGATGACTGTTGGCTTTGTGTTGATAATAAATATTTTTTTTCTGTAACTTCCATAAAACTATTGCAGCTGTTGGGTTCTTAATGTGGGGTGTGATGAGAGCAATGGGGGTGTGCTTGGGGTGCCCTCTGCAGATGCAGGGCTCTGTCATCTCCTCCGTGCAGGTTTGGGTCTGTGGTCACAGCCAGCAGAGCTGTGCAGGCACGCTGAGCACCGCCTTGCCTCCCCTCGGTGTGTTGTCCTGGCTCCTGGCATGAACCATGGAGCGCCGTGCCGAGAGCATCACAAACCCATGTCTGCGCCTTTCACAGTGCCCATTTTGTGGGATTTCAACCAACAGCTTTGGGGTTTATTTTATTRATGATTTCTGTTCTCAGCTTTCACTGTGTGCTTACCCTGTTCAAATACATCCTGTGGCTTCCCCCCAGCAAAACACACAAACGTATGCTGCGGGTTCAGCAGGTGAGCCGCCCGCCAAAGGCACCCAGGCAGCCAGGCAGCCCTGCTATAGCTCCCTGGGGAGCCACAGGAATTAACAACTCGTACCCTCTCCCCTGGGCTGGGGAAAGTGTGGAGGGCATTTTTAAGCCGGTCTCTACCTAGGAAAACTAGTGGGCAGTGCTATGGCAGACACATTTCCCCACATGCAGGACAGGGTTATCCCACTGCCATTACCCAAGGGCAGTGGCGTGACAGAGGCACCTGGCTGCGGAGCCACCACCCCATGCTGGACTTTATGCTCCAGTAATGAGCACAAGCAACGTCACTGGCAAACACGGCACTGCTTRCAGTGACGGGAGTTACCGCATCATTGCATCACACTTTCTACCTTCGCTTCTGTCAGCCACGGTCATTTCTGTTACGTGCGTGCGCAACGAATACGCTTGCCTGTGCCTGAGAGGGCAGCAGCCAGCAGCAATCCTTCAAAGTGGGGGGGAAGTGGGGAGCATACGGGTTCTCTTGCAGGAATAATTAAGCTTTTCCTCTTTTATACCTTGAGCGGTTGCTTGTGTCAGAGACTACACCATCTGCTGGTGAACTAAGCAAAGGAGCTCACAGCAAAGAGGAAGGATTTCTGCCATCATATCCCCTCTCCCGAGAAGGAGGTGTTGCAGGGGTGTCTCGGCCATTTCTGGTGCCTGGGGCTCCCCGGGGGTGCTGGGAGCCCCTCGCCCTGCCAGCCTGCTGTGGGGCATCCCTGTCCTCCACCTGCTGYGCTGGAGAGGGGCTAAACCTAAATGCACCCCAGAACATGCTGGGGGAACCACCGCTGTTCCATGCAATGAAGGCACCATGATGCCAAGGTGATGGCCTTCCTGCAAGATCCTGAAGTGAAGAGTCAGGGAAGACACCACAGGAGGAGGGTGGGCAGGCGACCCAGGAGAGGTGGCCCTTGCAGGGGACGTGTAGTGGGAGATGAGGCTGCTCTTCGTGGGGCTATATAGCCCAGCAATGCTGGGCTATAGCTGGTGCACAACCCTCAGCTGTGGGGGGGATGAGGCCAGGAGCTTCAGTTTTAACCAAATACACTTTTCCTGCCCCCATGGTTTATGGCATTCATGGACTTACCAGACGAAAAGTTAAGATTATCAGATTAAATATACATAGTTGATTCTACACTCAGAGAGAGCTTCATCTCTGGTGCATCCCTTCTAAATCCCCCAAGGATGTCTGGGCACAGAGACAAGACTTCCAGTTCCCAGTTAAGAAGGTAGTACCTCTGCCAGCAATTTTAAAACTGACAGCTTGGAGATAAAATGTGGCTCTTCCCTCTCCCAGCTCTCCCCCTGCCCAGCCCCAGGGACAGGGGCTCCATCTGCACCCCCCCTCAGCACCCTGTTTTTCCGGGGCCCTGCAGACCCCACCACCGAGCCTGCGCTCACACCAGGCGCACAGCTGAGGCGCTCCTGTTTGTCACCACAGGCAGCAAGCGAGGAAGGAGTGAGCATCAGTAATTACATGGAACAGTTTAYGCGAGGCTCACATACGTGCCTTTTGGGACAGGCACAGGGCACAGAGGTGATGGGAGAGGTCTGCGTGCTGTCATCCCATCTCAAACAGAATGGATAAGGCCAAAGTTCTGATTACTTTTGCATCTGGGTAGCTTCACTGGTGTTAATTAAGTAGTGGAAATGGAGGATCCGTGTAAGCAAGATTCAAATCAGATGCTGGTATTTAGCTCTGCTTCAGGTCCTCTCTATAGGGTTGCTTCTGTCAAAGTGAAGAATGAAACAAAGAGGGAAAAACCTAAATAGTGATTAATGAAGAACAGTCCATATTTAATTACAGCTTTCAATTCAGACTTTATAATTTAAACTTCAGTAATTGTCTTCACGATTTTGGCATCTGCTTGTCCCAGCCTACACACTATCTTTGAACTAACAGCATGGCTTATCTTTGCAATTAGGCATTCAGTGTAGCAACAAATCTTCAATTTGGTGTGAGTCACTCAGCTGCTAAATCAAACAATGTGTCACTAAACAAACCAGTTTCCTCCTGACCTCATACGATGATAATAACGACTTGTGAAACCGTCTTGAGATTTCTTTGGTATAATTTGCTGGTACTTTCTGACACACTCGTTTTCATAAATATAATTGGGTCCTGCATTAGAAATGGGATACAGCAGTACACAAACAATTGGTAGTAGTTATTATCATGGAAATGCAGGCAACCCACCTCGAAACCAGTTGCTAAAAAAGCAAAATAACTTTCTAAAAGTAAGAGCTGTAAGTACAGGGTGGGCCAAAGTTGCAACTGCATCAGCTCCGATGGGCAGGTGGGGATCTGGACTCCGGCTATGGGCATGGGCAACGCCAGGGTGGGCGCTCCTGGTGCAGGCGGGAGCCCCGTGCCTCCATACGCCAGCCGCACGCCCGCTGCTCTGCATCACAAGGGTCTGTATGTGTAGTCATTATTAGAAGTAATCCATAATCTTCAGCTTAACGTAGTTAAGGTGACATTTGGTGCAAAAAGGTTACGCCACCTAGAAACTCCGACTCTACACTCAACCAGAGAAGAGCAATGCAGGAGTGGAAATTATGATGTGCAGTGCTGGGGCAGGCTGGGCTCCTAAAACACACACCGCTATTTCACACAGCTGAAGTTTCTCAGAAGCAGGATTTAGAGTCTTGGTGCACGCAGGCAGTTGCTTACACTGGCAGCACTGCCTCGTTGCAGCCACACATCCCTGAAGTCCATAACACACAGAAATTAGTAGCGTCTTTTTGGATGCTTAGACTTTTAGTGCTCTATCTGCTTGGCTTTGGAAGCCACCAGAGCTCCACCACAGCTCTTTCTCGACTGTAGCTGAAAAGACCTGAGAGGGCTTTTACTTCAAAGGTCCAGCTGTGGGACATGAAAGCAGCTCTGTGTGGGTTTTGCTGTTAGCTGCTGACACAACGTGGTCAGTGGTCGTCCTCATTTCAGGCAGCAGCATAGGCTGCAGCATTGAGCTGACACTGCTGCCAGCCGCCTGGGTCTGTGTCTGTGTCTTCAGGGCTTCCTCATAGAGGCTTATCGAGCAGAGACTCTATTGCAATGTCTTTAGTGGCATGCTCTCTCCTTAGCTGAAGGGATCCAGGTAGAAAGTCACTCACCTTCTTTCCCATTCCTGCCTCTGATACAGATCTTTGTCCCTTGGCATAAGCTCGTTCCCCTCCTGTAGTGAACCTAACGAACGTGCGCAGGCAAGTTCTCGTGTCCACATGTCAGCTGGTGTCAGATGAATTTTGCAGCACAAAATGAACTTGGCAATTTGAAAAATGTGGCCCAGAAGCTGTGCAAGAGTCAAGATGGCATAGTCATGGTGGCCTCCTGCATTCAGGCGAACATATTAATCTAATCGTGGTATTTAATTAGCTCAATCTGATTTTTCATTGTACTGCACCACTTCAGTTCTCAAAATGATTTCTAAGGGTAAAAATCCTCCTTTTGCTTGTTGTATGAAGCAACAGAGGATTCAGCATTAGATATGAGCCATCGCTTGCCTGAATGAACAAATGAACCCTAATAAATAGGCAGGAGAGAGCCACTCACTAACACAATTTCACATTTCAATTAATGCAACTAAAGTGAAATAAAATGGAGTCACTCAATTTTGATAGCAGTGCCAAGAGAAATATGCTTCATGATCTGTATTCTCTTTAATTATTATCTGTCTGGCTCAGAAACTACATGAGGTACAGTGAATGTTATTACCTACAGCAGAACTGCTGATCTGTAAAAAAAGCAGTATGATCAGATGCCAGCAGGGAAAAGGCAAGAGTTAAAAACTCAGTTGTTTCTCATAGAAAGAAAGCAGATTGCAGGATAGATGACATTCACCACAGAAAAGGCAACCACTTAGAGAGACCCTGAAGGGATGACAAATCTCACTTGTTTTGATTATATGCATTTTAAAAGATTGATTTTGCAAACCTTCACCTTCATTTGTACCACTGAGTTCACCAGCATCACTCCAGCAGCCCAGGCTTTCCTGGAACAGAGTCCCCTCCCAGCCATTCCGAGCCTGGAAATGCTGCCAAGTTGCCAAACCATCTCATTAACAGACAAAAATTAAAATGAACCAACTTATTCCCTTTACAATGGAAGTATGATGGGTATTTTCAATTTTGTACCTATGGCATGTTTTCATGTCTGCTTTCACAACTGTAGTAATTTTTTTAAAAGGCGAAAGCTGAGATGTTCATATATCCTACGGCTCCAAGAGCTGGAAGAAGCACGCTGCATGTCACAATGCTCATGATAAAGACAGGTCACACAGCTATAGGAATGTTTATGCCATTACATGTAGTCCTAAGGAAGTGATGCTAAATAGATCACGCCTCTCCCAGACATTCAAAGAGGTGATTGAAAGATACAGTTCCCTCCAAACTCATGTCAGCGGCTGCATTAGCAGAAAATGAAGATATTTCGTGCAACCCCTTCCAGCCAAAATTAGTTCAGCTGTTGTGAGTGGTAGGTTTGGGGTGGGAGGATGCTCCGAGCTTCACTATTTACACATCCAGGCCACCACACCTACTGTGGGACAGGGGATGACGAGCAGGTGGGTGGCCGGGCAATGGACACCCTGCCACCAAAATCACATCCCAGATCTTGTTTTCTCCATCCCAGCACATGTTTTCTCCGTCACCTCATTTGCCTGAATGCCTCCAGGAACCACGCCTGGTGGGAGAGCCAGCCTCGGGAAGCTGGGGTTTCATCCGCACCAGAGATTGCATGGGCGGCCTCTCTGCTCATAAACAGCCGTAGCTTTGTGAGAAAATCTGCCCCTGTGTGTCCCACCTCTGGTATTCACTTATGATTTACTCGTTGTAAATACCTCCTAGGAAAAATTCAGTGACAGGCAGATTTCATTCCAGAGCTACGGCTGTAAGCTAATGGCAGGCCCAGTGCAAATAAGTCTTCAAAGTACCCCTTCAGGGAGTCAGACCTTGCAACTTCAGTCTTCTGGGTCTTTGACTTTAATTAAAGTGTAAGATATCAGCACATGACCCTCGCCCAGGTATACAACGGAGGGGGTATGCTGCTATTACTGCTTACAGATGCAAAAGCCCAGGGTGGGAACTCCTCTTCCCTGTCYGCCTGCCTCAAAACACACAGAAACAGCACTTTTGACATTATGAATCTGTTCAGCTGATACACAAATGATGTGCCAGGTGGAATGACATCAACAAGGTGTCACCAAAGGGCTTTTCTTTACACCGCTGACCAGAAGGAAGCTTCCCAAAGGCAGACACCATGTTATCCAAGCAGCTTTGCCTCCTCAAAGTACTTGGCTTTGGCAGTGCCTGATCCTGGGAGGTCCCTATGGGGGCTACCAGGCCACTGCAGAGCAGGGGGACAAACCGAACCCCCAACCTCTTCAAGCAGAAACTGCTATTTCAGCACAAATTTCCATGGCAACTATATATAAATTGACAGTTAAGAGAAATGTTGTCAAGAGTGAAGTGTCTGAGGGCAGTGCAACGCTGATGGGGAGAGACGTGAGGGATGCTGGAGCTGGTGGCAGGAACTGGAAACTGATGTCACAGTGTGTGGTGAGCTAATAGATTACCTCATTTTTACATTTCCAGGACACAAGACTGATATGGCAGCCTAAAAAAAAAGATTTTCAACTGCTTAGCGCAATTTATTTTAACTTCTTGTCAAAACAGCACTTTGCTCAGCCTGACAAAGTTAGTACAACTTTATGTGGTTGTTTATATGGTGTCCTACCCGTACACTGTCAACTCTCACAAGTTTTTCAAGCTTCTTTTAATATTTTGTGTTCGTCTAAAATCCCAGTTACTGGAGATAAAGGGCATCCTCAGCATTTTAGTTTCTGTTTTATTTTAAAAATGTTAGCCAAAAATAACTTCAAAAAAACTCAACTGCAATATTTTAAATGCATTCTCATAATTTGGAAGATAAGGCCTTATTTTCCAATATTTGACTTTCAAAATATTATATTGGTGCTGCAGAAAGGACTGAAATGCTTAAACACAAGGACTTTCATGCCAAGTATGAGTTTTATGCACTGGATGGATACAGAGCCCTGTGCAAGTATTAGTCTGTATCTAACTAGCCTGCTCTAAACATTTGGATACCATTGATAACTTTCCTTCTGTTGCAGTTGTTAATTATCATAAAGTGCTGTTCATTATGAAGGCGTTCATTAAGTCTATTCAGCATTCAAATGAAGCTGATAAACCTGAGAGTACTCTCAACTACACCAATAACTGACAATTTTTATTTCTTAGCCAGAGTGAAATGAAGTTTTCAGTAAGTCAGGACCAGCCTGTAGCAGTAGCTGAGAGGAAATCCACCACTTACGAAGAACACATCTTTAGGTAACTGTAAGTTACCCCGTAACTGTAAGTGCCCCGGTGCTGGCCGRACAGCCTCAGTGCTGCCCAGGGGCAGTGCCGCCCCTCGCCCCGGGGGGCACGGCCGTGGCCCGGGGGGACGGCGTCACTCTGCCAGCTCTGCCAGGAGCTGCAGCAGGTGCGACAGCAGGTCCTGCTTCCCCRCCCCGCTCCGTCACCCCCTGCCCCGCTCCATCACCCCCTGCCCCGCTCCATCACCCCCTGYCTCGCTTCTCCCCACCCAGGGCCGCCTGTCAGAAGCACACACCAGTTTACACAGAGAGGCTTAGGCAACTCTTAACTCAGTCAAGGTAGATGTGGTTGAACAAAAGGACTTACATTATCGAGCTTAAAACAGGTAACAGAATAAGCATAACCCTTATATCAAGCCATCTAGGTCTGAGGCACAGAACTGCCTGTCGCGTCTGTTCTTTCAAACCTCACAGTTCACATCTCTTCCCCACCCGGAGGAGAAGGGCAACTGGCACCTTCATGAGCGGTTACATCTGCTGATGGCTCTGCTTTCCTCCTTTTACATACATAAAACCTGAAGCAAGGTGTCCTGGGTTTAGTAGACAGGTAGATGCTGCTTAAATATCATCAGATGCTGCCTGGTGTAATAACAGGAGGTTTGTGAGCTTTGCAATTTTATCACCAATTTCACCTACTCGGGAATCCAGACACACACGTATAATCTGACAGAGCTCTGACACGTTTGCTGTGGTTTATCTTCAGCCAAAGAGTAAACGGGTAAATGGCATCAGAATACAGAGAGGGCAGCCAGCAAGGGCAGTGCTTATACACCTGGGTGGTATAATGCATCATAAATCCATATTTTAGAGCTGTAAGACACCCATGCTCACAGCTGGCACATTTCAGCTTATATTGAATACCCATGAGGATAAGAAAATTGGTGATTACAGCATCTGATTTAYGCTGTCACCATGCCACATGTCCTAGAGCATTTAGTCACCTCCTTTACACTTGTACAGAGACACATCATTTTTAGATGAAAGCATTTAAGGTGGAGGTTTTTTATTATTATTTTTGTACAAGGCACAGCACAGCACACTGTATTTGCATTTTAAGCATTGCAGGAAAGGGCATGGGCCTTCAAAAGGAAAAGCTAATGAAGCTGGCTCCATCTTACTGGTAGCAAAGAAAATATTTAAGATATGAGATGGAATTTAATATCCCTGAGAGCTACTTTAAAGCAAAGATGTAACAGCTAGCACAATCCCCTTTTGAAGCCAAAGTACCGCAGCCCTGAGGACTCCCTCTCTGTCCCATTAACCCTGTGCAGCCCTTAAGAATCCAGTCTCGTTGTTTGTTTAGCATTTGGTGCCACAGGAGATTTCCAGTATATTTTGCAGCTGGGATCACTTACACTCGCTTGGCAACTGTGTTCTGGCCACGCTGGCATCTTCTTGGGCTGGCAGCCTGCCTTGGTTTCCTTTTTTGCTGCAGCCCTTCAATGAGGAAACAAATTGCAGTATTGCCATGTGAGTGAAGGAGCATTGCTGAGGTCAGCCAAGGAGGAGGGCTCATCCCGCTGTCTTCTGATGGTTGTGCACCATCTGGAAGTAGGTTCGTATGCACTGTGTGGCACTAATGTTAGGCTGGAAGTCAGTGGCTTGGTTGGCTTTGACTACATGGGCCTTTGGGGGTGTGGGATTCAGCATGAGATTAATGCAGATGCAAACCTAGATACCTACATAAACATATATGTGTGAGCTAAGTATGTAAGCTGCATTAYAGCCGATGGAGTCAGTAAAGTTGGTGAAGTGTAGGGTGTGATTGAGGCTGTCATAAGAGTTGGTTTCTCTGGTAGAGTGGGCTGCACCACCCTCTGGCTCCACGGGCCGTACTGCCCACAACCGTGTTGGCTGTTTGGGACTATGGTTGTGGACTGGGTCAGGTCCTATGCTCCCACTCAGCCTGATGCAGCTGAAGTCAGTGGAGCCCAGAGCTCACTGACATCCACATTTAGATGTCTCAGACCTAAGCTGAATCCCATCCTGGATGATGTCTACGGTTCTTCCTCTTCTGGAAACCTTGCATGGCCTGGCTTTCACAAACAAGCAACTAACGTGCCTTTACCTGGGGCTGTGAGTGACCAGCACCCCTGAGGACCAAGGCACTCCTGGGCATCCCTGCTAACTCCCTGGGTCATGCTGCAATTGCGGTCAGTGAGGACTTCTGTCATTGCATTAGTTGAACGTAGGCTTTGTACTTGCTAAAGGTTGCATCTGAGCCCCAAGCGCAGTTGTCTTTGTACTGTGCACATATACGTGATAAGCTGGGTAGCTTTCGCATTTAGCAAACAAAACCTTTTGCTGAAGAGAAACAGTTAAATGGAATGATTTAAACACTAAGCATAGAAAATGCTGTTTAAGAAAAAGTGTATTATTTTCAGTCTTTTAATGAACTTTGCCACCTACAGTGCTGCTTTCCCAGGGAGTCACCCACCTGCCTCATGGCTTTTGTAGAATATTATATTTTGTTAGGAGCCCTCAAAAGCTGGGTAATTAACATTATTTTCTGTTTCCCTGATGTTTGTTTAGCTCTTTTTTCAGTAACCAACTGGCAGTGAAATGGCCAATTTCTAAGTACTCCAATTGAAAACACTTGATTGACACCAGTTCAAGCCTCCATCTGGCACCCTGGGAAACTCTCCGTGCACTGCCGGCGTACTCACAGCACAGCAGTGCTGCTCACTCGCCAGCAAAGGGCTCCCGTTACCAATGCAGCTGGAATAAGAGTGCGTTTGCTGAGCTACTGCCCGCTCGCTGCTCCTCACCCCTGGGGCACCAGCCATCGCCTGCCACCAGTTACCAATGGTGTAGATGTGGCTGCCATGGCATAAATACCTGCGAAGAGATGTAAAGGATGAATGTTGTTTCCAAAAAGGCTTTATGAATTGCATCTGATGGCGGACAGCTTCAAGTATGCATGACCTTACATCTACTCTGCCTACCTGGGATGAGTGTCAGCTTTCAGGGCAGTTTACGCTTACTACCAGACCAGGTTAAATGCCTCCTAGCTGGTTTGTTTTATTCTATCAGTAAAGTTGGCTACACTTCTGAGGAAGCAACGCTGGGCTAGCCAGACTGTCTTTTTTGGATACCAAATCCAGACCCACATACTTCTCCATTCGTGACCCTTCAGAACAGTCAATGTAGGAAGATGTGGTCTTGTTAAGTTCTCAATACCCATACTAAATTTTCAGAGCAAGCAGAATATTTAATAATATTGTCATCACCTGAATGCTAGTTTTGGAAGAGGGAGCAACCAATGGAGCAATCTCATTGCTTGTCTGTTACAGAAAGCTACAGGAGTACAACTTTAGGATGCGAAGGACCACTTTGATAATTTGTGCTGGATGATGGTAATAGAAAAGTGAATGGTCATCCATAAATGGGCACTGCAGATATCACAAATGTCCTCTCTGTGTGTCCTTGTTTGGGATGGGATGGAGTTCATTTTCTTCATAGCAGCCTGCATGGTGCTGTGTTTTGGATTTGTGGACAAAACAGTGTTGATAACACACCAATGTTTTAGCTGTTGTTAAGCAGTGCTTGCAAAACATCAATACCTTCTCTTTTTCTCATGCTCCTCCCCCCCCCCCCCGCAGCAAGTAAGCTGAGGGTGGCCAAGAGGCTGGGAGGGGACACAGCTGGGACAGCTGACCCCAACTGACCTAAGGGCTATCCCATACTCAGCAATAAAAGCTGGGGGGGAAACGAGGAAGGGGGGACATTTGGAGTGATGGCCTTTGTCTTCCCAAGTAACCATTATGTGTGATGGAGCCCTGCTCTCCTGGAAATGGCTAAACACCTGCCTGCTGATGGGACGTAGTGAATGAATTCCTTATTTTGCTCTGCTTGTGTGCATAGCTTTTACTTTATCCATTAAACTGTCTTTATCTCAACCCATGAGTTTCCTCACCTTTACCCTTCTGATTCTCTCCCTGTCCCACTGGGGGGACTGAGCGAGCGGCTGGATGGGGCTGAGCTGCTGGCCGGGGCTAACCCACACCACCATGCCATCTGCCATTTCAGGTGATGCAGTTTCCCTCCTGTGTGGGAGCCATGATGGAAATCATATATTCAGACAGGGCCTGCCCAGGATGTGATTATGTCAGCAGAGAGAGGTTTCACTTTATTGCTCTGGAGGCAACTAGAGAGCAAAGATTTTGGCCATCACCAGGTACCCTATATGATTCCCCTACATATTATGAAACGAGGGATGCATGGCTAGACCAGTGGGTGTTGCAGATCTCTACTGTCAGGGTACTGACACAGGGAAATGCGTGCATGTCCCATGCACAACAGGCCAGGCATCTCTACCTGAACACTCAACTTTAACTGGGCATCAAAATACGTGCCAGAAAAGAAGATGACAACAAAAAGAGAACTCCAAAGGAAGTGACCTGAAACCAGCAGGAGCCTGGGACCTCAGTGTTCACAGTGAACTGGGACCAGGCAGGGCATGAAGCTCTGCCACAGCACAGCAAAGCTGAGGTGTTAACTCAGGTGACTCTGCCTTTACGCATTCAATACACTCTGGTTTGGCAGAGTACATTTTCTGCACTAGGCACCCAGCAAGGGGGAAGGCAGCTGCTGTGGTGCCGCCAAGCATCCTGCGGCCTGTGGGCTGGCAAGAGGTAGGCTTGCGGGGAGGCTAGAGGGAAGAAGAAAGTTGTGGGAGGTGAGTAAATCCACTGTCACTACTGCGCATGTCAAGGTAGATACAACTGCCTGGAAGAAATGAATGAACATATAATCTACAGTTGACACTATTGCTCCTTTTCACTAACTCAGACAGAAACTATGTGAAAAGTTTGGGGTTTTTTTTCAACAGGGCACTTCCAGAGATAACTTTTTAAATTTAACTTTTCTGTTTTCCTTATCTGTAATCAAACACTTCTGAAAAAACAGTGGAACAGTTTCTGAGTTTATTCTGTCCCTTTCCAATTGTATCCATCACAGCAAAGTCAGACTGCATTAATCTGTTACCTTTGCGCTTCCCCAAACAGGACCACGTCAACCCTATTAGCCCCAGGAGCTTTCCACTAGTGCTTGGCCAAAGATCCCCCAAGTGCTCGGATGCACCATAGCAACTCACATCACAGAGAGCAGCCTTCAGGAGGGCATGGAGGCTAAAGCAGATGTCTTTCTTGATGCGCACTTCAGCTCAACAGTCATGACAGTTTCCAGCAGAAAGGGAAATAAATTCTGGTCTCATTTACTCCACTGGGAAATTGGAGTCAGTTTACCAGTCTCCTTGAAGATTTTTAACGTTTAATGATAGATTTTGGCTTTGAAATCTAGGTCTCAGGTGCAGAAATTGCTGGACTAATCAAAAAAGAAAAAGAGAGACGTGATAAGTATCTCAGATGGATGCACTCACAAAGGGCTGCTCTTCAAACAAAAAGATAACCTTGCACATCCATCCACATTTACACCTCAGAAAGATTAAGTCAGAAAATATGCAGAAGATTGAGATCTTTAACCCTGCTGACAACAGCGTGAGTGCAGGAAGGATTTCTGTGCTGGGGCTACCAGTGAGCTGAAGCAGTGATAACAAATGCCACTGGCTCTTGGATGCATCATGACCCACTTGTTTCTATGTCTTTCAAAGCTTATGTTGCCATCGGCTCGTTAGCTCCTGTGAGAAAACCTGGGAGTTGGAGTGGATGGGGTTTGCTATGCAGGTGAGGGAACTGGCTGTGTTGTCCTTTGAATCCCTGGCAGGACTAGCTCTGTGGATCAGCAGCGTGGGCAGCCATGGCAGGCAGAACGGCCCGAGCCCTGGTCCCCCTCCCCAGCCACCCAAGTCCCTCCACGTTCCATCCCTGCTCTGCCCCTGCCTCTTAGATAAAAGATTGTTCATGTCTTGTCAAATCATTTAGGATGGGCCTTTCTTTGTGTAGATGGAAATGTGAATGATTGCATCCTTTTGAGAAAGTCTAGTTTCCGATGGGCCCAGTGTTAACCTTTTCAGGGATTGAAAAAAACCTAAATAAATAGAATCGAGTCAGTGTCAGTAAAGAGTATTCCTGCACTGCTACGTTACAGTAATACTGCAACCTGTATTTAGAAACCTACATTAGAGGAAGGCAGGAAATATTCTAGACTCGTGTACTTTAAGATGTTGTCCATATCTGTCTAGTCATCCTCGGTATTTCTGCCGTGTCCGTGTCCGTGTCCGTGCCATTCTCAGCCTACCCCTGAAATTTCTATTGTCTAACCCTGGAAAATCAAAATGGAAACATTTAATCTGAAATAATCACCTAAGTGAAAGCCAGTGGATCAAGACAGGGCTTCTCAGAGGCAGCTCTCTCCCACCTACGGTAGGCATTTGCAGAGGACAGGTAGCTAACCCCTCGCTATGGAGGTTTCTTGTTTTGAAGACAAGTATCAGGTGAGATGCCGCTCACTGTTCAAATGATGGTTCACCCTCTCCTCCACGACTTTCTCTGCTAACCCACTCACGAGGAAAATGTCCCCCCCCGCAAAAAGAAGAAACCAGGGAGTGCAATTGCACTGAATTTTAATTCCTTAGGCACGGCTCCCGGGAGGGAAGGGGGGAGGCAGGGGGCTGCTGCCTGCTGGTCCCCTTYGGCTGCTGGGAGACCTGCGGCTCTGTGCCAGCTTGGGGGGTGATCTCAGAGCTGTGTCCGGGGGCCTGGACAGCCACTCCATCATTTAAACTGCTTCATTCACAGCAGCAGGAGACAAAGCTAATCTTCCCCTGGGGAGAAAGAAGGTGGCAGATGTGCTACCACAGCGCATTGCCATCACCTTATGAGGGTGACGTCCACCAGTGATGACAGAGGAGCAAATGAGGCAAGTTCATGTGTTATTATGGCAAAACCATGTCAGTAGAATTTGTTGCTATTTGACTTCTGTCTTTTCTTGACCACTGAACTGGGAAGGGGCRGAAGATGGGCATGTAACTGTGGGGAGCATAATTTTCCGCAGATCTGGTTCAGAGACAAATCAAATGTCAAAGGTCAACTAAAGGGGGAACAGGGAAAGGCAGCTGCTGCCAAAGCAGAACCAGCCCTGGTGTCCGCACTCCTTTCCTGGGGGACACCCTGCGATGCTCTCCCACAGCCGGAGGAGGAGAGAGGAAACCTGCACTGGACACCCCAGCCAGCATTTGCTGTCTGGCATATGCTTCAGACCATGACTTGTTTTACTCACCTCTCGCCCCATGGACCGATGGAGACTGGCTTTAGGGAAACATCTCGCACCTTCCTGGGCAGTCACACACTTTTCCAACACTTGCCCTGTCACATAACTGCTTGTCTCTGCAGCTGTTATGACCTGGTTTTTTTAGTGGTCATTTAAAACTGTTTTCTTCCAAGTGTGATTGTTTGGCATCAGAATAATGGTGAAAGACGAAGATCAGAAATCGGTTTTGGGGTTATTCTCACTGTGGCTTCTCACTGAACTCAGCTGAACATCTCTTAGTGAAATCTTTATTTAAACTTACTTAAAGATTGTGTGATCTGCCTTGGCAACATCTTATGAGAATGCCAGGAACAAGATAGAAACAATTAAGATCAACAGCCATGCTGCAATTTCCATTTCTGTGCTATAAGCGTACGACATTTGCTCACTCCAGCCCTCCTGCCACGACATGTTGCACCTCTGGAGTCCCTTCCAGCCTAAGTGAGGCTCTGATTTTATGGCTACTCAAGCACAGGCTTTTATACACAGCTCTGCAGCTTGAACTGAGTTACACGTAATGAGGGCATTTGTTAAACAGCATGTCCTTTTGAGGTATGTTGATGCTTTTAGATTTCTTTTCACAGATGTTTCCTTGAATAAAATATCCCACAGCCTTTGTCTAGTCACATAAAAGATTTATGCCTGTCTTTTTCTGAGATGAGTGACGAGAGGCATTCTGTACGGGAGAAGGGGGAGCAACGCTTAATATGTTTCTTCTTATGTATATTGAAATTAAGTCTAAAAAGTATTTTATATTTAATATATCACCATGTTACCTTCTAAATAATATGTGCACAGAAAATTTAGAGACCTCCTTGGCCCCTCTTAGTGTCTTCCTTCCTTTCTTCCTGGAAACTAACGTATCTTGGGTATTTCCATTGCTCTTTCCCCAATATAAGGAAATAACTAATATAACTTTAGCTACATCTTTGTGCCTTTTCCTTTATAAGGTTTACATCTACTCTGGAGGAGAATTTTGCACAGGGATGCACTTCCACTGGAGCAAGCAGGCTCCAGCAAATGCCTATTTCCTAAAAGAAAAATTCGCACATTTGTAGAAAAAGAAGAAATTAGTCATGAGTAATTTGTTGGCCTCAGCCACTGTGGTACCTGGTGGGAGTGACGTGGGTGCGGGTGCCCCATGGCAGCTGCTGCCCCGCCAAGCAGCCCACCCCATAGCACCCAGAACTACACATCCCAGGAGGCAATGGGCTGACACCACACACTCTTGGGGCATTTCAACAAATAAAGACATTTTAATTCAGAGGTTTGAATTTAGAACTTTGATTTCAGAAGCAAATGATGACATGCAAGTTATTCAATATATATGTTGAAAGATTCTGTTCAAAAACTTGTTCTTGTGGTAAAACAGTTCCAAATTGTTCTCCCTTCTAAAGAGTATTATAGGTGAGAACTCCGATGCATTTTTCCAAACATTAGTCCTTCAGGGAATATTATTTATCTCAATGAAGAAAGGCAGTGACGTCCATGAAGAGCTTCTACCTGCATGCTGGATTGGAGGCCCCTTGAGATCTTGGAGCAAAGAAGGGAACCTGCTGGCTCTGGCTGGCCCAGGCATCTCCCAGAGGTACAAACTTCCCATGGAGGAAGGACTCTGCAGAAAATATGCTCCAGCCCCTCTTCACACATCCGTGTCTTCCTGCCTCCTCCTCTGAGCTGTGGGAGASAGAACGAGGCCAGCCCCACGTCTCTATCCCACCATCACACAGCAATGGAAGTGTTCCCAGAGTAAATATCAGCCTTTGCATAGCCATGAATTTCTAAAACTCTCTGTACTGTGTGGGCTTCACTGGTTAATAAACTAGTTTTACAAAAAAAGAACACATTTTTTTAAGCCTGTTCTCAGAAAGGAATAGAAAGTAATGCACACTTAATTGCAAGTCATGATAATTTAGGTACTTAGGGACAATCAACCAAACAAACCGTACTGCAAATGCTATTCAACAAACCACAGACACTGAAGTAAATCAAGCAAACTGGAGCTGTTCATAAATAGAGAGTTGAAAAAATTAAAAATTAAGACAGTGTCTCAGAGTAACTAGCTCTTTTCTAGCATTTGGTTGGGAATAAACATTTTTTATTCACAGCAGAGGGCAGTTCTCACTGTGCCAGCATGTCTTCTCTTAGTGAGTCCACAGAGAAAGGAGAATTAATCTGCTGAGAACATTTTGCTTTGCAGTGAAGCAGATTTGGAGTATGACTTTGAGGGCAGACTGAAGGAAAGTGAATATTCCCCATGAATTTTCTGTGGAAACCCAACTTCAGAGCTGAATGGATGTGCTCGTCCTAAGCCCATGTGTCTCCCTCAAAACGTGACCAAAACAGATACGGTCTCACGCCCTTTGCTCAAAGACAAAACCTTGAAGTCCAAACCAATATCTTCCCCCGGTCGTCTGAAACCTCACTGACCCCTCCGGCTCCCTTCGCCTCCCCGGGGGCACTGAAACCCGGTGCCACCAGGGCTGTGGGCTTCCCCATCACCTCCCACGCCATTCCCCTGCACCACGCTTTTCGGTTGCTCCTTTTGCACGGCTCAGCGGCTACCATCCCTGTGTCTCTGCCAGGGCCACCTCTGCCACCCAAACCTGCCCATCTGCATCTTATATAGCACTAAAAAAAATCTCATTTTGCTAATTTCCTATAAAGTGCAGTTTTTAAAACTAATATGGAAAGAGGATGTAATAGCTATGAGAGTAACAGGAGCCACTGTGGAAGACACGGCACCAAATCCATGGGTTGAATTTCAAATACAAAGAAAATGTGTGTGGCTCTGAGGGCTTTGGCCATGGGAAGGAACGAGGGCTGCGCCTCTGCTCACTTGCGCTGCTGTCCCCACAGTGGGGGAATAAAATAGAAATTTTTTAAAAAGCTTCATCTTGTTTTAAGTCCTTTGTGCATAAATTTTGCAGGCTGACTCCCAGCCCTTGTAGAGGAGCCATGGAGAGTAACTGCTTGCCTTCTAGAAACTGTTTGTCATTTAAAATATTTCTAGTGTATCCCCCTCGGTCATCACTTTTTCAGGCTGTCTCCTCTCTTTTCAAACAGTAGCTGTTAGATACTCTGATCATCTTAAACACTAATTTTTTAGGCATATTTTATGCTTTTATAATGTGGGGAAAGAAGGTGGCTCCAAATAATAACTCTACAGTACTTACACTGTGGCATGTGGCATTGCCTGTGTTAGTCACTACTCTCCCGCTGTTAATTCCTGAATATTCAGTTTCTCTCTTTGGCTGCTATCAAGCGAAGGGCTGAGTTTTTTCTAGGACTCTGGGACTTTTTTTCTCACTTATTTAGGGGCCATTTTACATTTGCAACTTGTATTTTGTCTCCTGCTCATCTTCCATCCCTGCTGCACATGGCTACCTGCATTGTCTGAGAGGATTACATGGGCCCCTGTGCAGTCTGGCACCTTCCTACTATCAGGACCGTCAGTATGCAATCATCTTTGGCATCACAAGTTCGGCTATTTGTTAAAAATTAAATTCTCCATTTTTCAATCCCACATTTGCCCTCACTAGCTTGTAGGCTAAACGCCCTCTGGGCCCAAGATGATAGATAGGGCCAAATGGTCCCTTCCTCCCACTGCCTACAACCAATGTGACTTTATGTCTGTTTGCAGACACGTTATCACGGATGTCAAACTTTTTGCTAGCATTCTTTACTTGCAGGGACTCAAAAAGCACCAGAACATGAGCTGTAGATGCTGCTGTTTTGTTCTGTGTGATGATGTCCCTCGAGCCTCACACGCCTCGCACCCAAGTAGGGCCTGGGAAGTCCACGGAGTTGCTCACAGGAGCAAAAGAAGCAGCAGGCAGCACCTGCAGCAAAGCATGCTGAAGTTATTAAGAGTTTTTTAGGTATCCCACCTCCATTTTTTGCCCTGTTCTTTGTCCTTTGCTCTTTGGTGCTTACAAACCCAGGAGGAGGCAGTGGCGATTTGCTCTTCTGCACCGGGGCTGAGCACTCRGCTCTTGGTGCCGGTGCTACCTGCTGCAACCTGGGCCAAGGGGCAGCCCCCAGGTGCAAAACATTTCCATTGCACACTTGTCTCTTAAAACAGAAGTGTGAAACACCTTGCTGGAAGCACAGGCAGTTCCTTTTATTCTGATTACCAAAATGCTACATGGGAAGGAGAAACTGGGCAGTATAGTAAAGAGGAGAGGCATAAATACTGTGTAGCGTCCTTATATATTCACTCACTCACCTCACTCTTTTCTATTATTTTGTAACCATCGTATAAATAAAGGCATTTTTCCTTCCACAGCCATCCACATCTCTTACTTTATGTTGCAATGGGCTTAGAAACCACTTGGGGGAACTTTTTCCATTGCAGTTAATTATAGATAAAGAAATTGTGTTGTCACAAATACCTACTGATCTGACTCAGCTGCTTTTATGAGCACTGAATATCTCAGAAATCCAGCTGATTTCACTGAGAAATGTCAAATGCTTAGGACACTTGAAAATAAAGCACTCTTTAGATTCCCTACTCTGAGCATATAGTTTGGGAAAGTTTGGATTTGAGTGAGTTTTAATTAAACATCAAACTGGCACTGAAAGACTTTTTTTAAGTCTCAACTGTATCCTGACCTGCAAAAATGGGGAAATGTTACTTAGTTGCTAAATAGGATTTTGTAGCGCTGTAAGATAACCATCGTCAACAGTTAGACTGATGCCATGCTAGAAATGGTTCAACACAAACCAGTGTAAAATAGGAGTTTTTCTCCTTAAAAATCCTTTGTTTAAGATATTGTTCGGGTCCTCATAAGCAGAAGCTACGAGTGGAAGCTGGAATGAGCACCAAGAGCCTTCATCAACAGCAAAGACTGCAGAACAGCGATTCCCAGTCCCACCCAGGCGCGGCAGAGGCGCAGCAGCATCACCAGGTGGAGCTCTGCCCCTCTGTTCGCCTTGAAAATCCTCCCTATACATGTAAGGCCATACGTCTTCCATATGTAAGGCCATACAGTTTACAAAATACGGTTTTTAAGGAATGTCCTTTGAATTTAATTTTGAATGCTGAATAACATTGTGTTGCTGTGCGGTGCTGTAGTGCCCGTGCACGGGATGCGCAGCGAGTGGTACGGGGCCCACGAGAGGGAGAATTTACAGGGAGGCTCTTTTGGGAAGGGGGACTGGGGGAGGCTTACGGGTGGGAGGCACGGGGACATCTGCGATGGGCACCGGGAGTTTGCATGTGGGTCTGCCTTTCCCTGAAGGAGCCATAGATTTCGTTAGACGCTTTCATTATCTCCAGTGGATGTTTTCAGCGGGCTGACCCAGCGGTCCCGTCCCAGCGCAGGCACAAGGCAGCCCCAGCCGTGGGGGAGTCACCAGCACTGGTGGTTTCCTGGGGGCTGGGAGACACAGCACCATGTCCAGACAGCTCCAAGAGAGGGGATGAGGCCCCGGGGAAGGGCACTGTGCCCCTCTGACTTACAGCACTGTGACACTGCCGACTGCTCCCGGTTTCACTGCTGAACCCGTTTCCAGCCCAGCTGCCAAGCACCGAGCACTGCCCYGATACCTTTTGCCCATTAATCAGTTTTGCCCCTTGGATGCTCTCCTCTCTCCCGCCCGCCCTGCCGGTGTGTGTAGCCTTCTCTGGCCAGGCTGCCCAGAGCATGTCAGATACCGGGATGGCAGCATTTCTCATGCTGTGATTTTTCACAAAACACCAACACAGTAATCCAATATGCTTCTAAGAAAGGCAGAAATGAAAAATTACCCAGTATGGGGCCCAGTCACATCCCTTAATGCCTCAAACTACATCTAACTCCAGGAGCAGCTTTACTTAAAACAAATGGACTATTAAGGCCTTAATTTATGCATTTGAACAAATATCTAAATCCCTTTACCTGAGGCAAATCATGGAAACAACCACGTATGTTCCAGCGAAATCAGTGGAGCTCAGGTCCACAGCTGAGGTTCAGCATGTGGCTGGTTGCTGTCCAGGACTGGGGCCAGTGAACACTGCCCTGTCTCCCTCCACCTCCTCCTTCTCCTCCTCCTCTTCCTCTTCCTCCTCATTCAGTGGGGCCAAGGGGAAATGCTCTGAGCAGAAGCATTTTTCTTTGTGAGGCTGTTGAATTCTGTGGCAGAGGCCCCAGTGTCAGTCCCTGGGGCCAGTGCCCAAAGTGCAAGTGGCTGGAAGAAACCAATGGACTGGTGTGAGAAAGAAAGAAGGGAGAAGGGAAGGGAAGGGAAGAGAAGGGAAGGGAAGAGAAGAAGAGAAGACGAGAAGAAGAGGAGAAGAAGAAAAAAAGGAAAACGAAAAAGAAAGAAGAAAAAAGAAAAGAAAAGAAAAGAAAAGAAAAGAGAAAGAAAAGAAAAGAAAAGAAAAGAAAAGAAAAGAGAAGAGAAAGAAAAGAAAAGAAAAGAAAAGAAAAGAAGAGAAAAGAAGAGAAAAGAAGAGAAAAGAAGAGAAAAGAAGAGAAAAGAAGAGAAAAGAAGAGAAAAGAAAAGAAAAGAAAAGAAAA
>JASVER010000018.1:5081823-5210620 GCA_030449065.1 Oceanodroma leucorhoa | reverse complement strand
TATTTCCAGCAGACGTCGGGCAAGTTGAAGTCCCCCACGAGGACAAGGGCTAGCGATTGCGAGACTTCTGCCAGCCGCTTGTAGAACGCTTCATCGACCTCTTCATCCTGGTTGGGTGGTCTATAACAGACTCTATAACCACTTCCCTGGGCAGCCTGTTCCAATGCTTGACAAGACATTTTGGGGTGTGTTTCACTTGATCTCTTAGATGTGGAGTTTAACAGGAGACTAATTGTGTCCCAGACTCCATCAACTATATTGATTCGATCTCTGTTTGTAAAGGGGACCTAAGGAGACTCATAGATAGAGATGTTGGCTCTTACTCGGATACTATTTTGGGTAGTCTTTGCAAAGAAAGTTGCTGATACTTCCCAGGTTTCCTCAGTTCCCTCCCTCATCCCTCCCACACACCTTTCATGGTGGAGTTCTCTCTCTTGCTGCTTTTTTTTCCCCAACCCCTGCAGCACAAGGGAATTATGGCTCCGCTCAGTTCCCAGTATGAGATTTGGCTGGAACGTGGTGTGAAGGGCGGTCATCTTGGTGAACCATYGTGATCTGTACAGCAGGTTTGACAGCAGGCTCTGGTGCTCACAGGGACTATTTCATTTGCCTGCACCTGGGCTCAGCCCTCTCACCAGGACGTGATGCCAACAGCCCTGTGCTACATCTCCAAAAGACATGAGAGGAGCCTGGGCAGTTGCTGCTGAGCACTGTAGTGAAAGAGCATGCCCCAAGGCTGTGGAGTTGTGCTGCCATTTGGAAATGCTGTGCCATTACTGTGCTCCTGGATGAGGGAACACAGGAGTACTGCCCTTGCACATTTAAGTAGGGTTAAGTAAAGGGTTTCACTAACAAAGCATTTGGAAGGAGATCAAGTCTCACCTGCACTTGGGTCCTGGTATCTGTTTCTTGGGTTAATGAGGCCATCAAGGGGGATATGGAGTCACGGTGCATTATTGATGCATATAGTTTACTGCATTGATGATTACTATGGACTGCAGAGTTATAATGCAGGGCAAAATACAACATGCACGCACAGAGAAATGTATGGATATTCATTTCTCAGAGAAAGAGCATGATATTTAGCTGAGTGGTGTAAAAGATTGGCTACAGCAGCAGGCAGGCCAGCTATGTATCTCGGGAGGTGTGATCACGCTGCATATATCACACCTGTGCTATGGCATATAACAGTTTTTGAGGAAGAGAAAGAAAGAGAACGAACTTAAATGGCTAAGTAGATGTCTGATTTAGCTCAGTTATAAGTGACATTTTGGGGGCAGAAGGAAGGGGTGGTTAGATTTCTGAGTGGGCTGGAGTGAGCTGTACCATTTGCACCCTCACCATTGATACGGCAAATCGCAGCCGCTCCCCGTAACTATACAGCAGTTGTCCAGCTCTCTGCACTTGCTTGTGTAAGGAGCATCTTTTAAGCCTCGCTTCATATTAAGCGTGACCTGCCACAACATTAGCATTATGATCCATACACTTCATGGATATCTGTTTTCACTGTCATACAGATTTTCAAACTTCACAAATTATGGACCCCAAATTCATCATATCCACATTTAATAGTTTCCAGTGCTGGAATAATTCTGTACTACCTAGCACTTCATACCTATGATTAATAGTCTTAATATTCACCTCACTATACACATATATTTTACTTGATACTGATACTATACTGTCACCCTTAATTTCAGTAATTTAAGGTATTCTTTCAATGTTTAAAAACTGTATCAGTTTCAAGGGAAATCGCAATCCATATATTATTTAAGTAATTTTAAGCTTCAAGTCACTTTATATGACATCATTTCAATTACATCCTTGCTCAATATATAGAGCACTTACTCATAAAAGAGAATGAGTTAGTCAGATGTACAGAGTTTTCAAGGTCACTATATTGTTAATAAAACTTGTTAACTGACACAGACATTAGTCATAAAGCTGAGTAAATGTAATGATTAAGCCACTTAGTTCCTCACCATTCTGTTACATCCTGCCTTCTAAAGAGAGAATTTTTATTTTGGGGCCTGATTTAAACCTACTTAAGTCAATGGAAAAACTCCCTGTGGCTTCACGGGGCTTCGTATCAGACTGCCACTAAATAACAGAACCACACTCACGAAAGGAGCAGACAACAGGTTGATCACTCGGGCAGACTCCTACATATCAGCTCCTGGCACAGTTCGTAGCTGTAATGTTCATCTCAGCAAAACAGATGGAGCTTGATCAAGCTCTAGGTGGAACTGTAATTACATTTTAGTCCTTCAGACATCCCTTACTGCAGAAAGCACAGAATTTCCCTGCTGCAGAAAGCATGGAATAATTATTGTTTGGACTTGACAGGGGTTTGTTGATCAAACCGGCCAATGGTGGGCTGTTATTCATATGCTGGGTGCAAGGGACTAAATGAAAGTACACATGCAACCATACAAAGTGTGCAATAAACAGAGTGATTGATAAATAAACAGAGACATTTGAATTTAATGAAATCCCCACTCAGCTCCTGGGAGAGATCAAAACAGATCAGCTCCCTTTTAGTGATAAGAAGTACATTATTTCTGTATACATTACCACTCTATACTGAATACTAATGAGTACTATGTATTCTGTTTAAAAGTGAAGGATTTTGTCTGGCCTGTGTTGGCTCTGCCTTACTCAGACAGTCACCCATGCTGTAAGATTAGGCATTTGAATGATCCTTGCCAGATGAAAAGTTGGGAGGCTGGAAAGAAGACTAAGGCATTGTCAGTGCCAATATGTACAGTATAGGATGAATCACGTCCTGTGTGGGATCCCACATCTCACCTAGTATGAGACATCTTAGATACTTCTAAATCTGAGCTAGTCATCCTAATCTCCCTTGGAAAATGGAAAGATGGCAACTTTAGGGTGCCATTTAAATGACCTCCTGTAGGCATTGTCTTTAGTGTGAAATGAATTACGCCATAGACTCCAGTGAGTATACTGAATAAATCTCCATTGATCACAGGTTGTTCATATGTAGGTTTGCACATGGTGAGATTCATTCAAGACAGTCCCACTGAAACATGTGCTGCTGAGTACCACAAGGCAGCAGAAGGACCAAGGTGCCAGTACACATTGCCATCAAAAGGTGCAGAATCCCTCCCTGGCAATACCGGACCACTGCAACGCACCCCTTAGGAAGCAGAGTCTGCCACAGAGACTAAGGGGGCACAGAAATCCTCCCTGAGGAGACTGTCCACTTCAGTCCCATGTAGAAGCAAGGGCCTGCATACAAGAGAAAATGTCCAGTTAAATGGACAACTTGCTAAACAAAAACATACTTACATGATGTGTATATAAGGCGTCTACAGACTCCAGAGACTGAGGGATTAAATATACTGGAAAGGACAGGTAGCACCTCAGCCAGAAAGCTGATCTGGTTAGGATCAGCAGGACAGCGAAGTCTATCATTAGAGGCAGCCGGGAAAAACTGTGTATGAACAGTGTCATCAGAGTATCACACAGCAGAGGGACAACAGCAGCAAGGTGAAAGGACGACTCCTCCTGGTAGGAATAATAAGAAGGGAGCATTTAATTCAAAATCCAAGACACTTGAAAGATGTATCCAGAAGGTACAACAGAACGGCAGCAAAACTGTGTCTTTTAGTGCGATTCATTTATTAGCGCTACAGCCCCTGCTACAGCCAGCTGCCCACTGAAACAGCTTTTTCTAAACAAAGCAAATCCTAATCCAGCATGGTCCTAAGAAAGGAAAATCAAGGTTTTGGGAGATGGACCAGAAAGAAGCAGCAGTCTGTGCACATGGTTAGTTTGCTATTGGCAAAACAGCTATAAAATGCAGCTATAAAATTCTCTTTAAGAATTTGTAGTTTATGTAAACAAGCGTGGAGTCTTCCTACATTATTGTAGAATATGTGGTTCATGAAACAGTATGGATACACGCAGACTTTAGTCAACAGAATTATTTTCATCTCTTAAAATTATTTTGATCTCTTTTATTTTTGCCTGAAAATACTCTTAACAAATCTTAAACAATACCTTAATATACAAATACAGCTGGAAAAGTGGTGAATAAAATTTTTTATTGTCAGTGATGTGTTCATTATACTCACATAATAGTCATCCCTCTTCCTCTTTTGGTCTTCATCTTCCCATAGTCCTAGGCTGTAAGAACTGAAAAAAAAAGTAAAGTAACCAGCACTTATTTACATATTTGTACAGTGCCTAGTGCATTTTTGTACAGTGCCTAGAACAACCTAAGCTGATGCAATGATACTGCCACTCCTGCCTTGTGCTGCTCAGAGAATCCAGAAAGGCTGGGGGGGACGAGGCAGAGGGGCTGGCTGAGCCCAGTGGGCAGCAGTGTCTGGAGCAAAACGCATGTGTCAGTGGGGAGAAGAGAATTCAGAGCAGAAGTCAAGGTGAGGGGTGATGAATGTTTGGGAGGTGAGGACAGAGCAGGTCTGTGCCAACTGAAATGATTTTGAAGCTGCAAGAATAGGAAAACCAGTAGGGTTTAGCAAAGGCACAAGCACAGGCCTAGTGGAAAAGGCAGAGGAAAACTGTAACACAATGTTTCCGTGTCTGAGAAAAAGATGGAGAATCTAAGAATCAAAGACAAGGAAACATGCGGGACAGACTGAGTAAGTAGGATTTTTGAAAACACCTAAATTCTTAGTGCTTCTAAGTCTCTCTTGTTTTCAGTGTCCTACTCGGAAGCAACAGATAGAGCTGAAAAATCCCACTAAAGGAGAAGAGCTCTAATCAGGCTGAGCAAGAGCTGGACATTAGGCATGCGAAAGGGGTTATAAAGAAATCCACAGCCATGGGTTATAGACATAAAGTGGCAAGTCTAGGAAACATCTGTGCATCTGAGCCTATGTTAATAAATAAGCTTGTTTTGATCACTCTCTGTAAGAGAAGAGAGGGGGAGAAAATGCAGTCCTTGGAGGAGATCAGCAGAGAACACTAGAAGGGAGGATCAGGCAATGTACTTAAAGCTTTCTTCAAGATCGGGGTTTACTTTGCATGAAAGTTGTGACAGTGACATTAAATACAAATAAACTGGATGCTCACGACGGATTTGATCTCCACATTGTGCCACAACTTACCTTTCTTCTGAGCAGAGTCAGCTCTGTTTACAGAGCCCAGCTATTTTAGTTAAGGATGTAAAGAGGAACAGACTTCGATGTTATTTCTTTGAATTTACCTGGCTCCATGGAATTGAACAGAGATGAAGAGCTGCTGAAACTAAACAGACGTGCAAAACTGTACCAGAGATGCAAATACCCAAGACCGTCCCTGTGACATTTGGATAGTATTTGGAGAAGCGAGGAGGATTTTCAATTTGCTCTTCATGTGTACACGGGAATGCCGCAATAGGACCAGCAAGCTGTGCAGGTGGGCAAGGGAAATGCTGGAGAACTGACGCTGGCACTAAAAACCAGCTAGTATTCATTTCCTACATCTGAACAGCTCAGGAGACTATAAGAACTTTAACGTAGGAAAAGGTCAGGTCGTTTCAACTTAGTTTGTCTGGGCTTTATCTGTTTGGCTAAGAAAAGCTGCAAATTATAGAAGAGCTGGAAATTTCACATAGTATAAAATTGCTTACATTAACCAAGCTTTCATAACTTGCAAGTTGATAATCACCTRCTTTGTGACTCAATATGCATTTTACTGCCATTCGACACTATATAATTCATTGTCATATAAAAGGTGAGGAGCAGTATCATGCTTGTGCTTCTTAGTGCTATCAGGAGTATCTGAAGACTGTAAGATTTTGACTGTGTCCTTTTTCCTACCATCTTTTGGAAGTAGTCATGTCATCCCCACATAATGATGGAAAATTAAGGCGCAGGGAGCCTGGGAGCCAGGCCAGTAGCTAGGTAAAAAATCTGCCCCTAAATGATTTGCCAAATATTACACTGGAAGTTTATAGCTAGGCAGAAAAGTCAATGAGTGTGGCTTTGTCCTAGCTATCTCTGGTTTGGGGCAGGGGGGAGGTATTTTACCAAGACAGCTCCAGTCTGTATGGTAGCATGTGATGTAAAAATAAAGTGGGATGTTTCGAGAAGACGAGGACAATAGCGCTGCCATCTGCCCAGGACTTGAGCTCGGGAAAGTAACTCCGGGGTATCAAAGGCAGCTGAACAGGCAGGAGAAAGAGCTGAAAAGAGCTTTAGTTTGCAGCACAATGCTTCTGGCCCCTGGCTGAAAAGAGAGCAAAACCAAGCATAAGCCACTGCGACATTTCCAATGAAAAGGCGAACCTTTTGTACGACGTGCAGGGTGGCAAAGGGCAGTAAGCACCTGGTGGGCCCACCAGCTGGAAAGSAGGGACGTGAGCGGGCAGTGGCAGCTCTTGGGATGATGAATGCTTTTTTGTTCCATAAGGGTTTTGTGTCAGGTGGATTGCTGACAGCAGGTTTCTGTTTCCCCGGTACAAATGTGAACCAGATCCTGACTTAACACGGGCCAGCTCGTTCGGTGGCCTAGTTAAAATGAGCTTGCGGTCCCTCCATCCCCGTTTTGGTGAAAAGGTGTCTACGCTGTCAAACACATTCTCTCTCCTGTTTGGCTCTAACAACTCATTCCTGGTAGTCCAAAACGCATTAATTCTGGATCTAGTCAATGTGTGGTCCTGTGTGCTGTTCAAAAAAGTTTCCCATGCCAGGAGTCCACTTGGACTGTTTCTCCAAGCGGTTGTACGAGGGCATGGACTCTTTTGCTGACTTTGCAGATTTGCTATTGCCRTTTGTAAAGATTCATCACACCATCAAGAACAATAGTCTTTCAGAGTGGAGTTTTCGAAGAAGTCATTGAACTCAGAGAGGACTGGAGACTAAAACCCTTTTCTGGTGGCTTTGAAAATCAGTAATTTCTATGCTAAGAATTAGCCAACTAATAGTTTGCCCTTCATTTAGTAACTTGATACCTCCTGTCCTCTAAGTCTTCCTTTGGGTCTTACTAAGTTACACTAGAAAACATGTTTCCCATGCGAGGAGACAAGAAACAAGCAAAGGAAAGTAGGAACTCTGCGCGAATAGCCCCTAAAAGCTGCATTGTTTGTTTTGTGTAAATGTATTTCCTTTTATAACCTACCTGTTTGATACTCTAAACATGCACACAATTTTGAAGTAACAATATCCAAATAATTTACTTCCACAGAAAGGCAATTTACTGTGAGGTAAAAGCAGGAACAGCATAAAATGGTGCCTTAATATAAGCACAACCATACACAGGCATGGACCTTTAACATACACAGAAGTGGTTTCTGCACCTTCTGCTGAAATCCATCCCCACCGGGTCAAATGCACCCCTAGTAAAAATTGAGTTTGGGGCAAGAACTACAAGATACATACTTGTTTAAGCTGAAATCACAAGTAATTTAAATAGACAGAATGTACAGGGCAGTATTTGATCAACCAGAAATGTAGTAAAGTTTTCTCTAAGCTCCTTAATATTAAAAATAATTAGTTCTGAATGGGAAAGTAATAAGCAAAATCCTCATTGTTTTGTTTTGTTTTCTTCCCCAGAAATGCCAGGGTTTTCACATTTTCACTATCACATGTTTAACAACGAAAAAGAATATGCAGTTTCATCTCATTGATTTTCTATTACTATCTGCTAGTCCATTATATTGAATTACAATGTTGTTCCCGAGGAATTAAGAATAATATCTAAATTTACAAGGTAATGCATAAAACACCAAAGCAAGTGGTTTAGCAAGTGGTTTAGCAAGTAGTTTATCTTGTGTGTAAAAATGCTTGTCATATGCCGACGAGATGACAAATCCAAAAAAACCCCAAACCCTACCTAGGCACTGGATTTTCTTCATATTATGATTTTGCAATTCCAGTTGTAATGTAGACAACAAACATTTGCATGGAAGAGTGTGCAGTGCACAACTGCAATCTACAATTAATCACAAATCCTGGAAGCAAAAATACATTTAAATACCACTTAGAAAGTAACAAATGTAGCATTTTGCTAGCAGTTTTTACATACTGCAGGTTTGTTGGTCATTAAAACAGTATATATAATTAATCAGAATAAAAATTGTCAAYGTTGTATTTTAAAATATTTAACTACTTCTGAAGGAAAAATCCATAAATTGTGAACCTATTGTCTTCTGACTTCAAACACAAAGAAATTTGTGAGGATAATGCTGGCCTTGCAATGGAGCAGCTGACCTGCAAATCAAAGTTTTGTAGCAAGTTCCTGTAAAACAATTGGAAAAAAAAAATCATGGAGATAACAAAACTGCTGTCAACAAAGGGAAACTGATACATTATAAAAGCCTTAAAATGAGTAGAAACATAACTATTAAAATACACTGCCTACAGAGGAGCACTAGCCAATTTTGCTAGCTTACACAAATCATGTGCATTTGCCAAGTACCTCATAAAATGTGATGTGGGAACAGAGTTGGACAGGTGTCTTCTCCAGCGCTGCTGTGATTTTCCCTTGGTGAAGTCTCTAAGATGACTGCTTGGAACGACAGGGTTCTTACCACCCTGCAGCTTCAAAAAAATCTTCATGGAACAAAGACATCATTATATGATACTATTTTTAGCACTGAAGCATGTCAAATCAACCTGTTTCTCATCTGTAGTACTGCAGCCAGTCTAAACTCCCCGTCAACATCATCTGTCAAGCAGTACAGCTAATAGTGCTCAACTCCAAACAGATCCAGGCAGCCTCCAAAAGATTTACTCTGCCCCTCTCTGGCACCATGCACGCCCACAACACACCAACCCAGCTCATCGCCACTGCTCGTCAACTTCTGTGCAGCAGCAGAGGAAAAGGTACGACAGAAAGCTACCACTATGGGTGTTTGCCAAGCAGACCAACCAAATACAGGTTTTCAAGTTTATTCAATGATTCCCCATCATGAAGTAAGGGCACAGCAGGCCAACAGCAAGCAGGAAAGCAAGAGGTCACACATGTGGGCATGACAGCCCATGCCGTGGTGGGACTGGAGAGGCGTCTGCATTTGCTCTGCCTCAGAACATCTCTCCGCACCAGCAAGCCCTCATTTAGCACACATTTTATGCTGGTAGACCTGAAAGACATCCAGTGGTTTGAATTTCATTAGAAGACTTCCACTGAGCAGGCTTAGCAATCTTCTCTTGTAATTGCTTCTAGAGGCTGCTACCCATGTACTGGAAAGCCTTGCCTTCTGCAGCTACAAAGATGTAATAATGATTCTGTACACTTGTATATAAGATATGTATATCTATTTTATACAGAAGATCATAAATTCACATTTTAAAAATATATGGCTATTTCAGGTACAATGTAATGTTTTTCCATGCTTTGRCACAATGAAAAATTGGACCCAACTCATATATCCACAAATCTAAAATCCAGTAATTTGATGGTAAAATGTCCAGCATTTGATTTGTTTGTACACTTTCAGTTACTACAAGAGCTAACTCATAAATAAATGAAAGAAAAAGAAAAATCACCTGCATAAATGGAGAGATAATATTCAATTTTCCAAGTATTAAAGAACCAGAAGATTGAATGTTGCCACATGATGGCAGCCTGCCAAACCAAGTGAAACAATCAATATCTGTTACTAAATTTCCAGCATTGCTAAAGCTAATTTCCGTGTTGATAAAAAAGCTGCTTTAGAATTGGAAAAGTTTGCTCCAACCTGTCAGAAATACTATTTTATTAAGCAAAAAAAAAGTGTTCAGCTTGAAATAACTTCTCTGCAGGCAGGCATGCAGCCTTGTAACCCTGAACCAAATCAACTGCCATTTTGAAGAACTGCATTCACAAAACCCCTCAAAATTTAGAATTTCTTTAATGGTTCCTTCAGAATCCAGTACCGATTTTAAAAAATCCTCAGTGTGATAGAGAAAAATGTTATCCCTTTTTAGGGTTTGGGGTTTTTTTGTGGAAGACATTCTTTCAACTGTGCACCGGCCCAAGCACTCACTCAACATAGGCAGCTGAAACTGTTCTTCCCAACCAGCTCTAAACAAAATAATATCCTTCTGCACTTTGTCACCGTGATCACCCTGGGCTGTGGGGATCAGAAGAAGAGCAAAATGCCTTTCTATTACAGCAGCTGGTGTTTGTTAAGGGGGCTTGCCCACCGTTACATATGTATTGTTAGGCAGGARTCAAAGCTGCCTGGGGTATCCATCTGCAGGCTTTCAAAAGGATGATGTGAAGAACATGTTCTAGTAGTGAACGCTGTTCATAGGACAATAGGATCATTCAGGTAGGACCTCGGGAGGCCTCCAGTCCAACCTGCTGCTCAAAGTAGGGTCTGGTACAAAATCAGGGCTTTATCCAGTCAGTTCATTAAAAGCTCCAAGGATGGGAACTGCACAACCTCTCGGTAACTTTCTCCACTGCTTGACTTCCCTCATGGTGAAAAAGTTTTCCGTATATTCAGTCTGAGCCTCTCTTCCTTGAATTTACGCCCGTTGTCTCTCTCTCCCGCCATGCACCACTGTGAAAAGCCCATCTCTGTCCATACCCTCCCCATGGGTGCCAGCAGGCTGCTGGCAGGCCCCCCTTTCCCCCAACTTCTCAGGGCAGGGCAGGCCACCCACAGTTTCCTCTCAGATGAAATACATTTTAGAATAAGAGAAGGAAGAAGGGTCATAGAAAATACAGCTGTGGATGACTTCCAAAGCCACAAAACTTTGGAAATCATTCCCTTACTTCTTAAAAGCTGTGAAAATGTCAGAAGTGGAGCTCAGAAGGCCACTATTAGTTTTGACATCCTGCGTCTGAGAAAGAAAAGCTGCCCTGGGTTTGAGCTGAGCCCCATGAAGTGGTTCCGAGGAAAAACTCCAGGTCTTATTTTTCCGATATCTGGACTTCTTGCTTGCAAAGGACTTGTATACAGTTCATTTACGGAACATAAGTAATTCCCTTCCCCTTCTCTTCCCCTTCTCTCCCCCTTCTCTCCCCATTACACCTGATACCATGGCTCAGACTGGTTACCCAAATGGCAGCTTTTCAACCCAGGAGGCAGTGGGAAAGGTACAAATGAACATATATATGTCTGTGCATATACATGTCTGCAAAAAACGCAGGGATGACAACAGAAAATAAACTAATTGAGCCTAAGTATCTGTATTTATGCAGACATAAGAATACACAAAGGTTGTGCTGGATGAAATGCTCATCTAGCACCATATCCAGTAGTGGGTGATCATGGAAAGAAAACTGGGTGATTATGCAAAGACAATTCTCCTACTTATCAGCCATCTACAGACTAGGGATTTAAGAGTTTTGTATCCACCATTTTCAGGGATCTTAGTGGATTTCCCTTCCATGACCTCTCCAATGCTTTTTGAACTCATGATATYCACAGCAATCTCTGAAAATGAGGTCCACAAGTTATTTATGCCATACGTAGAAGAAAACTTCATTTGTTTTAAACTGCTGCATGATGGCCGCCCTGGGTGTTCTGTAGTTTCTGCATGACAAACCCCAGCAAATACCAGTTTCCTAATTGCCTTCAGACCATTTGTAATGTTATATAGGACTCATCCCTCTCTCAGCCATCTCTCTCCCAAGCTAAACAAGTTGCAGTTGATTCAGTCACCCATCACACAGCAGCCATTCTCTATCTCTGATCATCTTTGTTACCGTTCTTTACCTTTTCTATATCTGTTAGTCATATATTTTAGGTAAGGAATCCGGGCATGCACACATACAGTACAGATGAGCTATAGGATTTTACAATGACATCATAAAATGCTATCTATTTATTTCCTAATATTTTCTAACATTCTATTTGCCATTAAATTCAGGAGAATATAGCATGGACCCTACAATTTTGCTCTCAAAATTGCAGCCACTGAGAAAAGAGAGCTGCTGGTAATGCTATTTCCTTAACCTGAAATCCTGAACACAGTACACTGCTAGTCTAAAGGTCGATGTCAAGAAAATATGAGGAAAATCCAGAAAATGCTAATGACATGATCAGATCGTATAAGTTGTAAAACTCATTGTTCGTTATTTTACAAGTTTGGCGAGAAACCTGTTTAGTTTGGATCAGTAATGACTTCAGAAAATCACAACACAAAAGCCGGCAGACAGATTTCATATAAATGTGCTTTATTGCAGAGAAGTTACATTATTTACATGCTGCAACACATTACAACATAAATCTATCAAGTATTTCATGGTGGATGCTGTTGGTTGCCAGATAACATTGTTATAAGAACCACATTATAAAGTGAAGAGACTTACAGCTTTATATACTCTACAACTTGGAGTAGCTAAAATGTTAAAAGTCAAAAGGCAGTGTTTTCTCAGGCCTGCCTGTTGTCATATGCATGCAAAAGCCTAAGGAGAGCAAATATAAAAGTATTGTCCAGTTTCAGGTCTATGATGCCACCAAAGCTGATGATAGGTGTGTACTGATTTATATTTTAAAGCATATAATCTTGCATAATTTATACAAGTCTAATAAGATTGGTATAAATCTAATTATTTATAAACCATGGCTTAGAAATAAAGGAGAAATGCAGCTTGCACATGCATTTAAAAGGACAACCTAGCAAATGTTTGTGACCTTAGTGTTTCTCTTAACAGATCTGCTAGAAAACATCTTAATTCTAGAGTTGCACTTCTCTTGGCTGAATAATGACAAAGAAACTCCAGAAAAAGACAACGAAGCAATCTAGCCAATATATGCTGGTGGAGAAAAATCTATGAAATACAGAACATTATTTATGTCTAACTTAGTATGTCTTCATTAAACAATGTTTCTAGCAGCATCATAGTGAAATAGAATAGTTGAGTGAAGTTTGGCCCCTCATTTTCTTAAGTGCAAAATAATTTAAAGTCCCAATTGAATCTGTAGCCCAAATATCAGTTGCTAAATAAACTGGGGAAAGCTTTGTTGCTTTCTAAAGGAAAGTTCTCCAATTGTATCAGTCTTAGGAGATGTGACTACAACAACCCTAAAGAACCATAACAGACATTTTTTAAGAAGTGAGGGAAAGGGTCAGGATGAAAGAAAACAAAACCAAACAAGAATATACAAGCCAGTGCCTTCCCTGGTAAATCAGCCATCATTCTTTTGCTTGCCGTGCAGCTGGGCTGTTTTACACCAGCCAAGGAATGGGCTTTGTTTCTGTGTTTCTAATGAAGTTATCTTTTAAAAAAGAAAGAAAGGGAAAAGAAAATGAGCAAGGAATTGTAGATAGGTAGTGGCGGCACAGATGCAGTCATGCACAAAGGGCTTGATCCTGCCAGGGATGCAAGGGGCAGTGGTACTGTGTGGATGCTTTGCCGACGTGGATCCCCTCACCCTTGGTGCACGTTGCACCCTGACACGGCTGCCGCAGCGCAGGGGCAGCGTGTCCTCGCTCAGCCCCGAGGTGAAGGAGGGAGGACAAGATGAGTGAGGGTGCCAGGGCTGGCGCCTGCTCCTTGTGACCGTTTGTCTCCGTACGAACATCTCCTTTCATGACTCCTCCACGGATGCCCACTTCTAACCTCAGCGCCTGTCTCCGACAAAGTGCTGACTCCTGTTAGTGAGTCAGGACAACCGGCCATAAGCTGSCCCCCTGACCCTATTCACACAAACCACCACTGAGATGGGCTGCAGAAGCTCCCTTCAGGGGCAGGAGAGGCGCGAGTACGGTCACCATRCTCAGCAGGTTTAAAGTTGGGCATCTCTCTGCACACAGGGGCMGTGTGCCCCTGGAGGACTCCCAGAAAGCTGTGTTCCCAGGACGAACTTCTTCCCATGCAGGGAAATTTAGGGTTACTTTCTCTCTGAAGAGTTGATCAAATCTTACTGAAGTTGATGGAAAAGTTACTGCCAAATCCCATGAGTGTCTGGGACTGGGAATGGAGAATCTGGGCACACGGGGTCTAACCTCAGCCCTTTTCCACACTAAGCAGAGAGCTGGGTTTGGGCTGCACATGGGGTGCCACTAGCACTGTGTGTGCAAAGTGGGTGCACAGATGTCCAAAGCATCCAGACCCAGATGCCTGACTCCCTTTCACAGGTGAACAGGGATTCTGGGCTGCAAGGGTCCCAGCCAGGAGATGTGTGTTGAAGGCAAAGACCAGATCTCCGAGGCCATAACTACACCCTACAAAAGAGGGGTGAGAGAACCAGACAAGCCCAGGGTAGCAAAGACCTAAGTCAGCATGTCCCCATGGTGGAACTGAGCACTGTCCAGGCTAACCAGGCTGGTTGGGGCAGTTCGACCACTTTAATCTGGAGCTAATGAGCAGAATTTATGAGTGAGGCCAATATGTTTAGGCAGCACTGAGACCTGAGCTGACTTGTCCCCAGCTGGCTCAGGTGTCAGCATGTTCTAGGTTAGGGCTTAGCAGAGGAAGATCAGATCCATCTTGATCTGTCAGTGTAGACGTGCCCATAGTCTCCTGTCCTTTTTAAAGGACAAAAAAAGTCCTCCGCATGCCCAGCTTGTCTAAGTCCCTCTGCTCATTGCATTTTATCTTAAGCCACTTTTTCTATGATGCCACAAAAATCAGTTTATACTACATACGTGTATGTGCATGTGTGAATTAGATATGACATTTTCTATATATATTAAACATATATATCTATTTTATATATATATTATATATATTAAACACATTCCATTCAATCATCCTCATTTCATGTTCTTCCACTGAATCCCATCACTTCTCTCAAATTGCACAAGTTCTTTAGGACTGAGCTGTCTTTGTTTTGGAGTACTGTATCTATAGCCAATTCTAGTGAATAGCACTTTACTGGTACTGCATTTAGATGAGTGAGGTTTTTTTTATTATTAGTGATACTCCTTAGAATCTTTACAATACGTCCTCAGGCCCTGATGGTGTACCATCACTAAGACTCATGGTTGTGAATGGGCCATCTATGAATTAAGCTCATATGCACGTAGGGACTGTAGCTATTACTGAAAATTAGCACTGTATTAAACACTAACTTTTACTGTAAATGTATGTCTAAATAAATAAAAAAAAAATCAAAGCATTTTGGAGAGTGGGAGAGAGATGCCATCATCTCCATTCCCACTATCATTTATAATTGTGTATATGGAGGAAGAACAGTATTTTGGACTTCTCACTCCAMAGGCCAATTTTTTGAGGTTTGCCAACAGGGATAAACACTACACTGTTGTTCTATATGAGCTAGCTAATATATTTCCCAGAGTTGTCTGGTTTTAGTAAAACAGGTGATCATTTCTGGGGTATATTCATTGTCGTTCTTGCTTGTCTTACTTAGCACTATATGCTCAGTATGAAATACTGAACAAGATCATCACCATGGATGTTTAAAGTAAGAATTCTGGTTTGTTAGCTGATATTTTCCAATTAGTAACAAACAACAGATAAGTTGTCCTAAGACTTACCAGAATATGCAGCTAAGACGACTGAATTTCCACTATTAACAAAGTCTATGAGCATTAACAGGGAAGTGCATAACAAGTAACTTAYCGCGTATAAAACCCCTGAATAATACAGTATCAAACTATAAATTTAAATAACAGAGAGTAAACCAAAAAATTCACTACATAAGTCACAGGAAAGGAAAAAAAAAAATCTCTAAAGCCCAAAGGAATTTCCCGATATGAATTACGGCTTCCATAGCCAGTGAAAGATTACTGCAATTTTATATATAAACAAAAAAGTCTACAGCAGGTATTTTAACTTGCAATTAGAAGAAAATATCTGCAGATTGCATAAATGTGTTGTTGTGTCACATAATATCAAAGTTATTTGCAAAAATTATACAATCTGGAATGCTTTAATATGAGACACAACAATGTACTTAAACACACAGTAATAAGAAAATGAGAGCAAACATTATATAAAATGTATTTTTGGGATGCATTGAGTTAGGAGTGCTATCTAGATTAAACACGTAAAGTGAAAAGTCGTCATTTTAATAAGCTGCTTATTGATATCCCTTTTTGCCATCAGGACATTTTCTGTGCCCTACTTCTGCTGGATCTTTAAAGTCCCAAGGGCAAGTTAAAGCCAGTTGCGGCATTCAGAAATAATTTGGTTAAGACCTACACTGTGCATTTGTTGCCACCATACTTTTTTTCTTTTAAAGGAGAAATGATTTCACAAAGGCAGGTTTCTTTCATTGACACAGTAAAATCCTTGGAGCAGGGACCATATTCTGGACACTGCTAATCACATTGTTGGCACTCAACAAATAAATAATAATAACATTAATGATAATTTACTTTGCTTAACTCCTACTTATTTGTAGTGCTGATTCCCTTGATTTAAGTGATGCTCCTTAGGAATTTTCAGATCCTTTTGGCCTAAGTCCCCTTTGTCTTTCCTGTTGTCTTTCTTCTCAATGTTGCTACTCTCCTCAGTCCAAAAGCCTCTTATTTTCGAGGTGTTGCTGTTTTATTTGCACTTAYAGCAGAAGTGTTCGATAAAGCTACACTTCTTTCTGCATTTGGTAAATCTGGTGTATCATACTCCCAAGGGCAGACTTCAGCTCGAGATGCTAAAGGTTGCTGTAAGTAACTACTTGGCTTATGGGAGTCAGATGAAAGCACATTTCCCTCAGAAGAGGCATTTTTTTTCTGTTCTGCCAATTTATTGAGGTTTTCCTTTTCTGCTGCTTTCTGGGGTAGCTCCTCCCGCCCCCCAGCACAGGTATTAGGTGCACATCTATCAACATTCTCACTCTTCAGCCCAGGGGAAACCTGAGACTTGGAATTCAATTGTTTTTTSTCATTTTCAAAGACCTGCTGCTCTTGTGTCTCCCGAGTGGCTGCCTCCACCTTCTCTGAGCTCTTTTGATTTGACTGTTGATACCCTTCAGGTGTCTTCAGCTTATGATGAGACTTCCCCTTTGGCTGGGAAGGGTGGTTTTTCTCTGGCTCTGAGGAAGCAATAGACACATGTTTTTGAACTTTAGAGTCAGAAGGCACAGGACCAGGAGTTTGGTCATATATCTCCCAAGGACAAACTTCTCCTATGTCAAAATTGTCCTTGTGCAGAGACTTACCTGGGCCTGTGTCTGGATTTGCAGGTGTTTGACTAACCCTTTGCTGTTTCATAATTCCAGATTTATGGGTTTTCTTTGTTTCCTCAGAGTGGGTAGAGTTCTTCCGGAGGGAATCCTTATGCTCCCCTTTATCGGAGGCTGAGTGCTTTTTGCTGGCCTCCTTACCCTTCTGCTGAGATTTATGAGATTTAGTGCTTTCTTCTAGACTTTGTGTTTTACCTGTTAGTCCCAGAGTCTTCTCCTTGGCACTAGCAATAACACTGAGGGATTTTTGTAACACAGATGTTCTTGGATGCAGAGGCTTCTTATCGGCACTTAAGTTATGTGCACTTACTGATTTGCACACCAAAGGGACCGATTCAGTGGAGACAGCTTCAACTTTTTCTGGAGCATTTTTGGTTAATTTGTCACCATTCAAGGAATCCAGAAGYGAATTCTCAGCAGCTGTAACTTCTGTGCTTTCTGTAGTTAAGCTATTCGGTTCTTCTGTTTGATCCCTAACATGATCATAAGTGCTGTGGGACTTTTTTAATGAAAAGACTCTGTTTTTCAAAGTCTCTTCTTTTGGCTTTGCAGAACTCATGGAATCCTGTGGGTTTTTTCTCAGCGTGGCCATGTTCTTCACAGCACTGTGCTCCATCAGGTCCTTCTCGTCCCTGGAGCACTGCCTGGTGACCGTCTCAGGGATTTCCGTAATACGTCGCATTATCGAGCGCCCCAAGCCCTTTTTAGAGCACCTTTTTTTCTGGAGATGTGGGTTATTAGTAATCATCTTTTTCCTTTTATAGATTTCAAGCTGGGCGTATAGTTTCTTCAACTCATCCTGCAAAGCAAAGTGAGTGGCAAAACTAGTATGTATAGAGCGAGTCCAGTCAAACAAGCAGCCTGATGAATGCATTACCTGTTGCTCTAAAAACAGCATTAAACTTATTTCACTGTTTTTTCTAATTCCTGAATATGCCATTTCTTCATCAACTTGAATCCCATTTTTTTTCACTGTAAAAATAAGTTCAATCCTCATGCACAAACCAATCACCTTCCTCAGCTGTGCATCATACAGCATGCACAATTCATATACATTCATGCTGTACGTTTCAGAATGTGCAATGCTGTGGTGCATGCTTTCCTACTGAACTCTATAACTATTCTTTACTCTGGGAACTTAAGTCCTTTTATCACGTAAGCTAGGAATAGAGTATTTTTTTCTGTTAGTCATGTGTTTTTAAAATTTTATGTTAAATAGTTATGTATAGTTACGTTTATGTTATGTACAAATGACTAATCACACTGACACCAAATGCTGTTTGCACTTCAAGATAATTCAAAGAGCCTATGTAAACTGATAAACAGCTCTTGCTGTGGATGATTCCTCCTCTTTAGCCTCCAATATGACTTTTACTACACCTAGTAATGCAGCTTCTCCTTACAACAGTGAATATTTTCCATGAGATTTTACATGACCTGATACCACAATCATTGAGAGACCTAAGCTGGCCTGTTTCAGCTGATATCTGCAAAAAAAGTCAAATGGATGCAATTCAGAGTTTACTCGTAGGAAAAAGTGTTGTTCTTGAAAATAAATGGTATTTAAATGAGTTATATATACCCGAATATCTTCAGGATCCAAACTATGTTCACTCCATGCTGAATTGATACTGCTGTTCAGATAGGATCCAGATCGACCCATATCAAGCTCATCTTCATAAGCTTCTGTAGCTATATCATCTCTTGGGTTATTGCTTGAATGTGAAAACTGCAATAAGTATTCATAAAAAAGATGTTGTCATCAGTGCAAAAGTCTACTTCAACATCACTGTAAGAGTTTACATCAACAGTTTTTATGGCACAATGATCCTTCTATGGATTTCATGTGATTTTCTGAACTCAAAACACTAGCTGTAGGCATCATTGGCATAAGTAGTATCCTATAGAATATCAGTACTGTATGGAAGGAACTTTTATTAATGATGGCTTAACTTGAGAAATCTTAGATATTTGCATAAGGAAAAAAAAACCACTTACTTTGATGCTTATTTGAACCTCTTTAAATTGCATTTAAATTAAGCTAGTATGGAAATAGACTTTCAGACAATATTTCCAATTAGGCTGCTAAAACCATAAGACTGTATTTTATACAGTTTAATAATCCTGCAGAAAGCAATTCTCCCATTTTAGATCCTGACCCTGAAAAGGAAGAGATGAGGTGGCAAAAAAAAAGGGAAAAAAAAGAAGAACACAAAAAAACCTGAGACAAGTTAATTTCTCTCCTAAGTTTTAGCAAATGCTTGGATCAAGAGTTGGAGAGAGGTTGTCAGCTATTTTTTTATTCATATTGATTCACTCATATGTAGTTACTATTGTCCACACAGTCATCTGGCCTCAGGACTTTATGAATGGAACTAAAGCTTGTGAATCTTCTCTTAACTCCCTGAATTCTTTGGTGTGCTGGAACAAAAGTCTGTGCAGTGTTACACAGATAATAAGCTAAAAATGGAAATGTTGATCAGCAGTTATGAGTCAGCTTCAGAAAGATCAACAAATTTTCTAGGTTAGTCTAGAAAGACATCTCTGAAGATATGTAATAAAGTATATGAATATAAAATGGAAAATAATAAGACTATTGCTAAAGACCAGAAAAGTAATTTAAAATAAAACAAGGTTATTCAGTAACCTTGTAAGTAAGGCTGCATCAGTGTGTCCCCTTGTTATGACTGTTTAATGTATGTATATTTAACAGTTATCAGCATACACTGTTCTGACACACAGGCAAAAGATAGGAATAGCAGCTTCATTAACCTGAAAATTGTATCAACTTGAACTGCTTAATGTTCTTCCTTCATATGTAGCTTTCACCTTTACTGTTCTCTTTGACTCTTGACCTTTTGATTAATATTATTGGTCATTTCAAAAGCCATCATAAAATCATTTGCTTTGCTGGGGTACTAAGAAGAAAGCTCCATTCAAGTCCTGTGGACGGATGCTAGAGACAGGTGGAGCTGCCTGCGGCTCTCCTGCTCCTGGCGAGACTGACATTGTCACTTGGCTCCCCGCGCCTGACGGGAGGCATGCCGCAGCGCTGGGAGCTCTGCCTCTTCTCTTCCCCGCCTCCTGTCGTCCTCCATCTTCTCCTGTCCCACACACACTCATCTTCTTGCCCAGCACCGCTCCTGGCTCTGTATCACGGGCCACGTCTCTTCCCAGTATGCAGCATCTGTCCGTCCCAGGCTCTGACTCGCAAAGGGCTCTCCTTTTTCAGCCTGTAACAACTGCCCAGTTTAAATCCCAACCTCTCTATCTCATGGCTAGTCCAACCTCCTCATTCTAGTTTTATTTAGCAGTCCATCCTAGTCTTTCTATCCCCTTGCCTAAACTCTTTGTCTGATCTCAGCTAACTCTGGCAGCAGCATGGTCACCCAAATACCTGAAATAAGCATCATTAGGCAGGATTCTTTCCTTCTTGTAGTAATCACATCAAAATTCTAAGTACTTTAAACTCCTGGAATTTTGAAAGCTGAAAGAAAGAACCTTTGAAAATGTATAGGAGTTTTTAAAATAAAAAAATATACAGCTTTTTAGGTTAACATAGCCAAATTTCACATCTTCCTTTTCTATCAGCTACTGGCTAATTTTATACAGAATTGCTTCTGCATGTGTCGAGGATTAACCTGCCAGGCAGCTAAACACCACACAGCTGTTCGCTCACCCTGCCCCAGTTCCCAGTGGGATGGGGGAGAGAATTGGGAAAAAAAAAGTAAGATTTGTGAGTTGAGATAAAGACATAAAGACAGTTTAATAGGACAGAAAAGGAAAGGAAAATAGTAACAACAACAATAACAGTAATAATAATAATAATAATAGAAGAATATACAAAATAAGTGATGCACAATGCAATTGCTCACCACCTGCTGACGGATGCCCAGCCAGTTCCTGAGCAGCAGCCCCCCAGCCAGCTTTCCCCTAGTTTATATACACTGAGCATGACGTCRTATGGTATGGAAGATCCCTTTGGCCAGTTTGGGTCAGGTGTCCTGGCTGTGCCCCCTCCCAGCTTCTTGTGCTTCTCCGGCCTTCTCAGTCGGTAGAGCATGAGAAGCTGAAAAGTCCTCAACTTAGGGTAAGCACTACTTAGCTAAAACATCAGTGTGTTATCAACATTATTCTCRTACTAAATCTAAAACACAGCACTATACCAGCTACTAGGAAGAAAATTATCTCTATCCCAGCCGAAACCAGGATAGCATGACAAGATTTTTCCTTGGTCTTGGCAAAAGAAAAGAGACAGGAGACTCAAATACCTTAGGGATCAGAAGTAGCCCAACAGTGACTGTCACAGTCAAGTGTGTGTGTGCAAAGAACAGCATCAGCATCCAGTCAGACTGAAGTCTTGAAGCAAGAATGAATCTGAAAATAGAATTCAGGGTTGCAAGTCACTGCCTTTTCTCCAGTGCATTAGATTTAACATTTTTAATGTTCCTTAGGTTTCTTTTCATTGAAAGGCCAAACACAACTGGTTTTGTTCTGTACGGCTTTCATACAGACTAAAAATTACATCCACATGCTTTACCTATATATCACAATTTCAAAACAACTCAGAAAAAAACCAACCAACAAAGCAAGCCAAAACAAAATATAAAAAGAAACAACAGCCCTTAAATGATATTGCTTATTCCATCATTCTCACTCTATTTAGCTGGTTATTTGGATGGTTTATATTGTCACAGCTTCTTTGGCCTGAGTTGAGTTATGGCAGTTTACATACATTAAGGACCTGAACGGATGATTTTAGGTTAAGTAAGCACATGTACTATGATAAATTGCAGTGTACTTCATAAATACAGGATGTCCATAGATCGCAGCTACAGAGTGCGGCTGATAAGCCATCAAAGAGAGAACTGAACTGAAATGCATTTTAGCAGGGAGCAGAGAAATGCTCTTGATTGCAGGACCGCCCAGCTCAATACCGCAGGGCCCAAGAGCCTTGCAAATGCTAGGAAATGCGTGGCTGAACCTCCCAAACGAAGCAATTCCTTGCTGAGCTTTCTAAAAGAGTGGTAGAACAAGCAGTGCAGTTAAAGCTAGCTGGAGCATGCTTGGCTTATCTGCTTTAGTGAGCTCCCAAAGATAGAAATGGTAAGCAATGCAATGGATGAATGGATGTACCACTGGCTTGTAATTTGCAGGTTTACAAAAATCATTCAGATAGAAATGACATTTGCAATTTATCCAAGTCCACAGATGCACATTTTGCAGAAGCTTTTGTTAACAGAAATAGTCTGGCATGAAACACTGGCTTATATGCCATAATAATACAGTCATCATTTCTTGTTTAATACTTTGTAAATGAAATGTTTCATGAACACAATAAAATATTATAATTATTTCTTACGGAGACGTTGCTGTTGAGGTGTGCAGGGATATGAGAAGGCTCAGGCCTGAGGTTTAGCTAACTGGACACAACATGAGAACTATTGAAGATGACATGAGAAACTGCTGGATATAACAAATAACAGAGCGAAAAGTGAACAAAAGTTAGACAGTGCTGTAAGGGATGGCAAGATTTCACAGGTGGTTAATGAGGAGTCATTTGAAAGATGGCCAAACTTCACAGGTAACTGAAGGGAGCAGTGGGGGCCTTTGGGGAAGTAGAACTTGCAAGGTCAGCGGTACTAATGTAACCATGTCAGTAACAGCATGTAAAGCTGTGATTACCTAGCTAATGAGATCAGAAATACCAAATTTGAGTACAGATGTAGAAAAACTGGGACTAATACTAAAAAATTAATGAGGGGTGGGTTGTTTATTTGGGAGAAGACAAGGACAGAGACAGAGAGGGGCTAAAGTAGATGGGGGAAGAACAAGCATGGAAAGAAKGGAGGATAAAAAGGGCTAGTGACATATAAGCAAGTTGTCACTGACCGAGCCCTGTACCTGATCACTGCAATATTTCCAATCTTCTCTTTAAATCCTTCTCCTAATGTCGGTGTGATCTCTCTCGCTATGCTGTGCATGTGTGTATGTGCAATTCAGGAACAAACTTCAGGCTGGACTAGACAGCACGTGGGAGACCCGCATCTGGGAAGACCCAAGGTCTCAGCCCATGACTGGGTACAAGGCCCCAAACCCAAAGATGGATATTAGATTGGCTAAGGGTCTGTGCTCGTATTTGAAGGACCTATAAATGCAGTGTGCTTGTGAACCTACACAGGGTGCATGTTTCATGAGTGAACATGATCAGCTGCAGAGGAGGACCAGGACCAGGCTGTACGTGTTGGACCTGCGCTGGTCCATGTGGCCAGCCATGTGTCGCGTGTGACTGCACCGTAGTGGATGTCCTCAGCCTTGCTAGGCCTGCATATAGAAACAGCAGCAGCCCGACCTATCAGAGACAGGAGAAAGCTCCCAGGTCCTGATGCCCACCGGATTTGGCTACCCCTTAACAACTCCAATCCTCAARTTCTGTGAGGGCTTTTTGCTTGTTTTATATGTGAAACCTTGACTGATTAAGGTATCCATGMCATACCCCTGAAAGCAAAATAGCATTTGTAGTAGCCATTCAGGCCTAGCAGAGATGGGGTTTCTATTCAAATGAGATTTTTTCCATACAAATTTTGCTTTTCTTAGTAATACAAGAGAAAGAACAATGCAGGAATTTAATGCTATGCTGATCTGAAGATAATCAAGAATCCTCTGTTTCTGAAATGGGAATAATACTTTTAAAGGAAAACAAAGTGCAAACAGTTCAAGGTTTTATTTAGTGCTCACATCAATCTTATATGAGCTTTGGGAATTTTCAGACTGGATGGCTGCCTTGTAATAGTAGGTGTCCTTCAAGGCTCCAGTGCTTTCAACTTCATGACAACTCAGATATGTCATATAAATCTGAGCCTTACATTTCCGCTCTTTCAGTTACACCCAGAACTTGGCGGGGAAGACAGAAGCAAAAAAAAATGTAAGGAAATGTGAACTTCAAAGAGACTGGATTAAGACTTGTGTATACAGAAATGGACATAATCTCAGGAGGGATCATGTACTTCCAGTGCATTTTATTCATTCCTATGCATAAACAGGACATGATATTTCTTCAACAAACCAGCACTTATCAGACAGAGGGCAAAGAATCAATACAAAATGTGCATTTTTTTAAAAAAAGAAGGAAGAACAAAATCAGCAGACCTTAGGCTGAGGGAACAGGAACCTCAATAGGATAAACTGAAATCCTTTTACGTCTCCTTCATAAGGCATGTATTAAAATGCCACATTTTCCCCTTGAATCCCTCCTTTAATCCAAGATTACTTTCATCATGTCCTATTGTTAAAATAAACTTGCAGCCCACATAATAGCTCTCCTAATGCACCGAACTGTATCTTCTAACATGGCCAAAATGTGGTTTAGGAACATTAATTAATAGGGCAAAATTTTGACTGAGAAGCTGCCATATTGGTTATAATCAATTCAGAAGTATTGTAACTGAATTTTATATCTATCAGGAATGAAAAGAAAAATGCGTCCATCAAATACAGATTTTAAACATTATTTCGCAGATGTTTGTGTTAGGGACTAAAGAAGAAGATTTTGAGAGTATCTGGATGTTGAGATATGGGGTTAGGAGAAGGTGAAGGAAGCAAAAATTTGCAAGCCTGAAAAGTGCAGCGAACTTTATAAGAATCATAAAGGAAAAGAGCACCTGGAAGGAATAGAGATGAAAGATTCGCTTTGCTGATGTTTACTCATAAAAAATTGTGCCTCGTGGAAGCAACATCAAGAAGGCAGAGAGAAACGTGAGTTCCAAGACAGACCAAGGAACAGAGAAGAGTGTTTGAAGACTGTCAATGGAGTGATGGTAAAAAAAAATAAATCTTAGTAATAAGGTCTGTCAGGAGGCAAAGGCAGGCGTGAGAATGTCATAAAAAAGTCATAAGAATCTCTTACAGGATGAGATTAAATTCATGTTATCTTGCTATTTTGAATTTTCTAGGACCAATTCATTGTTACAGGGTACTCTGTAGGAAAGGCATATATAGTAATTTTCATGTAGCTCTGTCAAAGACCCTTATTTATTTGTTACTACTCTAATAACTTACAAGTATGAAATGTAGAGCTCATTATAAACTTTATGAGAAACATGTGCTTTATATTACTGTTACAGCATCACATGCATAACAATTTTTTATGTCAGCATATAAAACACTATGCTTCATGCACAAACCAGTACAATTATCTTAACATACAGCTGCACCTCGCCAATCTGTTACACACCAGGAAAACTTCATATAAATCAACATTCTTACCTGCTGTTTTTCTAAGGATACAAACCAGTGAGCAGTATGTAGATGATTGAAGACAGACAGTAGTTTTGCTATATCTAATTTATCATATATACTGAACTTTGATCCATATCAGCTAGCTATACTGAAAAAAACCCTTATTATACAATTGACAAGTTGATTGTACATATTCTTGAATCCTATGGGAACAGTTTTAAGTTTAGTAATGACTTAATTTCCAGAATTAAATATTTATGAGACCTTCCATTATGCATCCTATCCCATTCACCCATTTTAAGTTGCACCATATGAAACCTGAAAGATAAATAGTTAATTACTAGATCTACAGATCACTTGCCTAATTGTATGGAATATAGCAGAGATAATGAGCTCATTGTGAACTGCAACAGCCATATAACGTGGCTCATGAAATGCTGATGGGACTGTCCGCACTGCATAGCAGAGATAAACACCCCACAAGAGGAATAAAAATTCAGCTGTGAGAAGAACAAAAAGAAATAATTTGCAATTAGTTTTATAGATGAAAAAGGAAGGAAATTTGAAGTACTATAGTATCTTCTGTATGTGTGAGTATCTATGCAAAGACAATATATGCTCATACATGTATATATGTACGCACACAGGCATTCAAACTCTTTCAGATACTGACACTGTACATGATACATTTGGTTTTAATTTTACACACTTCTTTTTTCCAGATCAGGAACCTTTGCATTCATGGTGTTTCAGTTTTTCAATTGACAAACTATAAGACAATGACTAATAATGTCTTGCTTGCTTTTCAAATTGGTACTACAGAAGTTTGACATCACTTAAAATAACAAGTATTTTTATTTGTAGCTCTGGTTCTTGATATAGAGGCAGATACCAGTGCTACTACTAGACTACAAGCTTTTTAAGACAACAGTTTCATTTCAAAGGTTTATAACTCAGATATAACAACATATTTTGAGTTAAAAAAATTCCTCTGTTCATGATAGTTAATTCTGCTGGTGCCCGTAATATGATGACTCAGTTCTGAAAGTCTAATGTAATTATAACAAATGACGTGTTCCTCTCTGTTAGGAGAAAAATGAGTAAAGGAAGAAAGGAGAAGGAGTAAAGGGTCAGGATCAGTTTAAACTATCCTGTTAGAGCTAACTCATCTGCACCCAGCAGTACTCTGACTTCACTTTCCAGTGGACAGTCTGCTGTCTCAAAATGACAATCTCATTTTGATTCTGATACAAATGAAATTATTTCATACCCATCTTGAAAAAACTCCCCTTCCAGAAAAAAACCCACAGCTCTGCCGTCTATCTATGAGTAGAGCTGGTGCCTGTCCCTCTTGCCTTGCAGTCTGAGTTGACGATGGCTGGAAGTCTTTGAGTGTTACCCAGCAATGTGCAGCTCCACGTTAGGCCCCTGCAATGCCGGCACTGCTCCGGACCAGCTTCAGAAATTGAGTGTGATCCTGTTGTTACTCATACACTGCTTTTGCCTTGTTGAATTTTTGCAGTAAAAACTACAGTCAAATGTAGTAGAATAGAAAATTAGTTCTTTTTCATACTTATTTTTGCCAATACATGTTATTATACTGTAACTCGAACTGGTGATCAGTGACATCGCCCTATGGTAGTGATCAGCAAATCATTACTGGTCTGGCTTGGATAAGGACACAAATGCTTGTGAACCCTGCCATTAGCCACAGATTGAAATAAAACTTCTGCACCGGATATCTCATGAGAACAGGTACTCTGGTATCTCCACATTTAATAGTCCATAACTGCTGTAAATTACCCATATTATATTGCTATAGTATTTCAAAAGTTTTAATTTTGCTATGAATCTCAGCTAAAATCAGTAAGAGACAAGTCTGGATAAAATGAGAATGAATTCAGTTACACAGATCTCTCGGTGCTCTGATAAGAGTTCAGTCTGAACTCTGAACAACACTTTGCATGTTTCTTACTTTTATCAAAAATAAATGGCCCAGCTTTAAGACCACCATTTTTAATAGAACATATCCTATATAAACCTGGCACTTTTTCCAGTTACATAAAAACAAACATCTGAAAAGGCATAACCCACGCATGCTGCTATTTTTGTGTTCTTCCTCACCAAAATCCCAACAATAATAAACCTTTTGACTACGTAATAGTTTGACTTGGGACCTTACTGAGTGTCAAAATGAAAAAAGCATGGTATGAATCTTCTGAGACTGCGTGTCCCAGCCTGGTTTTGAGCTCTACAAAGGCACGTATGCAGGTAATGTCTTTCCCACATCCCACATACACTCACCGTATGGGCAAACTGGCTGCTACTTCCATTTCATTCCTAGATAATCAGCTATGCTACCAGTGAAATCTATTACTCTGGTTTCTTTAAAAACACCTACACAGGAATGACTTACCAAGCCATCTTGCTCCTGAAGTCTTCTCTGAGCAAGTGGCATACAAATTTTGCTTCAATGAAGTAAGATTAAAGGCTCCTTTACAAATGTTAGCAGTTTTGATTTTTCTCRTTAAGTACACTTGCCTTGCATATGCAGAATCATGTCCTTGAAATGTATTGCTCTTCAAAGCATTGAAATTTATTGCTTTAATTGCTCCGTATTGATTTAGAAGAAATTGAAAAGGAGAAAATGGTTAGAATTAGGCTGCTAAAGCCAAATGACTGTATCTTACTGTCCTACATTCTATGGAAACTCTTCTTATCAATACGGTTCAGCAGGTATTTCCCAGAACATGCCACAAAGCCTATTTCCTCTCACTTTGCCTTTCATCCAAAGTCCCCCTGCAGTAAAAACCCCACCATTAGCAGCAGAACTGAATAGATGAGCTAACTGTGCAATAACAGGCATACTCCACAAAAGTACCCATGGTCCATTCTTCTTTCTCTCCCTCAGCTGAAGTGAGAAGAGCCCCAAGTCTCTTAATGATTGAAAAGAGCAGTTACAAGTGCTAACAGAGGCTGAGAGTTTGAAAAAGTTTGGCTTTTAAAGGGATGAAAATGCATGTATAAAACTCCATGTGCTGAAGGTACTCCTACTTAAACAGAAGAGTGTGGGCCAAATTTTGCTTATTTTTAGAAGGAAAAAAAAGTCTGCTCTAAGTTTGAAGATTTACAAGAATTAATTTTTTTTTTTTGTATACAGATTTGTATATAGGTATCTCAGAGAGCAAATAAAAGTGAAAAACCCACACCTCCATAATAAAAACCAATGTCAATGAGCTGGGCTAAGTAGGAAGGAAGGTAGCGTTTGACCTCCAGATCTGATTAATTCTGAAAATTCCACAGTTTCACTATGGAAGGAGTTACAAGGAGTTCCTAGGAAAACAAGAGGAGATTTCAAAGCATTAATATACTGAAGCATAACAGTAGTTTGCACCATTTAATGCATAATGCTTTTATAAAAGCTTTACATTTAGAGCAGAGCTGGCATTTCTGTCTGCATATAATAATTAGTGTGACATCTGGTATGCAACACAAACAGGGAATAGCTTTTAAAACACAAGGTAAAATAACAGAGTTCCTATACTTGCTAGAGCCCAATATTACAGTAATCTCATTAGCAATAACAAACAAAACAGACTGATAGAAAATCAATTTATTATCTAAACCACTAATTACACAGCTTAAATGTATCATGTAGAAGCTGTGCTTGAGCGGGGAAATCAAGTTCATATAATTAGCTACAGRCTATTAGTGCAATTTGTAATAAAAATCTGAAGGTGTTATAAAATTTTGCAGTATTGTTTTTCTATATGGCCTTTTTGGTTTCTCAATATAAAATAAAATGACATATTAACGTATTTATTACACCGATGAAAAACACAGATATAACTAACTTCAAATAGATTAGATAGATAGATAGATAGATAGATAGATAGATAGATAGATAGATAATGGAGCACATCTGGCCACCATGCAGCAAGGTTCTTATGTACCACTCATCTCTGAGGTCTTATTAGTTCTATCTATGGCACACTACTGACTGTTTCATGCCAAATATCTTTAATGATTAAAATCTGTGAGCTGTGATATGAAAATCTATTTGGCTTGCTGAATAATTTTCCACTACAAGCCTGGTGTAGAAGAGTGACTTCCTGACCACTGAAGGAATATCTTGGCATATTGCAAACCTGCCAAGACGAAACTCAAAGCTCAAAACACATGATCTTGTTCGTTTAAGTATGATTTATCATAAAGCTTATAAATTAGCCCATTTTACATATTAAGCACAGGAACAAGAAATACCTTCTTTTCCCCTTCTGAAAAAAATGATGGAAATTCCTAGGAGAGAGAGCTGTCAACAGCTATCTGGACAGAAAATGTGAAGTCAAAAAAATAAAGCATAAAAGAGCTCTGAAAAAACTTGCATTAGCTACTCTATAACTGTCCACAGCAGGCATTCAGATTTCGGGTGCAAATCTCTGATAGGTAAGAGAGTAAGAAAAGGCACAATTGGTTTAAAAGCATAAATGGATGTAGATATGAATGGAAGGTAAGAGATGAAAATGTAATGTGCCCTCGATATGTCATGTGAACAGATGAATTAATCTTTAAATGTCTCTCTTCCTAGTCACTACCTATTTCTTATCCACATAAGCTTTTATCTGGTCTTTGCACTATCTAATCAATTTGCTTAGTTATATTATTTGGTGTTTAAAAAACATGATTGTTCATTTTTTTTTGCAATGCCCATCATTTTTTTAGAAAATGGAGCATTTTGGAACACTTGGTCATCCAATACACTGGACCGGGCTCATGCCCGATGCCACAGGCCCATTACAACTAAGAGTGTGCCATGTCTGCTCACTTGGGATTTGTTTAGGCCATTGCTCATATTCGGCATCTTCTGATAACGAAGGACAATGATATATGTTCACAGTATGTGATATGTATCTGCTCCATAGAAAAGGACAGACTCAGGGTTGGTATTATCGACTTAAACTTCCGCAGAAGATCTGGGTTAATATATTTAGTGGGTTTTGCTAAACATGCAGTTGTCTGTGTTGCAAATTATTCTTTCATATTTAAAGTCAGTACAAGGCAAAGCCGTGTCCAGAGACAGTCTCTGTGCATYTTCTTTCAGCGTCCATTCGCCGAGTTGTGTCATGCCTTGCACAGCCCAGCAAATGCAGACTGACCCGCTCCTGCCCCCAGCACAAGCAAATTCCCGCGTTAATCCGTATCCTCTCTCATTGCCTGCTCTGCAGATGTCTGTACTTCGCCTGACTGCACAGAACTGCAGAGCAAGATAGGACTGAAATGCAGCTGAAAGCAGTGATGAAAGTCACTTTCCTCTCTTTCAAGATTTGGAAAAGTCATTTGAGAGCTTCCTTACACTTGAGTGGGTACGGGAAGAGAACACCCACAGATGACAAATGGAATAAAGGCAGTAAGGGCATGACTTCATGAGAGTTAAGAAAAAATGGATATAGAAAAGCAAAGATCGTATAAGGAAACGAAAAATCAAGAAATGTGAAGCTGGATTTTTGAACATGGCTTACACAACAACTCTTCTTAGAGGCCTTAGGAAAGTACTTCATCCTTACTTCTACATCTTTGCTGTCTCTAAGAACTGGACAGAACTAAAATAAAAATACCACATATGCAGCCTTAACTTGCTCTCTTTTGCATATATAATCTTCAGTTAACTATATCATTTCTTAAGAGACCAGACTCATTTTTAATGCATGTGACAGAGCAATTCCAGAGATAAATCAAGGTTGGTTAATGAAGAAAGCTCTGTAATTTGCTGCCAATGACATTTAGATGTCTAGTGAATGAGAAAAAAGACTGCAGGGAAAAAAAGCGGTCTTGTGCACATGCACAATTGAATTCTAACTTTGTCTGTACCTCAAGCTCCTGTGCATACAAAAAAAGTCCCCACTCAAGCCAAACTTCACAGAGAGCATTTCTCTTGCTATTTGGGTGCCAACCTAGGCATTTTTGCTGCGATTTTGCTGTATTTGTAGCCAGTGAGACCATACATAACATGTTGTATATAGATTTGACTAAACTCTGTAACTGAGCCAAAGGCATTGCAAAATGGGCACCCAGATTAAATGGACCATATAACCCTAATCTTATTGTGCCTCAGCTCTGGCTGTGTAAAATGGGAATAATGCCGCCCTGTCACTGCAAGATGACAGTGGAAATAAATTTACCCATATTTGCGAACAGCTTAAATCGTAAACTGTGAGTTTCCTTCCCGCCATGGTCAGGAAAGGGAAGTGAGTTATTTCAGGCTGTCCTGGCTGCTTCTCAGCCCTCCAACCCTGCCAGAAATGCCTTTCTCTTGTGCTTCTTCAGACCAGCCTCTCGGTGGAGATAGCTGTGGGCTAGAGCTGCTGAAAAGAGCTCCCTGGAGCCAGGATACCCATCGCCATGCCCGCTTGCACTCTGCTGTCCAAAAGCTACTTGCAAAAAGAAGACACCCCTAAAGGATTAAAGACCATTTTCATGACTCTGTATGATGTTCTATGTCTGACCACACTCATTTGCCTGAAAAGCACCGTCGTAGGCCAAGAACAGGCCACTGCTCTCCAGAGACGGTGATGAGCTCTGTGTCCTTTCCTTACACTAATAAGGGAGAGCCCATTACAGCTGCAACTTGACTAAGTTCATTTTGTATTCTGAACTTTGCACTGTTGGCAAAACAGTACTGTTCCAACAGTTACACCATTTTTTCCTCCGGTTTTGGACGCAAATTACTGATTACAACTCTACTTATATCCATAACACAGCTACAACAACTCATCTACTTATCCATCACACTTCATTTCATCAGAATAATGTCTACATTTTAAATCCCCTTTACTGAAATGAAGTGAGCAATGGATCTGGAAGCACGGCTCCTCCACCCCTTCATTCACTCAGGGTGCCGGCTGGAGCCAAGCACACACCATTTTAAATTTCTGCCTCCTGCATCCAATCTCCCACTTGGAGAGAGTTACACCATGTCATAGCCGAAGTTTTTTTCTTCTTCAATCCTTTTTCTTCCAAGGATTTTCATATATTTCAATGAACTGTGATTACATGTATAAGTCTTTAGTGTTGAGTTATTCTTAGCAAATTATAAATTACCAGAGGTTTATCTGTCTCTCTCACCATATCTCAGCATCATTTTAATTAGCTAGGCACAGCAACAGAGAGACCTATGTGTGGAGTAACAATTAATGGTGCCAAATCCTGAGTTTTTTTTCTACCAGAACTTCCATGGCCCATGGCTGTGCAAGGCTGAAAGAAGATCAGGGATCCATGGGCTGGTGGGGGGTACAGCATGCTCCATCCCCTACACAGCCACAAGCCTGCCTTGCAGGTCCACTCGAAGTAACGCAAGGGACATGCTGACCCACGGTTTATGGGCCCCATGGCTTTAGGGTGACCTAGAGATGGCTTTTGCTGGCAACGGAGACATATCCACTGACTTGAGTGTGAGCAACATGCCCAGAAGTCTCACTGCATGAAACACACGTCAGCGCCCAGGCCTACAATCCCCAGGAACTCCCTTCATTTCTGCACTTCTCTGAGCCCTTATACTCATGCATTTTATTCCTTCCTCTACACAGATGTGCTGTCCTGCCTCATTCCTTCCATAGCCCACTGTTGTTATTAAAGCCAGCTGGCCACTCTTCTGTCTCCGTGTGCCCCATCATCCTTTTCACTTGTGTATGGATGAAAGGGGGAGAACAGAATCAGAAAGATCTACCACCAGCAGCTGAAAGCAAGCTGAGCGTGGGACCTCTTCTCTCACATCTTAAAGAGGATGCAAGCAAATGCCAATGGTATCCAAAGTACTTGAAGGGCTGGAAAGACTTGGAGCAGTACAAGAACTGGATTCAAAAAAGGGTGGTGCAAAGACAAGATGAAGTCAGAGCATCTTTCAGCCTCTCCCAAAGCCATCACCTCCTGCAGGTGGCTTGCAGAACAACCTGAATATGGCATTTACCAATATATAAACATGCGGATAAGGTAACCCAAACATGATTTCCTTAGCAGAAGTACTTCATAGAAACGGTGCCTAAACAAAGGCTACAGGATTTTCTGTGATGTAGCAGATACCAAGAAAAAGCAACATTACKGCAGGCGGTAATGCAACCGAAACCGCTCAACCTGTTCCAGCTATTTTTGAGAAAGGAAAACAGAAAAATGTTGGCTGGTCATCGTCTAAAAAAAAAAAAAAATCTGTTTTTTTTAAAAGCTCCATTCTCCATCATCCTTGAGCATGTTTTATTTTAAATTAAATTGGAATAAACAGTTAATCTGAGATGAGTGAATTGTCCCACTTGATTTAGTCTCTTTTCATAGAGGAAACGTTCTGCACTACTCATCGTGTTTCTTGCTCTTCGCCATACCTTTTCCAGATTTACCATACCCTAGAGATGAGGGACATAAACTGCAGACAGTGTTGGTGATGCGGACTGTGAAAGAGGTGTACATGGTGGCAGGAGGAGTGGGTTACAAGCAGGAAAGGAACAGAGCTGAAAGCTCCTTCGTAAAACAAGATTCTTTTCCTATTTCTGCTGCAAACATTTTATACAGCCCTGGTCTCATCACTTAGAGTAAGCTTTTCACAAGTGATCACTATTTTTACATGATACATTTTCTGAGTATCTAATGTGAGAACTGAAGCTGGATCTTCATCAGTGCTGAATTCTAACAAATGCCTCCTGGTTGTGCTTTCCACACAGAGGAGGCTATAAACAGTACTTTGAAAAACCAGTCCCTAGATGTCTCAAGACAGACACTCAAAATGGATAGCTACTGTTGACAATTTTGGCTTTAATCATTGTACGTCGATGCTAAGGAGMACATCCCTTAAAAATGCCCATTTAGAAATGAACAGTTCTTTATTCATTGCATGCTCTGAACAACACACCCCGACTATGGCATAGGGCCACATCAAATGGGGATAACAAAAAGAAATAATAATCACTGATTTGCTGAATGCAGCAGGGGGGCTATAGAAAATTTAATAAAGGGCCTCAGAAGGCTGTATTACAAAGCCCTAGCTCAAAACTGTACAGGCAGTCTTAATGTCTTATCTGTCAGAGCCTCTCCTGGCAACTCATACCCTCTTTAGATGCAAAGATTATATAGGTTAAATAGCAACAAATGAACAGTGGGAGGGAGTTCTTTTGGGAACAGCCTGAAATACTTATTTTGTTCCTTTTCCTGGCTGAGGGCGTTCAGTAACCATGACACCGCCTCGTGTTTGAAATTCTCTTGATGCCCAGGACCCAAAGCATGACCCACCGATTAGCGGGCTATGGCAGCAGCTCAGGCCAGCTGTGCGGGAGCAGCCCAGCTCCTGCCAGCCGGGAATCAAACAGGTGCTGGGGGAAAATACCTCCCTGCACCTAGTTAATACCTCCCATTTGCTTCTGGTTTAAATAAAATGTTGAAAAACACAGAATGCATGGGGAGATTTTTTAAAACTACAGTTCAAATCCTATCCACGCTGGGTGTGGAACATCCACCTGCCAAGATTTCACCTCTGCTTTTTATTTGTGTTTGTGCGTGCATGTTTATCTCTCTGCCTGCCTTTCTCTCCTGCCTGGGGCTTTGTTCATTAAACTTATTATTTTGCTTTTTTTTCCAGTTTGTAGGAAGTTCTTTTAAATCCTGTGCTGATATCTGTTTCACTTATAGGATTTTCCCCTCAGGATAAAGAATAAATGTTTGATTTGTGACACTCTGAGCCCTTAGGTGCCAAAAGTTTATTGCTTGGTTTTTTTCTAAATTGGAATCTGGCTGTGACAGGTAGAGGTATAGAATATATTCAGGCCATAGGAAAAAGGCTTTGTGCGTGAGTGTTTTCAAGCCCTCAGGTCTTTCTGCAAAATCTCAGATTGTCAACCGTGCCATGGCTTGTCAGTGAGACAGATGCGCCAACCTTGAAAGTGATACAGAAACGAACACAAAGGAAATAAAAGAATCTAGGTAAGTGACAAATAAGCTACCCACAAGTATCCAACCTCAAGGAAAATGCATACCAACTGACATTACATTATGTAGATAAAATAAGATTTACTCAATGCTAATTTTTCTCCTCGGCATATCACAGAGTACAGAGGCAATGCTAGAAATGGTGACAACCTGTGTCTAAGTCCCTACTTCTCTCACACAGAGCATCCTCTTAAACTTAATGGAAATGTAAATATAAAACATTCATTGCAATAAAAGTCTCCAGAGATAGAGCCTAAGTAGCATGATTAGTATGGAAAATGCTTCATAAATCCTAACTCCAATAATCTCTGGTAACATAAAGGATTCATCTCATTACAGCTTTCTAATAGAGCCTTGTTAATTCTCACTTCACTAATCYATGACCTTGAAAATTCCCTCTTCACATTTCAGTAAAGCGTTGACAACTGAGTGAAACAGGGAGGTAYTCCAGCAAGGGCAACAGGTGATGGAATATATTCCAAAGCACTCACTGGTTTTATATAAAATACTGTGCCCGACTAAATTAAATGAAATAACAAGCCTTTCATAAATTATCATCCAGCATTTTTATTTTAGCATTTTAAATCAAATATCCTAATCTATCAATTAATTTATCACATAGAATCTTTTGCAAGGCTGCTCTCAGTCAATTATAGGAATAAAAGGGGTTCTGCATTATGGGTATTTCTCCTGACACATCTCTGAGACAAAGTACCTAATTTTGGAACTACTTCCTACTGGCTGTAAGCTTTTCAGACTGCTATTAACAATAAAAATCTTGAAGTGCATATACACACACATACACCGATATATATGTAAGTGTATATATATAGACAAACACATGTTAGTACAGACTCGTAGGCGTACATCTCCTGGTACCACTAACGTGGCTGCATAGTTTACTGAAGACTTGCACAAACATAACCCTGCTTATAAGGTAGTGTGGGTAAGAGGGCAAAATGACAGAACATAAGAAATTCTGCCCAGTTTTGTTCAGGCTCGAGAGCTGGCTTTGCCTCTACTGCCCTTGAGTGTATTTTGAAAAACATTAAAAACCCCTCTAAATGCAAATATACCTTAAAAAATGATCCTTTTTTTTTCCAACAGTAGGCAGACAGCAACTTATGTAATTTCTTACCAAAAAGGGACTCCTGATCATAATTGGGTATTAAGAACTGAGTTGTTAATCACTTCACTACCACAGCTATAAAATCCAGAGAATAAAAACATTTTTTTGCCATTATGCAACAACCACCACTATCAAAGTTTTAATAAAACTACACTGTATTACTGCCTGTGAAATGCAGTAAAATTTTGATGCAAAATGGATTAGTGCAGATGACATCATCAAGTGTTCCACATTTAATTCTCTTTTGTTATCAATTTTACATCATCTCTGGTGATAGTACTATTCCGTTACTGCAAGGTATAGTTATATTTTATCAGTACACCCCTCCAAAAGGGCCCAAATCGAGACGCATTTCAAAAGCTACTCCTTTATACTCCTCTCTGCGTGGTTTACCAGCGAGCATATTGACAGATGGGGTACCAGTGTGCCTGACTGCCTCTGAGATCTTACACGAAGGAGAGAAGAGCAGAGCACAGGGGCACCTTAGAGCCAYGGACAGTCTTTGGTGAAGCTGGCAGCAGTGTTTTGCCCTTTAAAACCACTGTGCATTGCTACATGCTGGCTTTCTGTACACCACTCTCGGAGAAAACACTCCTCATAACCCCAGGCTGCTTCTGTCCTTCTCATCTGCACACTCACGTGGAGAGGCCAACCATTACCTCTCTCTAATCCTCAGCAGCGGAGCTCTGTCAGTGGGATGTCCATGGGGGAAGCAAGGAAAGGGTACAAACACAAGAATTTATTTCAGATTTCAAAACACTGATGTATTTGAGATAGCGGGTGGCACACTTGGGCTGTACTAGAAACAACGGCTCTAGGTGTAGAAGCACCAAAGCCGTCCGGCCATCGGGAGGAAGCACCTTATACTGTATAACTGAACCCTGGCATGGGGAATCCAGTGTTTGTTTTAAAATTAAGGAAACAAAAATGTGTCATTTTTCTCCTCAATACGAGTTCTGCAGGGTGTCATTTTTTAGCTCCTGCCTATCCCATGCATTGAGAGCACATCTTAACAAATACATTAAGTTGGGACGTTTGATGTGCATTTCCTATTCCCATTATTTTCAAACTAATTTCTGTAAGGTTATGAACGAGTGGTCTTGCAAGTTCTTTCACTCCCCACACACGAGAGCTCCGCCCAGTTCTGTGGTCCAGAAGCAAAAAGCTTCTGTTATTCTAGCCACAATTTCTCACTTTAATAGTGTAGAAGAGCATGATATCTTCTGCCTTCAAAGACAAAATTTCCTGAGCACCCATCACTGTTACTACAATCCAAGTTACAAACCTTTGAAAGTCATAAAAGTCTCAGTATATTTAAAATATGTTTTACTTCTCAGCCCATTTAAAAAACATATATGCCAATATTTCATTCCCCTAGAAGCTTTTCACAAGATGTTACACAGTCTGACAAAACTTTAAGATATTCTAAAAGAAGAAAAATGAAAAGGCAACCAAGCTTTACTTTAGAAATTAAACGATAAGCTAGAAAATGAACATACCAACAGCCATCATGTAATCCCAGCGGTCTATGAGGCACATATTGAAGATCAGGTGGTCAGATGTTTGCCCTTGGCCAATGAGTGGAATGTTTCTCTCCAAATTTTGGGTTATTGCAGAAGTCCAGCCAACGAGAAACCAAAAGACTATCAGGAGAATAACAGCCAGCATTCTCATCACTCGCCCACCTGTCATGTATGGAATACGCTGAGCAGTTCGGGACAGGAATACCTTCAAAACCCTGAAAAATTCAGACAGTGCAGAATTAAAGAGAGCGCTAGCTGTGTCGCAGGAATTAGACTTTCATTTTATTTCACAATCAGATTATTGAAAAAAATTATCAACATTATTTCCCCTGACAGTATGTACAAGAGTGAAATTTGAAACACTGTTACTTTCATATTCATCGTATTTAAATGGAGCTGATTGCTGCCCAGAGAGTGCTCCACAGCAATAATAGAAAATATTAGCTATGCTTATGTTAGAGACATGCATTCACATGCTGTGTTGTCAAGCTGTTTTGTACCTTCCAGCTCCCCATGGAAGACTTCTGTCTTTGGAAAAGGGAAGGTCATTTCCATAAAACAGCAACCATGTGTGTGAGATTTCATTTCATTTTGATGCTGACTGTCTGCTCATCCCCAATCATACTATTTCCAGAGGAAAAAATAGCACCTCTTGGATATTTTTCTCATTGAGTTTGATGCTTCTGAGACAATACCTTACTCCTTGTAGAAATAACTGTGGAAGGCACTTTGCTAACTAAGTGTTTTCTCACTTGTTTAGAGGCAACAACATGTTTTTCAAGCTGGGACAGAACCATCATAAGAAAAGCCACATCATATGTCAGGTTCATATACCATGTAACATGTAGCGCTCACTTTAAAAATATTTGCACTTACTATTAGGATAGGTTTACTCCCGCCAAGAACTGTTCAAGGAAATACCACCTGCATTTTCTACCCATCACCACCTGCTACAGCAGAAAAAGGTCCTGCTGGGAGCATGAGGGCAACCAAAATTTGAGGAAATTGGCTCAGKAGGAGGGAGTAGTTTGACTTGTCACGTAGCACAGAATATCTCTTTGCGTTGCCTGCAGCACGGGATCTGACAGAAGCATCTAACCTTCTCTTGGTGTTTTCCTACAAGAAAAGGAGGCTGCAGGGGCTGCTGCTGCCATTGCAGTGCTCCTGCCCTTGCCGTGCTCCTGCCTTGACCCTACCTGGGGGTGGGACAGTGAGGAACGGCTATCCCCGAAGTTGTCTTGTACCCAAACCTTTAGAAGTGGATGGGCTGAAGTTTATAGGCTTTTTTAAAGATTGGGCTGAGGAGCCTTTCAAAGTGAAAATGTGAGCTGTTTCAGTGATTTAGTCCTCAAAACCATGGTGGTTCCTGATTCCTAGGCATGAGCATGTCCAGAGAATACTCTTGATATCCATGAAGGGACAAATTATCACTGAGATTTAGGGAACTTGATTTTTTTCAGAAAGTTGAATTTTTAAATGCCCTTGTCAGCTCTCAAGTCTTTTCAGTGTACCAAGTCACCTCCCAAGCCGTTCCATGGCCAGGCCCACCGTTTCAGCAAGAAAAAAAATCACACTCCAGATTAATATTTATGCTTATATTTGTCTAAGAAAAGGCAGAAGCAACTGGCACTGCCTCTCAAACAAATAATAGAGCACTGTCTTTTAAGGCAGAAGCACAAAAGCTTTTCCACATCCATAAAAATGAATCATCGTTTGACTACAAACACAGCCTTCACAGTGTGCAATAGGTGAAGTCAGAGATTTGAATATGTTCAACATTATTCAGCTGTTTCCCTCCCAACAGTTACTCCGCAGGGAGTCACAGTTTTTGATCTTTCCATGTTTGATAGATGTTCTGCTCTCCCTTTACAGATGCTAAGTGTTTTATGTTGGAAGCAGCTTCCCAAAGACTTCAGGCAGGATAGACAGACAACTCCACAGCGGCAAGGCAGGCGACTCCCTCCGCATTGCTCAGCCACACCACTACTGTTCCAGCGCAGCACCGGTAAATCCTCATTTTTAGAACACTAAAAATCAATAAGGAAAAGCTTTCCTCCTCCCTGTTGTGAATGCTGATAAATACTTAGCTTCTCTGAAGGGAAGGAAAAGGTATTCTTTTTGTAATGCACTGGAAAACACCATCTTTTCACAGATATAGTTTGCCATTTGAGAAAAATATCACATATGTTTATGAAGCTTTAAGAATTGCAGAAATGGTACAAATCAGCTGAGAACTACTATAAACTTTTCTTTTCTTTGTATTTTGGCTCTCCAAAGTAAATTCATGGTGATTCCACTGAAAGCCAACATGTGAGCCCTTTCTGGATGTAACAAGGCAGACCCATTCCATTTTTTCCAATAGTAGCTCATAAACTGCTGACTGTGAGACAGCTTTCTAAGGGAGAGGGGTGGGCTGCTACTACATTATTGATCTAAGCACAGTGAAACAAATAACATTTTGCAGTACAGCAGTCAAAAACCCTCCAATTTGGATCAAACCACATTTTTTTTTTCTTACCTTTTTCACAAAAATAAGTGTCCACCACCACCACCATTTCTACCTGGAACATGTAGGCCTACATGTAACCCAACCTTTACACTTTCTTTTTCAAAAATCCCTTTTCTGAGAAGCTGTAAGGAAAGCTGGGTAAGATGTGTAGTGTTGAAAATCTCCTTTTCAGAGGCTGTGGCATAAAAATACTCAACCAGAACATGAGCTCCAGAGTTGCAATTCCCTCATCTTCCTGCCGCAACATGAATCCAAACCCACATTGCTCACCATCTCAACACTAGCAGACATGCTTTGTCTCCTCTCATCTATGTATTATTGAACACGTATCAAAGCAGAGACAAGTGCCCAGGAGTTTCCTCTCCCAAGAGCATGCCTACTCACCAGGGTCATTCTCCTTCCTGTACCTCTGATTCATATACTATCAAAATTCACCATAAAAAAGTTGAATCGCTGCAATAGGAGACCAAATTGACTCAGCAGACACGTATTGTCTGATGAGTGGCACCCTCCATCAGAAAATTGGGGAGTTCTCGACTCAAATCCCTGCCCTGACTTCTGGGTAGAAAATGCTCAGTCCCCCTTTTTCGCACTGTTCTATATCCATATATTGGGTTGAAATAACTATTGAAGAAATGAGAGAGATTTCTCACAGGGAGATAAGAAGTGGAGCTTGTGGGTTGCATCTATACTAGGAAATTAAATATGCCCAGGGTTGTCCTTGGCACTGATGCCAACCGGCAGAGAACACACAGCATCCATACTATTACCCTCCAACACAGGGCGGCTGCATGCAYACTGCCCGCTGCAATGGCCTGCGCCAACTCCTGAACCACGCTGGGAAATGGCTTGGGAGCATTCAGGTTAGCACGGGCCAAGGGCAGGCCAGGGACCACTATTCAGCAGGACAGATGATGGAGTTCCAACACCCAGGAATGTTCTCTGATGCTACTTAATTTATGAATATAGATGTAGCTCTGGATTCAAATCCCTGAGCAAATTAATGTTTAATTATGAGTATCAAGTAAGGCAATGCCAACTGGAAAGACTCCTCCTCCTGTCCTGTGTAACCCCAAAATGCCTGGTACTGCCAGGCAGTGCCCTGGTAGAAGCTTTGGGCACTGTTTGAGACGTATGGCCTCTGATCTAAGGCAGAAGAGGAAACTTAACCATCTTCCTCAGCATCTTCTAGCTCTTCAACATATGCAATCCACTTTTATGTGCTGTTGGATAATCAAACCATCATTTTCAGTGACACGTCATCAGCTCTGTTTACAGGCAGATCAGACAGAACACTGCAATGTGCTCTACCTGCTTTGCTGTAAGACACAGCTGCCTTCAAGCAAAGCTTTGAACTACAGACAGCTACAGGCAGCATTAAAGCTGATACACAACAGCCATCCTTTTTACAGAGTAAACAGAAGGCACAGTTCAGGCTGAATAAACTGCCTGGAGACCACTGCAGGTAACTCACAGCTTTGCTGGCTGCACCGCCAAGTCTGGGGAGAATTAAGCTATATGGTCTGAGGGTTTTTTTGGGGGGGCTTGGCTCCATATAAATGGACAAGGGGAGGGGTTGGTTACAAACACTGAGAGCTGAGAGCAAAGGGGAGCCCAGCAGCCGGGAAGAGAARCAATGCTGCAAGTGGATCTGAAGCAGAGGGACAGAGCGTGCTGGTTCACAAGCAAAGCACGTGGCTGCTGCTGTAGAAGTTACATCTTGAGATGTAATGTGTAATCTTAGAAAAGAAATAAAACCATACTAAATTTTCATGTCATATCAATAATCTGTCTTGTCAACAGAAAATATGGCCCCCAAACTGTCAGCTGACTGCATAAGTGGCAGGAACAACAGGTGAAGGATCCTGCTTTGACAGCAATGACCTGGCACAGTTTGTTTTTTATTTCTAGCATCTGTCATTTTGTGGCTCTACTGAGTCATCCTGTCAAACTGTTCTGTTCCAGACTGATGATTTTTATTGTGATATGAAAGCTACATTAGAAAGATAAGGGGTCAAGCTCTGACTTGAAGTATATTGCCCTCCTATAGTGCAGGGATTATGTCTTGTCTGCTTTTTTTGGAGTAACACCGAACATGCCACTAGTTACTTCGAGTTTGTAAACTGATGTGATTCTACTACAACCAGTGAAAATGTACCGATGGCACATGTATGGCATCATGTCAATACAAAAGAGAGCCTACACTTCACACTTGACACACAGGCACACACAGAAACACAAACTGAGTGCAGGTTTTATTTCCACATCAGGAAAGATGACTGAAGAAAGAACATCAACACTTAAGACCCAAGACCTCACAATTGGTATTTCGATGCACTCATACCACTAGTTACTGCCTCTCGTCTGGAAAGGATAAACCCCATCTGAGCGAGAGAGATGAACAGCTTTCTAAACCACATCCCAGCTGAAAGTCTCCAAAGCAGTCATTCTCTACTTCCGAGGTGACTTCTCAAGACCTCAGCATAGAATAGACGTGAAGTCCAGAAGATACCCACTGAAATCAGGATGACCTTTTGTTTTATTGAGTCTGACCATCTTGAACCTGAGCAAATCTGGGCTGAGAGCCATGCCATGTCAACAGTACRACAACAGCATGGCAAGACCTGCATCATACACATCATATCTTGTCCAGTGAAAAGGTACAACAATTAGAAGAAGAAGTTCTGGAAATTATTTGGGTGTATGAATACTTCTGAGAGTCTCCATCCTATRCGTAGCCAACAAACCTGGCCACATGTCACTGATAGCCATCAAAATATCTCAGCTCCTTCACACCACACTTGCAATACATCAAAGTGTAGATAACAGGATATCTCCCACATTTTCCATTTCAGGAAAGAATTTTGTAATAGCAAATACACTGTCAAGAAGATCATTGCCATGAAAGGCAAGAAATTCTTAGAAGAATTGACTAACCCTTCCAAATACACTGGGTTTTGTCATTGGTAACAGAGCACAAGCTGGCTGAAGGCCAGTCTGCACAGTGAGACAACTATGGTATCATAAGCTTGCTAGATAGTTACAAGGTAAAACCTAGGTACCCATGGTACTGGAAACATGGGGAGGGAGATTGTGCTGCCAGATTGTGTCCTCTGTACTGGAAGCATGCCTCGCTTCAAATCCTCACCTGGGGGTCTGTGGTTAATAAATGGCAATACTCATATCTGAGGATATCCTGATGGTACATTAACAAATTACTTATCAGATAGTCTTGTGTACTGAGTGACCATGGAAACAGTGGTGTCTTTTTTCCTTATCAAATTACATTTAGTTTCAAAAATGTGATTTTGAAAGTACTGTTTCCTTGATAACTTCCCCAGAGTTTTGAAGTAATTTCCTATTGTGGGAAACTAATGTAATACAAATTTATCAGATGTATGGCTAGAAAAGCAAGCTGTGAAGAGGAGTTAAAAAATGTATTTTATCTCAGTGCCTGGTAAAAAATACCATTAATAAGCAAAGACACGTGGGTCACGACAATGCTAACCTACTCAGTATGGTAGTTTCCTAGATTAGCTTTAATACTACATATATAAATGTAATTCTACAGTGCTTCGATGAAAGTCCCCCTTCTGGATCAATGTATAGGAGATAAACTGTGCTGCCATAATTTCCAAGAGCTTGACCAGAYTGAGGAAGGTGGGAGGGAAATTGCAGGCCATTCAAGGGAAGGCTCTGGGTATTGGGAGGCAATAGGAGTCCAATAGGTCTCCTGCCGCAGTCAAAACCACTCACTCATTCCCATGTGAGCAGCACTGGACTCTCAGGTTCATGCATATTTAATAACATGGAAAGAGTCTAAAAATATGACTTGATTTGATGAAAATGTATTGATTTGAAGTAACTTTTGTCTGTCAATCTGTAGGTAAGCCTGGATTGAGCAAACAAAATGATTTGTTATTTCTTTAAATGTAGCCTAGATTCTGACATTTTTCATGCTATACATATGCTTTATTTTCTCCTTTCACCTGCAAGTCTAAATTGCCACCTAAGGAAAGCTCAATTTCCTGGAGGACTACAGTTCAAAAAGCTTTTTCTGTCTGCAGCCAATTCCAAGGACTGTAGCTGGAGTCTTTTGACAGATCAGCTGAGGTTTGCTTTTCCCCAGTGCCTCCTCGCTCCCCAGCTCACTGCCCTGCTGCCCACATCTGTTCCAGCTGCCTGCTAGCTCCCATTGCAGGAGACACCGTGCGCGTATGTTGGTTTTTGAAGTGCTTTTGTTCATATTACCATATCATCTAGGTAGGTCTCATCAGAAATGGCTGTTCCTCAACCGGATTTGCCCATCCTGGGTGTGTGGTGATGGATGTACCAAGCACCGGGAAGCTGAGAGGTAAGAAGGCTCAACAAAGGGACTTGCCATGTCACGTAACTAGGTTTCASTGATGCAGACCAAGTCTCCCTATTTATGAAATCCTCATCTGCTTTGTGCTAATCACCTCTTCTAATAAACCACTTACTGCACTAATACCCCCACGAATCCTGCTGAGATTAGCAGAACTACACAGAGTGTCAGTGAAACATCTGACCCTCCGYTGTCAAACTCTGACCAGGCAGAGCTCTTACAGAGCGCACCGGGACTATGTAAACTGTAAAACAAAGAGACCATCAATCTGCTCCCAGACAACTAGCAGTGACATGTCTCCTGTTTGCCAACTATTCATGTTTAAGGTTAAGTCACACTGTTGCTTCGGTGGCACCAAAATCAAGAGCTCATGACCACGGAATCCTATGGGAGATTCCTAAAATTCTGAAAATCCCCTGGCCTTGAGATAGKCACAATGCCATCTCTTTCTGAGTCTGCTACCGAATAGTTAACATAGCCATTTCAATAATTTCCTCCTGATAGATATGTTTAAATAACTACATCCCTCACCCAGTAAAAATGAGGTCAGCTCCTCAGACATTTTTCTCCATAAGCAAACCAATCTTGTTGAGCTCTTTTCTTAATTCAAGTTTGAGGTGGTTTTGTGGCAGAAACCTTAATTCATAGATCCTTAAGACTCCTGCTGCTAGTAGTTTAGACTGAAGATTATAAATCCTTCAGCCTACACAAGCTTTGGCTAAGCTAATTATTTGCTTCTTAAAAATCATCAGGTGATTATTATCTTTTTGTAAATCTAAAGCTACTCAGTTCTTTACCCTTATCAAAGACTTTCAGAACAGGCAGTATAAAAGATCTCAAGGTCACTATTTATCAGGGAGCTTACACTGTGAAAACAGATGCAAGAACTGCCTCCTGGTAGTCCTTTCCTACAACAGGTCAAGAACATTTTCAAGGCTTTCATTATAAAATTTGCTTCACAGAGTGCTGTGGAGTTTAACATACAAAAGCCAACTCTCCTTCCGATCCCAGTTCACAACGTTTCATTTAACAACGGCTGATGAGTAAAACCAGTGGGGACGACACAAGTTCCCCTCCTTGTTAGTGCTACTCCATACAGGCATCCTCTCCCGCTGAAAACATTGACAGACAATTTCAACAACGTTTTCAAATGTCAGAGGCATTTTCTAGTGATCAGCAACAAGGCAGCTGGTCAAAACCTTATGCCAAAGCTTGTATTTTTGTTCTTAAAATAGTCACTCTACAGATAGAAAAAGTCTTGCTATGGATAAAGCCCAAACCCAGGCCGAAGCAAATTTGGGAGTGGTTATATATCTTGATCCAGAAAGATTTTCTTTCCTTTCTGCTCCTTTTTAGTTCATTGGCAAGCACTGCACTTCTGATCAGAGAACGATAAGCCCCACTTAAAAAAGGATGGTACCTTTTCAGCATGCTTAGTGTGGCCACAGAAACAAACTACCTCCTTCCTTTTAAGCTAAAGACAGTAGATACTCTGATCCACTTKCATGATGTGAAAAGTGGCAGCTTTAAGAAAAACAATATATATGAGATTTTCAACAGGACTATAAGATTTTGCAATTAATAGCAGCTGTACTACATGCTTCATCACTGTTATAAATTTAAGTTATTAGAATAATTTGTTACGGTACTATGTAAGAATAATGCAAGGCTTTTCACTGGATCAAAAAGCAGTGAACAAAAATGTGACCTTGAGTGAATTACAATTCACTCTGCTAGCAGCTGTTTATTGTGAGGACTGAACTATATATCCATAGCATATTTACAGATCATTATACTTTGCTTTTTGAGAAATGCACTAAACAGTAGTCAACAACTGAATAAAAACAACATAACCATAATTTCACAGATAAATGTCTTAATGTTCATAGATGGATGCTTCATTGTTTCCCCTTTTGTATCCCATTACACATGTGGTTGATATGATATTGTAACTGTTAGTTCATGTGTGCTACATTGTGGATTGAACAAGATAAGATTTCAATAAAAATATCCCATTAATTTACCAAGGTTTTATTTCTAATTACTTAGCAAGCTTCTATATTAAAGCACCATAAAATGAAATGTGATTTATGTGATCTCTTTTGTCTTATTAGCTGCTTTAACAACATTAAAAACTATTAATGGTGCTCTTATAATAATATCACACAATTCTGCTACTGAATTTTCTAGAGCAGGATCTGAGATCCTACAGCTTGAAGGCCAGATGTAGCTCTTCGCTTCATTTCACCCAGGCTGGGCAGTTAATAGCTGACATCCCTGGGAACCCATTAATGAGCAGACCAGTACAGGCGTTTGTATGGTCCCCCAGGCCCCAACAACAAGAAGGTTCCCCATCCCTGCTCTAAAGGAACAAACTCTAATCACAGAGTTTGAGTTTGGGTTTGTCATCAAAGGAGCTTCAGTGATCAAATGATTTCTCTGAACACTCCACTTGGAGGAGACGAAAAGCAGAGTAAAATTAATTTCTCTTTAGAAATCAAATTGTGTTTTCCTTAGATAGTTTCTCATGCTGATGAGATTTTCTTGAGGAYCTTCAAAGTCCATGTGACATCTGATATTAGCTTTATTTGTAAGATACTAAAGATACAATTCCTTAAGAAAAGATGGGGTTAGTAGACTTCTCTGACAGAAATGATATTGCCCTGACTGTCAATGGACTGCTGAGCAAGCTCAGGAAGAGATCTGGGAGATGGGAGTGGGTGACAGTAGGAGACCTGGAACAGATCCACAAGCCTGGAAACAAAATTCCCAAGAACCAGAAAAGATTGTGGAGAGCTTGATGCAACTTCAAAATTCACCGTTAGATCAAATCAAGACCTGCCTTGCAAGGGCATGGTACACAAGTGAAGAATTAGGCATAAACACTGCTATTTCTAGTCTGATATATCTAGCTGCCTTGAGTTTTTTCCATTAAAAAAATCAGTCACCTTGGCTGGTCAGAGATCCCTATTTTTCTGAGTTTTCTCTTTGCTTTTTTGGAGGAGGTTCCTGCAGGAGAAGGTACGTACAGCCCAAAGCTATCGCTGACTGTGGGCCTAGCTGCATTGTCAGAGAAGATTCAAGAGAAGTCTTTTTCAACTGGTTTAAGTATATAGCCTCAAAAAAAATCCAGAGAAAAGAAAGAGACCAGGAGAAGTACTGTATCTGTGGAGCGCTCACTAAAGCACTATGCACAAAATCTTCTAGCACTAAAGTATCTCCACACCAATTTACTTGCAAGCACTTGTTTCCTTTTCTGCTGTGAAATGATGTTCCTACACACTACTTTAAAATGGCAATCCATTATTAAAGATGCAGGAAGCAAACATTAGCAATTGAAAGGACAGGAACTTCCCCCATCTTTATAAACCGTAACACATCACCATTTTTATGCCCTTCTATTTCCTCCATATCTTTTGGAGTGTGTTTTTTTCCTTTCACTTTCCTTCTGTCAGAATGTTTCAGTGCTGGAAGTTACTGTGAGCTGGCTGAGAGAGGTTCATACAGCTGCTTCCATACTGGATGACACAAGAGCATGTGCACCTTTGCATATACAAATAAGGTCATATAAATGTTCACTTTTTTTTATCATCRCATCATCCTCCCAATCTTATCACTTCACTGCTAATCATACACAGATAAGGAAATCTTATTTTAAAAAAAATGAAAAAAAAAATAACTCCAGCTAATGCTGATGAGATTTACATAGGTGGAATTTCCAAGATTCATGCTTTTTCCTCAAATTAATACAGTTAATATATGGAAAAATCTCTTTCTAGTAGTCCACATAAATTAACCATGCAGAGTTCTTACATATTGGCACTAAAAGGTATCTACCTTTTCCTAACAAAATAAGAGTCAAGTAATCATGAAGAACAATCCAAATTTGCATTTATTTTCAACCACGAGGACACTGAGGAAGAGGAATGAGGATACACTGAAAGGTCCAGTCTTTGATGTGTTCTGCTCTCATTTACATGCATTCATAACCATGGCAGATAATCAAACAGCACAGATGTAACAGAAGGAACTTGTCCTACTATTTTACTTCCTTCAGGTGTAAGAAAGAGTAATCACACCCACTGGACACAATCCTCCTCTCAGATCCACAATGCAGACTTCTGTCCTTCAGCAGAGCTCCAGAAGAGGTGCTGGGTTGCCAGTACCCTTATTGTATGATGCAAAGCTGACAGGGGTTAATGAAATGTGGTACAGAAAACTGCAGAAAGACACATAACTGTAATATTTAGTTATAATATTTGTTGAGGGTTTTGTGCCCACTTGAATAAAATAAATGTTAACTACTTTATAATGTGATTGACATGCAGCTGCGTTTTATATCAACTCTAACTCTCCTGAAAAAGCAGCTTTTTATCAGCATTGTGTTCTCCTTCCACTTGTGGAATAAATATTAACTTTATCTCACAGTTGTGCATGCAGGTATCATGGCGAAGACCTTCATGTGTATTTGAAAGGAAAGTTTATTCTTCAGSTTGTCTGCAAAAGGTGAGATTCAAACCACTCTTACACCAGATAAAATCAGAACATCTCCACCTGTCACGAGATATAGCAGTGTTACCGCCCATAGAAACTGAGACAATAAACAATGCTAACTTCTTTGGATGAAATTTCCATGTGAAAAAATATTGTTATTATTAACAATATTCCTCTGCAAATATGCACCTGGAGTACATTACACTGAAGGGAATGAAAATCCTGACAAGGGTATTAAAGCTCAGCAGGCATCTGGGGTGTTATTGTGGCTCTGGTCGATTAATTCACAGAATGCCAGAACAGGCGAGGTTGGAAGGGAGACATTAAGAAATCGCCTAATCCAACTCTCCTGATCAAAGCTGGATTAATGAAAGCAGGTTACTCAGGACCTTGTACAGTTGGGTTTTGAGTTATTGGTCTATGTTCTCCTAGCATCTCCTACAGTGGGGAAAGGAAGAGGCCGGTTGCTGGCATGGAGGAGCAGTGACCCTCTCATAGAATAAAAAACCTAACATGCAAGTTAAATACCAAAGCCTTCCACAGCAACTTCATGTCCTTCGGTGCAACTTCCAGCTCACAGGAGATACTTAAGATGCAGGAACAACATCACATATAAATACACCTCTACTCTATCAATACAGATGTGCAGATATGGCTATTAAAGGTTGCAGTAATACCCACAAACCTCCCCTTGCTTTGGTAGTCTTCTTATTTTACATTTTAAAATTCTCCATTCTCAAAAGCAACAATGAGAAAAGGTTCCAAGCCTTCATTATTTCAAACCCCTGTCTTTTCTTCTGAATGCAGATGATGCATTCATACTCCAGTATGTCAAACATCCCTCCTGATGGAAGAACAAGTAGAGCAATGACCGTATAAGAACATCAGTATGTGCACAGCAGTTTCTCAACTAAAGCAGAAAACAAATTCTGGCCAGAGCATAGTCAAATACAGAAGAATAAGAATGCATCTCTTCTGTTTATAATACTATAGTAAAGGAACAAATAACTAAAAAATCTAGCAACTAAAAAGCCCCAGCTGTATAAAATTGACATCTGATAAACTGTTGAAGAGGGATGGATTCTTCTGCTCCAACTAGCCTCAGCTTGGCTCATGCAAGCAGCACGGTACACAGCAGCGCAGACTAGCCCCGTGGTTTTTCTGTATGCTATTTCTGCATGAATCTGGCATGTTACTGACTATTGTTATTGAAAAAGATCMGTTACATTCATGCTCTGGAGGAGATAAATTGCATTCTGTATGTTATTTTTCCAATGTTTCATATAAAATACAACATACAATTAAAGGAAATTTAAAGAATCGTAGTCCAGAATCATTGTATAGTGTCAGCAATATCTGAATAAAATTAATCCTTTCATAAGCTTCCATGTTCTACTGCCAGGTAAATGCTCATTCAACTATGTTTACTCTCAATATGTCTAAGCATGTGTAGCAATCAGACAAAAACTACTAATTAGGTTAATCATGAGAACTTCTGAGGAAGCTACAGTTTCCTGGAAACAAGTTTCTGAATGTCTGTCTGCATTTAAATTTTGTTAAAATAATTAAAGTTGCATGTCTTGACAAATACTTGCTGTTCCCTCCCCTGCACTGCATAATACCACACTGCTAGGAATCTGCCTCAACAGCTAGGACTACCTCCTGAAGCAACAGCAGTAATGGTATCCTTAAAAATAACTGCTGATGACAGGACTGGAGTGCTCCATGGATGGGTACGGGCACTTTGGGAAGGACAGACTGGAAGGGCAAGTTGCCCTGTTTGTGAGAGGGCAGCTGGGATGCATGGAGCTCTGCCTTGGGACACCGGCTGAGCCAGCTGAGAGCTTATGGTGACACTGTGGTGGGTGTCTGCTACAGATTGTCTGATCAGGAATACAAAGACAGTAGGTTCTGAGGTAGGCCTTCCTCAGACAACTGGTGGAAGCCTCATGTTCGCAGGTCCTGGTCCTCATGAGGGTTTTCAGCAACCCCAGTATCTGCTGAGGTGCAACACAACAGGACACAGGCAGTCCAGGAGGTTTCTGGAATGCACTGATGAAAACTTCTTGACGCAGATGACTGAGGAGCCAAGGAAGGGAGACTCTCTGCTGGACCTCCTTCCCCATGACTCATGGGGAAGGAAGAACTGCTGGGGCTGTGAAGGTCAGGGACAACCTTGGCTGCAATGACCATGAATGGTGGAGTTCAGGATCCTGAGAGAAGGGAAAAAAGCTTCAAGCTCCTCCAAGCTCAGGAATGGACCATACCAATGTACAAGAAATCAAGCAAAGGTGGCAGGAGGCCTGCATGGATGAACAAGGAGCTCCTGACTAAACTCAGACATAAAAAGGACGCATAGAAGAAGTGGAAGGAGGACCCAGGTGACCCAGGAGGGATATAGAGACACTGTCTGAGCATACAGCAATGGATTTAAGGAAGCCAAAATCCACCTGGAGTTCAATCTGGTGAGGGCAGATTCAACTGGCAACAAGAAAAGCTTCTACAGGTGTAACAGCAGCAGAAAGAAAGCCTGGGGAAAATGCAGGCCCACTGCTGAATGATGCAGGGACCTGGTGGCAAATGACACAGAAAGGACTGTAATACTCAATCTCTTCTTCACCTCAGTCTTCACTAGCAGGACTTGCTTTCAGGAATCCCAGGTCCCCAAGACCAGTGGGAAAGTCTAGAGCAGGGAAGATTTAACCTTGGTGGAGAAGAATCAGGTTAGGGAATTAAGTGAACTGGATATACTGAAGTCCATGCATGGGATGTGACAAGATGTGGCCAATGTCATTGCAAGGCCACTCTCAATACCCTTTGAAAGGTCTTGGTGATCGGGAGACGTTCCTATTCGCTAGAAGAAAACAAATGTCACTCCAACCTTCAAGAAAGGCAAGAAGGAGGATCCCAGGACTTATGGGCTGGTCAAACTGATCTCAACYCTTGGGAAGGTGATTGATAGGAAAAAATCCTCCTGGAAACGTTTTCCAAACACATGAAGGACAAGGTGATTGGGAGTAGTCAGCATGGATTTATGAAGATGAAATCATGCCTGACTGACCTGATAGTCTTCTGCAAGGAATGACTGGCTGGCTGAGGGAAGAGCAGTGGATGTTGTTTATCTTGACTCAGGAAGACTTTTGACACTGTTTTCTATAAAATCCTCATAGACAAGCTGATGAAATATGGGTGAGATAAATGGACAGTGAGCTGGACTGAAAACTGGCTGAACTGTGAGGCTCAAAGGGTTGTGGATTAGCAGCAAGAAGTCCGGTTGGAGGCCAGTCACTAGTTGTGTACCCAAGGGGTTGACAGTGGGGCCAACACTGTTTAACCTCTTCATTGACGACCTAGACAATGGAGCAGAATATRTCCTCAGTAATTTTGTGGATAATACAAAACTGGGAGGAGCGGCTGAGAGACCAGATGGTTTTGCTGCCATTCAGGGRGACAGAAACACACTGCAGAAATGAGAAAACAGGAACCTCAAAGTTCAACAAAGAGAAATACCGAGTCCTGCGGCTGGGCAAGAATAACCTCACGCACCAGTACATGCTGGGGGCCAACTAGCTGGAAAGCAGCTTTGCAGAAGATGACTTGGAGATACTGGTGGACACGAAATAGACCATGAGCCAGCAATGTACCCTTGTGGCAAAGAAGGCCAGCAGCCTCCTGGGCTATATAAGGCACAGTATGTCCAGCACGTTGAGGGAGGTGGTCCTATCCCTCTACTCAGCATTGTTGAGGCCACACCTGGAGTTCTGTGTCCAGTTCTGGGCTCTCCAATACAAGAGAGACATGGACATACTAGAGCTGAGCCCAGTGAAGGGCCACAATGATGATTAAAGGACTTGAGCATCTCTCATAAGGGGAGAGGTTGAGAGGGCTGGGACTATTCAGCCTGGAGAAGAGAAGGCTCAGGGGGAATCTTATCAATGTATATAAATATCTGATGGGAGGCGGTAAAGAAGTCGGAGCCAGACTCTTCTCAGTGGTGACCTATGACAAGATGAGAGGTAATGGGCACAAATTGAAATCCAGGAAACTCCATTTAAACRTAAGAAAAAACTTTTTCTGTGAATGTGGTCAGACACTAGAATAGGTTGCCAAGAGAGGTTGTGGATCTCTGTCCTTGGAGAAATTCAGAACTTGACTGTACATAGCTCTGAGCATCCTGCTCTGGCTGAGCCTGCTCAGAGCTATGTACAGTCAGGTTCTGAATTTCTCCAAGGACTACATGATCTCTAGAGGTCCTTGCAACTTCAACCCTTCTGTGATTCTGTATTTTTATGTAGTCATTATACAGATGTATAGATAGATGGAAGAAACTCAGAAGTCACTAATATTTTCTTAGTATGCTTTCTGCAACACGTTTTTTATTCAGACCTTAAATCTCAAGATTTACTACGTTTTAGAAGTGTATTAGCATTAGAAGCATAGTTAGCATTAGAAGCTCTTTTGTATAACTCGTTCTATGAACTTCTTCAGAGCTTTGACTGAGTACTCCACAAAATATCACAAATTCTGCTCTCAGGGGCCCCACTAAAATACACCTTTTCACTTCTATTTTCCAAATTTATTACTAGACAACGCTGTCACCCATTCTGATGAAGAGGGTAATGCAATACTTGCACTCCCTTGCAAGGTTATATATATCAATACAACACACAACTTCAATAAATAAATGAAACAATGAAACATTCTGTTCATTTGTCATTCTGCAATGAAATATTCAAGTTAAAAAAGTCAACTGCAAGAAACACTAATTCTCATCTTCTGTGTTTCCTCTCAGATGCATAGGAAGAAATAGCATCATCTGACAAGCTGAATTCTGAAAAGTGTTACTTTCTGTGTTCACCATAAAATAATGAAAAAAATAATAATTTAAATTGCGGTCAAAGGTTTAGTTGTCAAGGGTTCTGAGCCAATCTAGAAAAACAAGAATAATGTGTCTATTTAAAGATAAATTGAATTAAAATTATTCTGCTGTTCTGAAGGAGCATTAAGCAAGTAYGCAGGAGAGCTAATTTAAATTCCACAATTTTCAGGAAGAAAGAGGAAAGGTTTATTGCTATGAGGTAGATAAAACACTCAGAGATTCTCACCTGAAATCAAATGTAAAAGATGTAAAAGATGCAGACCCAGGCAACCTACCCACATACAGCAATGAGACCCTACTGACAACAAAATGGACTGAACAGAATGAGAGGAAAATGTAATAAGGTCGAAGCTCCGTAAAATCTGCAAAGATGAAGTAAGGAGGAAGAGCCCCAACTCTACTTTGAGGTCACATACACATTAGAAAAGTGTTGATATCCATGAATTTTTTTTAAAGAGTAGTTGTTTAAACAGAAATATTCCAATCAGAGAGACATCAAATAAGATGCTAAGAAATGAAGTGGCACTGACCTTGCTTCACAACCAAATAACCCAAGGAAACAAACAGAGAAAAAAGGGGAAATTAGTAAGACTCCTTTCTTATTAATAGTCAGACGTTGACCCAAATTCAGACTTGGTGACATCCATGCAACAACAATTAATCACACAAGAAACAGATTTGGACCCTTGAATATAGCAAGCAGCTTAAATGTAGTGTTTCATATAGCATGAAGATGAAAATAAAACAAATCAGCCCAGTCTAACTGAACACAGAATCAAAAGGGAACATAAAACATGGTTTGTTTTTACTGAAAATAGTCTTGAGATACATAATTTGGTTTCTGTATTCTATCTGACAAGTCTTGCAAACGACATTGATGACTCTGACGTTGCATGCTAATGCAGATGCATGATGACAGACCTGAGGCTTTCCAGCGCAGGGCATGCTGCCAGCTCTTCATACATCCCAGCCTGCCAGGGCTGCGCCCAGGCTGCTTAAGCAAACTTAAGCTGTTTCCTGCAACAAGCTAGGAAACAGCTTAAGTGTCCATTGCCTTCTGAGAAGATAGCTACAAAACCCATCTCACTAATTTTGATTTCCAGTATCTTTCAGGTTACTCAATTTTGCTATTCTTGACAGTCTTGTGTTCATTCCAGAAGTTGGGGAGCCCACCCAGGAAACACTTCTGGGATTTGGGATAGATTGTATTGTTTGGGTTTGCAGGATGATCTCTATCAGTGGCTTTAATACAGTCACTATGCTTATAGTAACAAGGTGCAGAAAACAACTACAAAGTTCACTGACTTCATTTATAAAATCTACCTTTTTTCTTACAAAAAGACTCACAGCTGAAGTCTAAAGGGTTTTGGGTTGGGTTTTTTGTTTGTTTGTTTGCTTTTTCCAGAAAGCCTGTGCACTCTGGCTGGACTGCAGGTTTAACAGACACATTGCATTCTGGCCACTGTGCGACTCTGTACAAGAATGTGCTTGCCAGCTGTGGGGAACTGTGCCTTTAGGAAGACCTGGCAGAAAGCGACTGCAGCTGGTGGCTGTGACCCTCCTGTCGTGCAACGCTAACTGGATTGTGCCCACTGGATAAGGAGACTTGGGCTCTGCATGATTTCTGAACGCTACAGAAGGAAAACAAACAAAATACAGAAAACAGTTCTCTGTGGGCAACCTATCTTTCTCAGCTCCAGAAGCAGTTTAGGTGTTTCATGGTGCCTGGAGCTGGAACTGGCAAACCCTTCCAACCCAGGCAAGCCGCATGCATGCAACCAGGAGCACAGAGGAGTGAGCAGCAGGCAGAGACAGTGAGAGTTAGCTACGAAACTGCTACACTGAAATTTGAAAGTGCAGGACTTTCTTCATAAAAGCRGTATTTTAAACAGACACCCAAAAGAAGGTGCGAATAAGAGAGTTTGTAACATACCTACGGTGAAGAATTGGTCTTGTCATTTGAGGTGGAGGAGCTGAGTAACAGACCTGGTTGTGGCTGACATCTGATTGAAAAAACTCTGAAGGGAATTACTGGCATCCCAGAATTAGCCCTTCAAAAAGCCACTAGGATTTGTCTAGCAAATAAATTCTCTAAATAGAACTTGGGATCAGAAGACCTGTGGGACAAAAAGGCATGTGGAGGAATCTACGATAAACACTGCATTGCACCTGATGGCACTAGACAAGGCATCTGTGTTCTTCAAACACCAKGCMTGGTGTTTGAAGAACACAGATGCCTTGTCTAGTGCCATGCGTGTTGTTTGAAGAAAGGCTGAAGAATGACACAAATCTGCCCGCTCCAGCTGAGCACTCACACCCCGCAGAGGACTACACCAGCAACGCTGCTGGCTCCACAGCGGTGATGAATGAACTAACAAAGTATCTTGCCATTAACCTTAGGGCGGTCCAAGGCAGACAAGCCAAAATGGCACCTGAAATAATGCCTAGTGCTCAAAGTAAATGCACAGCTAATGAAAAATAAGTGTAGCTTTGGAGTTTAGGGGTGAGCAAATATCCTGTAAGCTGGTAAGTTAAATATACATATGGATAAATAGATAATTGGAAAAGAGTTTATATAGCTTTTACCAACAAAACATGTATAAATTAAGAGGATAAAAGCATGCCTCACTCTTGGTCTCGCTCAGCTATACCTTTCTTTGGAGAGGCAAGGAACAGGCAACAAGGAACATCCTGGCAGAACACAGCAGTGTCATAAGAGTCCAAATGACCGATAGTTTTATGACATCAGCGAGTTACGCTGCTTACCACACGACAACAGCTTAAGTGGAGCGAGAGTCACTTGCTGCTCTGACAAACAAGCAAGGGATTAGGTAGTACTGGTTCTCCGGAAGGGAAATGAAGACTAGCTAAAGGTGCAACCCTGCCCCTGTAAGGCTACAATATAAGTAAGAATGTGAAAGAAACATTTGGATGCCTTAACCAGGGAAAATCTGGAGGACATGGACTAGGCCAAATGCTGAGGCAACTGTGCAATACTATGTTTTGGATTTGTGCTGAAAACAGTATTGATAATACAGGGATGTTTTTGTTTTTGCTGAGCAGTGCTTTCAGAGTCAAGGCCTTTTCTGCTCCTCACCCCACCCCACCAGTAAGTAGGCTGGGGATGCACAAGAACCTGGGAGGGGACACGGCTGGGACAGCTGACCCCAACTGACCAAAGGGATATTCTATGCCATATGACGTCATGCTCAGCATATAAAGCTGGGGGAAGAAGGAGGAAGAGGGGGATGTTCGGAGTGGTGGTGTTCGTCTTCCCAAATAACCATCATGCGTGACGGAGACCTGCTTTCCTGGACATGGCTCAACACCTGCCTGCCCATGGGAAGCAGTGAATGAATTCCTTGTTTTGCTTGCATGTGTGGCTTTTGCTTTACCTATTAAGCTGTCTTTATCTCAACCCACGAGTTTTCTCACTTTTACTCTTTGATTCTCTCCCCCATCCCACTGCAGGGGAGTGAGCGAGTGGCTGTGTGGGGCTTAGTTGCCACATGGGGTTAAACCACGACAGGTTCCCAGAGCACCACATAGGCTATTTTCTCAACTAGCAAAGTATGATTTGTAAATTGAATAAAAACTTGGAAGAGATTTGGTCATTGCAGCCACATTCTCCAAAGCATTTGAAAAAGCGCAGAGGAGCAACRTCCAGAGCTGGATTGTGTTAATCCGATTTAAAAGAAAAAAAAAAAGCYTGTCCAGTCTAAGATAGAAGGCAGACTTATTGCTGAGGAAACATCCTGCATAAACTAATTAAGGCTGTTACTAAGGGATGGCTGGGACAGTGCAATTCCAGCCCTTTTATCAGTTTCGAGGCTCTCAGCACTATATGGAGTTTTGTTCAAAGCCAACAAGAGAGTGATTTCTGAGGTGCTAGAGAAATATGTCAGAAGGAATATATGATGGTCATTTAGGGACTGAAGGAAACCATAGGAGAGCTAGAAAATACATGGTTTAATAAAAACTAGTATCAAATATAAAGTTCAATACAGAACTTTATGAAAAAAATACGAACAGTGGCACGAAAAAGGTTCTAAAGACTGTCACATATGCCAAAACTAGAAAGACAAGTCAAGCAGAAAAATAGAAGATCTCCTGCAAAATGTGGGCACAAATTTATTTGCAGCATCTAGAAAAAACAGCTCATAGATTTTTAGCCTTATTTCAGTGAGGCAATGGTACCAAACAATTCCACACTTACACATATCAACTCCCTTTTTACTAGCCTTGGTGAAACTGCCACGGTGCCTTCTGACATCGGCTCTTGATTGGAAGCTGTGAATTTACATAGTTTGACCTGAAGTATCATTTCAGACAGGTAATGCCAATTTGCATTATCCACAACTGAACAGTAGAAAATGATGTCAAAGTAATGCTGAAAAACATCAGAGAAAGACCTTGGTCCACATACAGCAACAAGGCAGCACCAATGAATCCCTGGTTGCTTATTTTGTAGAACATAAAGCTGAAAACAAGAACGCCTGCACTGTAGAAAATTGATGCCAGAGTCGGAGGGGCCTAATGGATATATAAAAAGATAGAAAAAGGAGAAACAAAAAGCTTAGGAAGATTTGTGGTCACAAGAGTGGCTCCCACTTACCAACAACTCTGTGCAAGCCAATGCTTGAGACAGAGRCTGCCAACAGCAGGGGCTTCACCACCAGCAGCCCTGCACTCATGCGAAGTTGTAACCTCCCCTAGGCCCACCCAGGAGGAACAGGTGGCATCTCCCCGAAATCCCAGCAAGGGGGAGAGAGACTGTTTTGCTGAAGAAGATCTCGGAAAAATCATAGACGTTGCTGTTGCAGAGGCCAAGTGCAGAACATGGCTCCACCAGAACGACTGCGCTGCTATGAACTGCCAGAGCACAACGGGGTGGTGATGGCTGGGGAGAGACCCCGTGGCCCTTGAGTAACTCGGCGCTGCTAGCTAACTTAATTCACACATTAGAAGAAGGCACTCAAAATTTTATGCTGATTATTAGCCGCTAGTATTTTTAGATTTGCCCAGAAACAGAGGCTCCAGCTTGAATTGTATACAACTAACTGCAATTATGTACAGAGGCTCACATTGTGCACATGAAAGAGGTAGGACTCAAGTCAAGAAAATCCAAAACTCAGCTGCAAGTAAATTCTGCCAGTGCACTGTACTGTAATACTCTGCAGTAGCAAAAGAGTTTTAATTTCTAATACAAATTTTTTGTAYTAATTTCTTTTTCTTCAGGACCTATTGTCTATGTATTCCTGAACTTCAAGCAGCCAAGGCAGCATTGTCTTGGCCTTTCCAGTTCAGATCATGGATCTAATACATTGCATCTAAAATTCTTAGAGCACCTTGGACATCTTTCAGAAAAGCATATATGAGGATAACGCACTGATGTGGAGGCTGGTACAATACTGACAAGCTTTATCCCTCTGCATGTTACAGCATGGCAACACAGCATTTTATGTCACCAGTGGTTGGTTACCACTGGTCAGATAAAGACTCAGTTTTTCAAGAACATAATGACAATTTTTGGCATTCACAATAATCCAGAAAATAGCAACTAATATCTGAGAATATTTGGTCCAGGCACCAGTTTTCCCAGTACTAAAGAACTGCTTTAGGGTAAGTGATCAGGACTAATTTCAAAGCAGCTGGTGTGTACCATTAAACAGTACAACTATAAATATGTCATTTCAGTTTATAAATATGCTTAATTTCTCAATAGACCCATACTAACACAAATGCTATCATCTCTACTGCGTGTTTGTAAAATAAAGGCCAAATATAGGACTAACCACTAAACTATATACCTTGATCAGTTGTATAACACAGACCATTACCTTTTTCTATAGAAACTCCTGTAATTTGTAGTGGTATTTAACTACAGAATATCTTCCAAGAAGGGATTCAGTCTTGATCTGAAAGCAGCACAAAAAATTCCTCATTTCTCTTGTTAGGTTTTTCTATAGCTAAGCACCCTTCTGAGAAGAATTTGTGCCAGACTGCTCATTTGAATTTCTGGTAGCTTTGGCTTCTAGCTACCAGATCTTATTAAACTTCAGTCCAATAGATTAGAGAGTCTTTTTGTGACTACTTCTTCTCTCCCTGCTTGTTTATACACCACACAAGAATTCATCTCTCAGTCTTCTTGCTGATCTAAAAAACAGATTAGGTTTCACAGTATCAAGCACTTTTCCCAGCCCTCAAATACCTTCTGAACCACATCCATCTATTGCATACCTCCTTTAAAAATGCATCTCAGGAACAGGACATAATGCATTTGTATTAGTTTCAAAGATGTCACCTCCTGCTGCAAAATCAATTCTCTACTGATAACCTTTAAAACTCTTCCTCAATTTTGTGTCTTTAACTAGTCCCTAACTATAATTTGCCTTTTGGCTGTATTCAAGTGTACAGCTTGCGCTCTTTGACTAAGCCCAAGTTACCAAGCAATAAAGATTACTTTTCATTACTATCCTTTCTGAAGCAAAATTTACCATTTCACCAAGCTTTGTGTTACCCACAAATTTTATGAGTAATCATTTTGTGCTTGGTTATTCATTGCAACTGAAAATGCTAAATAGTATCAGGTTTACTCCTGACCCTTCACAGTAGCCCACCAGAAGCCTCCCCTCCAGTCATGATTTTTCACTGACAATCAGTGTATGTGATCTGCAAATCTCTGCTTCCACTTAACTGTGATCAGCCCCTGTGCATGGAGTGTGAGTCACACATTTAACTCCCTCTTCACACTCCTCCACAAATAGCCTGTAACTCATGTATTGCAGTGCAATGCCTGGTTTCTCCTTCATGCCATAATCCCACCCAGCAGACAGCTGGGCAGCAGATACCTTGTTCTACCGACCAATTCTGTCCTTCCCATGGAATGAGAAAAAAACCAGTCTGTAGAGCTACATTACTTGTATCGCAAATGCATGCGCAAATGCATGCCTACCTGGAAGGAAGATGCTGCTGTATTGCACCACAGCAATGCCAGCTGATGGGGCCCTGGACTTGGATAAGGTCTCTGAGATGATGTCTTCCAGCTCCAGTTCTGAAGCCCTTCTGCTATCACGTAATCTGATGTGCAAAACCAGTCCTTTCTCCCATTATCTGCCATGGTGCTCTTGCATGCATTCAACACAAAAGAGATCTGAAAGGTCTTGTGATACCTGTGGATCATTGTAGAGGGCCTTCCAACCCACTGTTTTTATTTCTAAGCATGATGGGCATATAATTTAATATTAAAACACCAGATACTTTCTTTATCTTCTCTTTGAACTTTCCTAGCCAAACTCGGTCTATTATGATAAAGCAGAATGTGTGCTATATTAAGGTGATTAAAAAAAGCAGCCCAAGGAACTGTACAGCTGTATCTACAATATTTTTATATAAATTAAATATTAATAGGAATATGGATGAGAATATTTTCAGGATCACAGTGCTCTAATAATCTTACRTACTTTATATGTCGCTGATTTTTTTGCTTAAAGATAATGTTTATTAGTCCCACTTCTACACTGTGCGCCATCAAGATTAATTCTGCACTGAGTGACTTTGTAACAGTTGTGCTACATTTTATTAGTTTATACATATGGAAGTAGATATTTTATTCAGAAATATGAAACAGAACCATTATGCTGTCTAGTTAAGGCTAGTTATTGCTTGAGAATGGCAGAGATACAGAAGAGCTAAATAGGATTTTAATAATGCAGATTTTATTGGGAAAAAAGCCACAATAAACAGACTGTGACTCTGTTATTTAATTTAGAAGAACTATCGAAATGAGAATTTCATCTTGAATGTGCATCATGCAGGAATGCTATATGGAATTTACTAAACTCTCTAAGTTGTCGTCTAAGGCCCATAAAAATAAATAAACAAATTAGCAAAGGTTTGCAGCAGGCAAGAAAAATGAATTATACTCGGGAAATGAATGAATTAGGTTAAGACATGCTAACAAGAAAACAGATTTTTCCATGACCAGCCTGATTAGTGAAACGTTGTTCCTTATGGACTCCTAGTGTATGTGCATACATTTTTGCAGCAAGTCCAACTCCCTTCCTCCCTAAACTGCATCTCCCAGCCCTTCACTCTGCCCCCAGCCCTTACAGCCCCCGTTCCTCTGCCGCCTCCTCCAGCAGCCAGGCAGGAGGCACGGCACGGCACGGCGCGGGAGCAGCCAGCAGCACGTGCCCGCTGCCCGCCCGGGGCACAGCAGGCAGAGAGGGACCTGCTGATGCTGCGGGTTTCAGCCTTCGCTCTGTGAGAACATTCATAAGGTCTGTTTTCCGCCCCAACACTGTTTTTCACAAAGCTTTGTAGGACTTAGTGCGTACCACCTCTTCTTCACTGCTATCTTTGAACTATCTCTTTTCATAAAAAAGAAGCATCAGTGATGTGAACTTCAAATAACACAAATGATGTAAGAATCCATGTACATTTTCCAGGTACTGCTTTACTTCTTGTTTAAACAAAGATGGGTAAACGTGTATGGCAACAAACAGCTACATGTGCAAAAAGCAGTGGAAGAGGACAGGGATGCCCTGTTTTCACAGAAGATTTACTTTTTCCTAATTAAATTAAGTTCATAATAAATGCAAAAAGTACCTGATGCCTCTCTTCTTTCCCCCATGTCTCTCTTTTAACTGAAACTAGGTACCTCCCTCTCATCTGAGTCATCACTACAGGAAAATAAAGCTGATAGTGAGGTGACAGTAATGCAGGAAGGCTCTTTTTTAATCCTTACAGTTTCTGCACTGCTGCTGGCTCTGATATTCAAAGCAGCATCACAGAGCTCTCGCATGAACACAAATTAAAGAGAAGAGGCAGAACAGGGAGCTACGGCTGCCAGAGCATCAAAGAGGTGTGACGGATGCGCTCGACCCCTTAACCAAACAAGCGGTAGTTTGGTACAGGTTCCAGAGGAGATAAAGGCCTGAGCTGTAGCCGGGCCAAGAACTCCTCTAGTTCCAACCTGTTCTCTGAAAACACACAAAGGAGCAGAGTGACACAGTGAGCATCGATGCATATGAGCTTGGAACCCGGATCATGCAATTAACACATGAATAGTGGGTGGCTTTTCAAAGACTCATTTATCAAGGAACAAAGTAAGTTGTGGGTACAAGGAGTCTCATGCATACCTTTCCCATCACATGTGATTTGACTACAAGCCAACCACTTTATTCCATAAATATGACATCCTAAGTAAGCCTTCTTTGAGCTCTCCCTGCTAGGCAGCATGGCTGCATGGCGGTGATCTCCCCTTGAGCTGGAGGACCTCTCAAGGTTGCTCCTCCAGGCAGAGAGACCTTTTAACAACGGCAGATCCTTGGTAAGCGACTGATATCGTGCATAACCTTGTAGTATGGTAACTTTGATTTGTGATTTGGTAACTTTGATTTGTGTCTTGGTAACCTTGAATCATTGTTCAAATGACTGTGCTGTACAGTAATAGAGTGAACCTTGCCATTGAACTTTGTTAGATCGCACTTTTACAACATCCTATTAAAACCACTTTTGCTAATATCTTTGACAGTCGTTCTTTTAGCAATCTGAATCACTCATTCGCGACAAGAGGCGTGGAGCTCCAGCAGCCCACAGCAAAAGGTATGTGAGCCCTTCCCTGCCAAGCACTGGCAAATTTTGGAAGCTTCTTGAATTAATTTTCCTTGTAGAAGAGAAACTGGCAGTACAAGACAAGTATCTTCTCAGTGCAGGATGTTTATTTTCAAAAGTCCAGCTGCCCTTCTTCCCAAAGCCGGAACRATAACAAGCAGTGCTCAGGCAACTCTGTTCAGCCAAGGCTTCAGACCRGGTGTCTGTCCCCTCTCCAGAAAAATGTCTTCACATCTTCATCTGCCTCTCTGCAGGGATCTGTGCAGACTTGTGCGCCAGACAGCACTTACTGCTTCTCTGCAGGAACGATTGATCGCAGCTTCATGCCTGACCACATACCCCTTCCCTTCTCTTGCTTAAGACAATGCAGTCAGAGACCAGGGAAACTGCACATCGAACCTCCTTCCATGAGGTTGCATGGAAGATACAGAAACATGGTATCACTGACCTTCATTTGCATTATCAGGAGTTAAAGTTAATAAGGAAACTTGAGATGACACCTTTGTTACGTAACTGCACAAAACGAACATGAGTTTTTATCTGTTTTAAGTCAAACATGRTTACTACAAAAAACTATCTCACCCAAGAGAGGAGTACTTTTAAGTTTATAAATCTTGGGATCAAATCTAACTGCGGTTGCAGCTTGCCTGCTTTCAGGAGGAGAAAAGGGAAAATCACTCATTTGTGTACAGTTCCACAAATCCCTCAGAAGGACGGGCAGACAAAATCTCCTTCCAGGGCCTGGGGGAGATTTATAGCAACTTTCAGCGCAAAGAACCATGGAATATATCCTATAACATACACCTACAGTGTTCGCATCAAGTTTGGCTCAGGATGGTTGGGCGAGGGGAGTTCACAGTGACAGGTCACTTGGCTTTCTTGCAGCTGATGCGGTGATTTATTTCATGGGAATATAATAAACAGGAATAGCTGCCCCCGAGCATTTACCATAAGATCACAGGAACTGGATTTACAAAATGAACAGAGCTGCATAAATATAACAAAGATYAAACTTCTCAGGTGCTAAAATATGCTACTTCAGGGAAGAGAAAGACAAATGGTCTGAATGGTTACAGTAAGCCCCTACCGTGTAACCAGCTCTACAGCTTGACTAAACCACTCCTTTTGCTGCCCTGCAAACAGACTCAAACACCTATTCCTGCCAGTCAAGTTAAAGCAGTAAAAGCCCAAACAATTCCACAAGGCAGTATCAGACCAGAGCTCAGGACACTGCATTTCTGCAACAGCAACATCTGTCTCCAAAACAATTCTTCCCCCTTTTGTTTCAGATGGGATAACAACCACTACAGACCACATCCAGTGGCAAAATTCAACAGTGCATGCATCTACCTGAGGCCACTTCACACTTGCCTTCCATAAGAAAAAAGCAAATCATTTGACAGAAATTAAATCTCCCACTTTTCTGGAGTGTTCAACCAAAATGGCCACAAGGGCCCAACTAATTTCAAAAACAAAGGGTAGCTCACCACTACAGCCAATGCCCACCTCACTTTCCTTGCCCACCTAAGCTGAGGTTATGCAGTAACCACTACTCCAAGACAAAACGTCTCTCTGCGGTGCTTGAACACAAGTCCCCCTTCTCATGGAAACATCGGGTCGTGGTGTATTGGTACTATGGAACTATGACCTATTGGCACTATGAAGTGTGAAATATCGGCCTAGGGACCACCCAGCTGTATAGGCTCCAGCTGCCATGATATCTTCTGTACCTTTCTGCACCATGTTCCCACCAGCCACTTCTACATAGGGTCATCTGTATGTTCTTTCCCTCTCCTACCTACAAGAGGAGGTTATGCCATGTCCTCCTCTTTCATGTTCTCACCATCAATGCACACCTCCACCCAAGTACTTCAAGAAGCAAATGGACATCTTCTTTGGTTTCTCTGCCAGCATGAGTCTCCTCTTCTGTAAGATACTGAATCATGACATGTGACAAGCTGCACTGCACGCTACCCACACTGGTCTTCTCCTCCTTTCTTTATCACCTGCAAAGATCTGTAGAAAGGGCCACTACTTGCTCTGACTGTATCGGATGGCAAGGCACGGCAATGTAATCTTAGCACAGCATTTAGATGAAGTGCAGAATTGCCCCATAGGGTTAACATCTTTTTGTCCCCCCACTAACACGCCCATCCCACCATCACTACTTACAAAAAAGCCATAGTGTGTCATTGTCTTCTTTTCCATACCTGGAACATTACCTTCTCCATACCTTCTCATTCTCCTCACTTCCCCACTCTCCTCTTTTTCTCTTAGTAATATAAGAAATGGAGATTCCCACAAACTAGAGACCCCATTCCTGGGTTTCATTCTCCTAAAATGTTTGTAAGCTATCCTGTGTACACACACACACATAAATACATGTCTGTATGTATATACCTATAGCTTKCTTCCATTCTTATGCTTTAATCCAGAATTAAGGATTCTGTACTAATCCTGACACCAGATGGTAGAAGTTCACAAAATATTAAAAATAATCAGATAAACTCTTCATAAACACAGGGCTTGAGTCTTCAGTTGCAGAAATGTACTGAAAGATGCAACATCAGCAGCTCTTTTAAATCCAAAAGGTTAAATTTGAAACATCATTATTTCTTGAGAGAATTATTTTGAAGAATTCATTGTTGAGGAAAGTACTGAGTTTTATGTTCACGGCTCTACAGCTGGATTTCTTAAATTAAGCTCATTTCCTTACCCCCATCCTTCCACCCCCATAAACACCAGCTCATTCTTTTAAAAATGCACAGTGAATAAGAAAGAAGCAATTTAAGATGAGGCACTGTAGAAATTGACTGTGATGGGTGTTCAAAGAATGAATCAGTACATGACTTCCYTGCTCTTTTACTCTTCCTTAAGCATCTGCTTTTGGCTACTTTTCTGATTTCTCCTTGATGCTTGACCCTAACGAAACCTCAAAGACCTCCTCGACAAGTGAGGAGCTAAGGGATAAAAAGTCACAAAGAAAACAAGTGTTCCTAGTGCCTCCTGCCTGGCTTTGGATAACCTTCACGCTCCAGTGCTACTCAAAGCACCTCATTTGTTGAGAAATACAGCATTAGACTTTCTCGTTATCATTAATAGCTGCTTTTACACAATATTAGTTTTCCCATTAAACTTAGAAAAACCACAAGTTCCTTGCTAGCAATCAGTTCCTCCCCCAGGCAAGACACAGGCTACCTGCAGGAGGGAACCAGTGCTTGTCAGGAGTACTTGTGGTGTCTGCAGTAAGCCATTCTTCAACCCTGCAATGACTCTGGATTAAATTAGATCTGCCAAAAATTTCTACCGAATTTCTACTAGCATCGTATTATTCTTAATCAGCATAACTGTTGCAAATGTATATAATAAAGCATATATCTTAGTTGACTCAGTCTTTTGGGAGGCACACTCCCTGACTGAAATATTCATTACTAAAAAAAGACCACAATATCATGAATGTAGGAAACAAATGGTCAGGAAACCTGGGCGAAAAACAAAGATAGATTCCTAGAAAAAGTAATTCTAGCTTAATATACAAAATAGGGGTTTTTTTCACTTCACGTTTCACAAAGAAATATAGAATTATTCAGGTTGGAATTACGTCAGAAGGTCATCCAGTGCTCAAAGCAGGCTTAACACTGGATCCAGACCAGGTTGCTCAGGGCTTTATCCAGCTGGGTCTTGAAAACTTCCAAGGATGGAAATTCACAACCTCATGGCCAGCCCGCTCCGCTGCTTAATTACCCTGATAGTGAAAATGTTTTCCTTGTATAACATTGATCCTGATGCTAATTTATATTGTATAAAGTTAAAATCTCCCATTTCAATTTGTCATTGTCTTTTGTTGTCCCAATATACATCGCTGTAAAGAGCATGGCTCCATCTTCTCAGTAACCTCCTTGTAGGTGTTGGATAGCTGCTGTTAGGTCCCTCCAACGCAATCTCTTCTCCAGGTTGAACAAGCCCCGTTCCCTCAGCCTCTCCTTACAGGGCAAGTGCTCCAAGCTCTGAGCATCTTGATGGCCTTCCACTGAACTCACTCAAGTTCAATGATGTCTTGGGAGAGTCCAAAACTGACACAGTATTGCTGATATGGCCTAAGGCATGCTGAGTAAAGGAGAATAATCACTTCCCTCAATCTTCTGGCTGGGGTCCTGTTGATACAGTCTAGTCTGCTGCTAGCTTTCATTGTATTGTGCTGATCAAGGATGAGGATGTAGTTCATTCTTGGTTTCTTGTTCAATCTTGGTCCCGTTTGCTGAGCCTGTCAGCGCTGGTGCCAAGTAACACCAAACAGCTGAATGAGCAAAGCAGAAGTGCAAGATTTTCTGCCCAGTTTCGCAGCCTGTCCTCACTTCATGTAAACGGAAGATCATCTCCCCTGTCAGGATATTGCTTCCTCACACCATGTAAAATCATATAAACAACCTGTTAGGGTAGCAGAACTGCAATGATGATGTGAGTCTTCCATAGTCTTAGGCTGTTAACAAACCACCCAAGCAAAATCACAAGTTCTGTTACATCTTTTCTATAGTGCTCTAGTTGTTATTCTTTTTGCATCAGAAATTGTTCAAACCAGAAAATACCACAAGGGTGTGGGATTTTCTGGATGAATTTCAATGTGAAGATGTGGCCAGACATAGCATTATACAGTCAGAGTTTACCAGCCAAAGTGTATGCTTGTAACCAGGGACACAAACAAAAGGAAGCTGCAATAGGAGGCTCTATTTCAATGGGAAAGCAGGGTTTTCCACCTAAAATGTGACAAGCCAATAGTGCAACATGAAACACAAGGTATTATCAGTCCTCATTCAGTTTACGACCGTAATATCAAAAGTCCCTTATCTAACATGCCAAGACCGTAATGAAACTAAGATAAAAATATGAGCAAGCCTACTTCATCCAAGATGGCTAAGTACCAATATACACATACTGCATTTCTCTTTGTTTCAATAAAAATACTTACAGAGTGTATCAGTAATTTTTTTCACTAAAGTTTAGAGAGGAAAAAGCATTCGGATTTTATCAAGCATTGCCAGAAAAGGCTTAAATTTTAAAGGGGACTGTAGAAGTGGAATTTGAAGTTGGGTCTCTGAATCTTAATGTCTGAATCGCACGTGARCGCACTGCCAACCCTGTGGAACCCAGAATTTCCCACACATTTTTGCTGGCAGGCACTGATGCTCATGAGAGTGCAGCCTGCCTGCTGTGATTGCCTGAAGAAAGCAGCCCTTGACTTATGAGCCATAAGAAAAAACAAAGTAGATACACCATAGTGTATTGTTTTACTCACCATTGCTGTATCTAAACACTTAGAAAGAATCTCACTATGAACACTTTACAGGGAAACTTTTGAACACTTCTGAACACTCTACGCACACTTCCTATATCCAAGTAAAATATATTCATCTTCCGTGAAAAGGAGTTCTTGCACAATTTTACAGCTGACATATACATTTTTCATCAAATTCCTGTCTGCATTCATAGTTCTCTACTGGGATTAGAAGCATATATTTTGAGCAGGAATAATGAGGAGAAATACACAGTGGTTTTAAAAATCAGAAACGGCGCTTGTTTATGATAATATTTGCAACTCTTCCATCTAAGTACCCACACAGATTGCACATACTCCCACAGAGATGGAAATTAATAATTTGTGAAATACCTGTGCAGCTTGAGCGTCACAGTTCCATAAACAGTAGCAAAGCCCAGAAGACGAACCCATCTTAGGAGAACACAGCGAAATACACTTGGCTCAAAATACAAAATGACAACCTATAGAACAGAAAGATAGAGAGAGCTTCAGTACTGCTTTAATGCGAAAGTAGTTCTTCATTCAAATGCAGAATAGTTGCAAAACAGGACATATTTCAGCTCATACTGCTGTGTATTTGGATTTCCTAGTAAAGTGATGGGATGATCAGATCAACCAGCTGGCACAGTTCTAGGCACCAACTCCTTTTGAAGGGAGCTGGCAAAAGCCCTGTGACAGACTGTGAAGTGACAACACTTTTAAATGCAATTCCACTGACTTTTCTTAGCCGAAGGAAAACATGTGCCCAGAGAGGAGGATAGAACAGACAAGGACATTTTGCTTGAGCTATTCCAGCAATATGCAGCTGGCCTAATTCTGGTTTGATGTGTATTTACTAGGTTACACTTCAAAGTCACTCCTTCTAATAAACCTAGCAAAATAATAGCGGCTCATTTTTCTCTGCCAACTATTCTGCCACACTAAATATGATTGCACTAGCCTCTCTCTGTCCAAAACCCAAAAATCTCGATGCCATATTTGAGTCTTCCTTATTCTTCCCCATATATTTTCACTAAGCTATACCGAATCTCCCTATGCATGACCACTTTCTTAACAAAAATAACCTTTTCTTCACTTATGGATTTCTCTAATTACAACAACAGAAAGGTCCGACTGGCCTTTTGCTCTACCTACCAAGTGCCATGCATGAGGACAACACTCAATAAACAGTAACATGAAGCTAATTCTGCAGGTATAGTGCGTACAAAAGTATCATTACCAAGTAAAATGCCACCCTCCTCTAAAACAGGGCTGCTCGAATGGTGGACTCAGTCACGATCTGAACCAGAAGTCCATTTCTTCTCGTTCCAACAGACGTCATCCCTGGTGTCCTGAGGGATGATCCCACATTCCTTCCCACTCGCCCGGCCCCACCAGGAGCCTGCTGTCCCAGGGATTYGGCTGTACACACTGCTCCTACACCACCTGCAGACCCCGCTTGGTCCAGCAAAGCTGGATCCAGTGCATCCCACTCRTCTGACCAGAACCTGGTAAAACGACCCAACGCACCGTAGTACAAATTAATTGGGTAATCCTGGTCTAGAGRAAGAAAGCACTGAAACATTTCAGGCCATCTGCTACAGCTTGATTTAGAGTCAGTACATTCTGGCAGTAGAGGTAGTATTGTGCCTACCGGCTGCCACATGATATTATTTTCCTAAGTAAATGCTTTTCTATGTGGGAATTCAAGCCCAGGATATTGGCCAAAAGCCCAGGACTACGTCCTTTAGGTGACATAGACATATTTAGGAGAGTGGGGGCAAAAATGGCAGACATGTAGGCTGAGAGAGATAGAAGCTGCTGTGCTTCGCTGGCATGTTTTTTTACAGCAGAATCAAGCTATTTCTTCAAAAAATATGGTTTGTTGAACCAAACCATGGTGCAAAATTTAATCTGCTTTTTTTCACTGTTATTGGACTGACATGTTTCAAGGTAGATATCTTCTGGGAATCTGACAAATTCTACATGTAGGGAAGGGAACAGCATGCAGCAAAAGGCCCACTTCTTGGAAAATCAGCTGGAAAACCAATATGCATCCACACACACATGAACACGCTTGTGTAAACAGAGCATCCAGCAAGAAGTYTCTCAGAAAGACCTGAACGATATTAGTGATCTCTTATCCTAATACACAGTTATACACATTAGGACAGTTGCAGAACCAGAGCAAAGTCTGTAGCAGGAACCTGCCTCCTGAGGTTTGCCAGGGGGTAGAAAACACCCTGTTTCATCTTTGATTCTTCCAAACTAGAAAAACAATGCCAAAAAAGACTGGCATGCAGAGACTCTGAACATTTCAAAGTTGATCTGAAAGCAGATTTTTTCAGATGATTGAAATGGCAAGGTCTGAAAACTTTCCAGGCACAGAATTTTCTGAACAAGGGCAACAGCTCTCTTTGCCATGAAATCTGACATAGCAATTTTATCTGCAGTTGCTTGTTGAAATATTAACTGCTTGTGTCTAGAAAATCTCATTGATTTGCATTGAACCATTTGTATGAGCAGCTGAGGCACTTGGCTAGCTATCAACCAAGAAAACACCACTTCCAATGCAGCATGGTGTGAGCTGGCATGTGGCAGCTCACCATGAAGGCTGCAGAGGCAAGGCTCTGTTGGCCAAAACTGTTCTCATTTCCCTGTTTGAATGTAGACACATTTGAACTACTCCTTCGCCCAGCGGTCAAATACATTGCGGAAGCTGTCAAAGACTTGATCCAAGTTTGATTACCTTTTGGGTCTTTTGAAAATCTCTTCCTATGTTTGTATGATGGAGAACAGTTGCAATGCCCTCCCAAGGGCCAACATCCACTCTACCTAGTCTTCCATAACTTGCATGTGGTCTGGTATGGACCAAGACTTTGAACAGCAAGAATTGTTATACTTATGTTTTGCTTGCTTCTTAGGCTTTTTGGAAGGTTTTCTAAGAGTATGTCCTTCCCATCAGGGCTCCCTGGGATGTTCAGTTGATTGGCCGCTCTAAGCTTTTGTCAGCATTAAGTCTCTTATAATCACAGTGAATTTTAGGAGCACAATTTTTAAATTGAATAATCTTTAATGGATTGGAGCCAAGGGGCTGCAGAAACACTGCCCTGGAAGCTCAGTACACCAAAAGYCATGCTCAAGTTTTTCATCTTAGTGGAATCACATTCTTGCAAAGAATATATGTCTGGTGAAAAGTACGGCTTCTGCACTCCATCCCTCGCTCTCCCTAGCCAAAAAACAAACAAAAAAAGAAACATAACACACAGAAGTCTTGGTTTTGTTTCATATCAGCCTCTTCTAYCATCTGGTCTACCAAAACCCCCATTCCCTACTCTTCTTCCCAGAGATAAGCCTTCCTTAAAGAGACAAATAATACACAGAAATAGGTTGCTGAGCTCCGAGCTAGGAGCGTAGGATGAGCACAAGATTCACCCACATACCCAGACTGCTCTGAAGAGAACAAGGGAATCCCTCTGCAATTCTAAAAGACTACTCTGCCCACCAGAGTAGTCCCCTTCTGCTGGCCGTGACAGCAGCATAGATCTCTTTAAAAATGCGTAGAGGTTTTGCTGATGGRTGTCACAAAACCTATTTACTGTATATAAGGGAATGTGATATGCTCTGTTTCGCCAGCTCCTGAAATCCATTTAAATACTAGATGTCAGTTTCTGTTCCTTAAACAACAAAGATCTGGGGAAAAAATAGTTGGAAACCAGAAGAGAAGTCAGACAGTGCCTGTTCATGTACCAGTCACTGCAGTTGTGCGTGAGACTTCRTAAACTGTGGCTCATCTTTGTCATTTAGACAAATGTATTTAGGTGCTTGCTTTTAACCTTAACGTGTTTTAAGCTATTATTACCCTTGCCAAAACATTGTCCCAGTAGTCACGCTACCACCTGTGGAGTCAGAGATGAAAAGACTTTCTAAGGTCACCAGCTAACTGTCAAGTATGCTTAGAGCTGGAGAATTACAGACACGGAGGAGAGACTTAGCTTGCTGACACAGCGTTCAGCCAGTTATTCAGTTATTCAGCTGACATGATGAAAAGGCACACACGCTCTCTAAAGACAATGGCTAAAGTCGATACAGGCACCTCGCCCACTACGGCAAATTTTTGTTATCAGGACAGGTAGGACAGTAAAAGTGCAAAGCGAACTAACATTAAACAATTTAATGTTCTAAAGCATAACAGACATTGTCCTCACAAAAAAAGCGCAAATAATGAGTTTTACAACCTCAGTGCCATTGCTTCTTAAAACATATACAGCATTTAGAAAGATTCTTTAATAGGAAAAAAAAAATCAGAGCTCTATAATATTAATAGTGAGCAATACTTTCGCGCAACACAAGATACTCTTTTGTTTTTCAGATTAACTTTACTGTGCACATTATAAGATGATTAATTTTGCCCTTCACCTTGGGCACCAGATCCAGGCGAAAATATTTTAATTAATACAATGCAGTTCCCCAAGCTGCATTGACTAAGATTCAGTCTGTCTGAATCAGGCATATAATTGCCACCTACATTGTAGGGGTCTAGTAAATCAGCCCTACTAATGCGAGTTCCATAGATAACCCACGGATAAAGGCAGGTACCTTGAAGAACCCTGAAGGAGTTCAGGGCTTCAGCTACTTGGACAGAATCTTGGCCTAAAGGCTTCACATACGCATCTCCACTGACTAGAAAGGTACTTCAGATTTATTTTAGGGAAGTTGTTTCACTATCTGTCAATTAATAATCTGTATTAGGAGGACTAAGCCAAACACTCTGTAGCCAGCTCTAACAGTTTTGTAATGTATTTAAGACAAGTTGCTTTTTACTTCAATTCTTAAGCCATAAAAATCACATGAATAGATCAAAAACTCATTTTCCTTTTCAATCATCAAATGTCTATACTCCATGTTGAGAGGGAATGGGCAATGCTATAATGTCTCAAGAGATCAGAAATCAAAGAACAAGTATTTTAAAAAATACATGGAATTGTCAGTGCTACAAATCCTAAACCTAAACATGAAAAATTTTGAGCAGGACCTTAACTCAAAAAACCCCAAAGTGTTCACTTTTGCACTCTTCTTACTTTTGCCCTCAGTTGTAGAATCATAGAACAGTTTGGGTTGGAAGGGACCTTTAAAGATCATCTAGTTCCTAGTGCTGTGGGCAGGGATGTTATCCATGTTAGATACATGGAAGTGAGATACAGAGCTTAGAATTTGAGCATCAGCATCATCTGGTTATGGATCTGAGGTGAAAGTCACCTACTTTAGATAAAAGTGATGCAAAAGTATTAATTTTTTTCTCATTTTCAAATAACCAAATATCTCTTAAAATTGTGCCCAGTTAACCCAAGAAGGTTTGTAGGAAAACTGCCTACTTTTTTTATTTAACTTCAGAATTTGCTGCAAGTACKCTGCACAGTTCAATGCAGGACATGACACAGCCATTTAAGATGATGCCTTTTGGGTTAATTCCATTAACAAGCATCCAGGAGATATTGTGAAGAGATCCATCTGATCTGTTCCACTGCCCAACACCATCTGCCCTTGCCTGACTGCAATAGCTGTCTTGGGCTGTCTCTAGGCAATTCTGCTACGGAACAAGCCATCAGAYGCTTCCTCTTGGTATCCTGCTGTGCTTTGAGATGGGCACTCTTCTTTCTTCTGCCATGTTTCAGTAGTTTCTTTCAACACATAAAATATCCTCCAGGGTAACCTAGTACATCAAGTCACCTATTAATGCTTCCATCCTAATACTGAGAAGGGATTTCCCACAACAGAGATGCTGTTTGCAATGTTAGATAAGCTTGCCATCCAAACTCATAACAGTCTGGCACTATGCTTTCTAGAAAAGGGACCAAACAACTTGCATGTGGGCACACTGCCATCTTAACAGATGGGCATGAATGAAGGCATTCATGAGCCTGTGTACACTACGGGTACCACATACCACTGTTCGAAACATGATTCACAGCTCAGAGCATCTGCCTAAGTATTAGTGAATGCACAACTCATTATCCAATCCTGTACTGCCAACAAACATTTCCGGTGCAACTACACAAAACACTTTAGAGGTATGATAACAGCTGAGTATATACTTAGGCTAATTATATAAGAACACTTCGTTCCATCTCCACTCCATTTTTTTTAAACCACATGTGCTTTTTAAGCCATAATGTCTTACTCTAATAGGCCTATGAACACACAGTACCATCAAACCCTGTTATCCTTGTAAATCTCACAATTTTAAAGCAGAGTTGTGCTGGATCACAAGCTCAATGCCTTCTATAAAGCACACAGTTGCTGCAGGAAACCACAGTAGGTTTTATTCTTGCCTCTGAATTGGAACTGAATCAACTTCCCAGTACACAGTGTTGGAGGCTGGGGGCAATGCATTTCAGATAAGATGTATGTCAAAGTCAAAATACTTATAGCCTTTTACAACCTTTTGCGTTGCTTCATAGAGGAAAACAAGTTCTTCCTAGCCGCCCATACAAAAAGTCCAGCTTGAAATTCTGCCTACTGAAATTCTCTCCTCCCTCCCCCTACACTTTCAACTGCAGATAGGTTTTCTCCATCACCTATCTTAAAATATATATTAAACCTCTAGCTGTATTTCAGCAAAGAGATGTCTTGCCTGTAAAGTCTTTTGGAAGACCACAATGCAGTATAAGTGCATAACCACCAGCTCTGGTGTAAAATACAAGAACAGACTTCTAGAACTTGATTCATCAGAATGCTTTGCTGTCACTAAGTTTTATTATATTTTGGATTCATCCCCATCAGGCAGTAACAGCAGGTCTCTAAAGCTCTTTATGGAACGCATTTTTTACAGTGGAGCTCATTTAGCTTCCTGAGAGATTTATTTGGTGATTAAGCAAACAGAACCTTCAAGATCATTCTGGTTTGACACAAGACTGCATACTTAGAATGCCTTTTTATTGATAAATCTTCAATTATTTTCCCTCTTTTTTTCTCCTGTTCATAAGGCAGATCTCAGCTAACGTTTGACAGGGAAACTCTGAATAGGTTATTCTGCGGAAAATAAATGACCACGTGACTTCCAAGATGCCGTCATGTCTTTCCTCCAGTTTGAAGAGAAAAAGTAATATGTCACAGATCCTACCAGCTGTGGAAATATTCATTTATAAGTGACCTGAAAACACGGCCTGAAAATGCATTTGTTTGCCATAAATTCTAGCCTCTACTTAGAGTTACTAATGATCCAGCTTCACTATTCCTATTTACGTTGGCCTAATGAATAGTATTCTAAAGTCGAGTAATAAAAAGTTAACATATATTCCACAATGTCTTTAAAAAGAGACATGCTTGCACTCTGTAAACAGATTTGTGCACAACAAATGAAGTGCTATGCCCAACAAGGCCCATGCAGTAGAGAAGGCCATTCCAGTTTTTTTTCCTAATAATGGCTAAAACTGTATCAAAAAACACTTCCTTAGCTTATGAGAGACATAAACTGAYGCTGAGGCTGAATCAGTTATAAATGCTAAGGGTTGTAGGGTTCCTCAAGGGTGAATTCATAACCAACAAGAGAAAGGGGATACAAAGAAAGACAACATACTAAGTCTGTATCCTCTCTGGGGAAAGAAAACCATCAGGGGAATTGAGGAGAAACAGAAATCACCTTGAAACCAAGCTAAATCAAGAGATGGGTTATCACATACATTCTCTGTATCCATCTCTAAACACAGAAATTAATGCCTAGCTTTTCACTGTAATAGAATAAACTATTTATCTTTAACCGTAGGCTTCTCAAATGCAAAGAGAGATTTCAATGGCACTGGCGCAGGGAGTGGTGATCCTAAAACAGTAAAACGTGGTCATTCAAGAAGAACTAGGTCTTCCAGCCTAACAGTCTATAGTAACTGAGCTGCTGGAGGTGGCAAATCCAATTTCTTGGGGGCAAATGTTTGCCCAGGAAAGGTGTCTTCCGGACCACTGTGAGTTATTGGATGCTTCTGCAGCATCCAGTACAAGACAGGGAGAAGGCCTGAAGCTCAGAAGTACCCTTGAGACCATAACAAGCTGTAGCACAATGAATAAGATACCTAACACTGAAAGACCCAAGACTGAAAAAAGAATAAAAATCTTTACAATAGCTCTAGTCATATCCCATCTTAAGAGAAAAGAGAAAATGTAGTCTGAATTGCATACTACTCTTTCCTCGTTCTCATTCAAATGTATTTCTGCTCCACCACCACCAAAAAGCAAAAGAAGCAAATAAATACTTTTCAGGGAATCCAAAGAGGAATGGGCTTGGTTGGCCCAATGGATCTTCTTATCCATCTGCTTTGATGTGCCAGTTATTTCTCCGTCTTTGGTATGTATGTATCCCTCATACMTATATTGGCTCACTTCTGACAGCCTCACTTTCTTTAATACAGTTACCTTAACAGCAGCCTGAACAGTCTCAGAAGTCAGTCCCTGAGGACTCAAGAATTGGCTGATCTCAGCAGTTCAGAGACTTCAAGTTGGCCAGATGTGGGCTTGGCTAGACGTCAGAAGTATCCACTGGAATCCACACATTACCACAGAAGGTTTAAAATCTGTTTAAATAAGATTTTTAAAAACAGAAACAACTGMTGTGTTTGAAAATTTAAAGCCCACCAGATCCATGTAGCTAACTGTGCACAAGGGAAAAATGTTCTTCCTGACTCATGTAGGTCACCAGTCGCAGTCTTGAAGCACAAAATTATGTATAGTCATTGATCTGATTTTAAAGATACTTAGGAGCTACCCAGGGAGTTAGGAGCCTTTGACTTCACTAAAAAGCAACTACCCAAATATCTTAAAAACATCTGGCTCCCTGTCTTCAAAAAGAGCTGCMAGTGTTAAGAGCAGTGTAGATCACTTTGACACTCTGCACTCTTTCATTTGATGTTTCTTCTTCCTCAACTTATACACAAAGGCCTTGGATTACTTTCCAGTTAAATATTGAAATATATGTGTAAATGTAGGTTTCCTGATCAAGCAAATGGTCAAGTTTTGAGTGGAGATTATTAGACATGCTCTGCCAGCAGCAACACTAAAAGCAAAGATGAGCTGGTGGGACTTTCAGGGCTCCAGCCACATGTACGCTAAGGATGAGAAAAGAAGAACAAGTGAAGTGTAGAGGAGAAGCTGAGCTCCTTAACCATTCAATGCTACTGTTTTCACAGTTTAATTCAAAAAATGTAATTCAAAATTAATAGAAGCAATTTCATCAGAACTTTTTATCTAGGCAACAGGTATGTATGCATAAGCACATTTGAAAAATTGTTCACACCAATGCAAAATTATGGAAGTGGAAAATCAAAGGAAGTTGTAAAGTCAAAATATCTTGTAAAATATTTGCTTCCTCCACCAGTTAACTTTTATAATCCAACTGTTTCTTTCATCTGTTCAAATACATTGTCTTCAGTGTGACATGCCACTTGGGTAGATGACAGCATTCAACTGAACGTCCTAGCTGACCTACTCCRTATGTGGAAAAAATAAAAAGCTTTCTTATTGGATGCACTATTATAATCTTTTCTTAACAAAGATGTGGTCACCCAAGAAGCAGAAAAATAATCATTTTAAGGAGCTGAAACTTCTCAAATGAAGAAGATAGACATCTATTAAGTCCAGTTATTTGCCAAATACTTGACACATTTCAACAACAGAGTTAAGAATATCATAGTTTCATTTTATGAATAAAGAAGGGCACTATGCAATACAATACTTTATTAAAAACAAGGAAAATCTACCAATTCATTTTAAGACCATGTCTGTGATTTTAAGAAAAAGGAACCTTTTGAAAACATAATGGTAAAGTAGTCTATATTAAAATAAATCTTGCAAGAGCTGCAGCTAAATCAAGACACAATAGACTAAATTATTCAGAGCAACTTGCCAAGTATACTTAATGCAAGACACAGGTCATAAAACACTCACATAGACTTTTGCATTTCATTAAAGTATGGCTGAAATCCCTACAAATATACAGTGCAGAGAAGGGTTTTATGTGAGTATTTTCAAATAGTGACTTCCACCTGGGAAAAAGTAAACATGCAGCCATTTAGAGTTCCAAAAGTACCTTATCTCCTGGTCTTAATCTAACAAAGCCAGTGAAGTATTTAACACCAAGTTTGTGAGAAAAAACTACCTGATGGTTTAGGTTCTTCAGGAATACCTCCTTCCTGACTGCATGCTCTCTCTGAACTACATGTTAAGCAGGTTCATGAGCCAAGGTAAGAATTTTATTGACACCAACTTTTAAGATGGTTACTTGGAAAAGACAACAGGGACAGAGCAGGTCTTTGAAATATCCTGTTAAACCACAGCAAAGAGTAGAACACAGAACTAGCTGTTACCCTCCGCAGGAAAGTTTTTGTCGGTATTTATTTTGACAACCAGTAATTTAGAAAACCTCTCTCCACAAAATACCAGCCGGACATCTCAATCCAGCCAGTGCTGATTAGTTTACTGCAGACATCACTGCTGGAACTATCGACTTTTCATTTTCAGCTTATGCACCTGCAGCAACAACAGCAGTGGGGACAAGCCAAAGGCCACAGTGTGACAAACCTCCAGAGGAAGTGGTGGGAACACTCCACCTCGTAATGTTCCCAAATGAAGAATGGATGCCTGTCTGGGAAATCTGCTTTAGGTAGAGTGAAGCTATCGGCTTCAGTAGAGAGCCAACTGGGTAAATTGTGAAAATGACTGACATACTCTGCTGACATGATCTATGATCCCACTGGTCTTAAATCTATATTAACCATAATAAACAAATTATGTCATTAATATAATTAATTAATTACGGGTAATTAACAAAGTTCAGAAGAAACCAGCCAGAGCTGCAAACTCAAAATTCACTCCATCATGGAAACTACAGAAATAGGAAAGAAACACTATTTCTCTTCCTTATAGTTATCATATCACTTGGATATTAAAGTTGCTCCCTTCCAAAAGATTGTGAACAGTTTTCTTGGCTAAGTGGGCCAGAGTGCTCATACGCCTTGGTTCTAGTCAAAATAAAATTAWTTTTTAATATAAATCCAGAGAAACGAAAAGCAATTTAGAAAAAGAAATTTCTAGATTCAAAGCAATCAGGCTCTTCAGAGATCTTCTCTCGGTCACATATGATCTCTAGGTGATTGTTAAAGAACAGTATAAATCAGCTCCCCTCCTGTCTGCAGCACTGGAGCAGAGCAGCCTGCAGAACCAGCCCTGTGCAGAGCGTAGGCACATGCACTACAGGTCCTCTTCTCTGGAAACACAGACACATCCACAGGTAAGTCATTACTTACCTACGGGTGGCTCAGGGATGCTGCAAAGTAGTAGTTCAATAATGGCCTAATAAAGGAGAAGTGAACGTGATGACTGTATGAGTGGGATTACTACCAGGGTTGCCTGGAAGAGCAGGAGACTGATCTCAGTGAAAGAAGAGACCTTTCTTCTTGTATGTTCCTGAGACAACTCTTTGCTTCCCGATTGTCATTAGCAAATTTTCTTCACAGAACTTACATTCCGTGATGTATTTCTGCCATTCTGGTTCTTAAGCATGGACAGAAAGGAAAAAACTCAATCACTTCTATAATTAGAGAACAGCTGAGATTACTGGAAGGAGAATAGACAGAGCATTTTCAAGGAAACATGCTTCTTATTTCCTCACTGCATTTAGGCTCCGAGGTGCAGGCAAATGAAGACTACAGCACAATTCCTGTCTTCCTATTTTCATTGTCAGTCGGCCAYTGAAAACATATTAGAAATAAATTCTGCTACTGCACATTTGTTGTCATGAGAGCTGCCATTTGTCTAGGTTTGTAAAGGATCCGGCACATTCTGACCACTGCTCTTGCTACCTAAGAAGTGCTGGGAGTTGAAGACTCTTTAGGAAAGCATCTCTTTCAGGTAGGAGCTCCCAGCTCTTGGCATCTGAATTTGAGTTCAGAGGTAGCTGGGCCCTTACATTCCTTGCCATGCATGTGCAAGACACTGCCAGATCAATTCATCAATAACATTTTTAGTCTTTTAGAGATAGGATTTCCTACCTCTCATGGAGTTTAACCAGCACACTTAATCCTTAACTGGAGGAGTCTGACTCACCAGCCTCTCAAGTTCTTGTGTTAAGGTGAACAGGTAGATATCAGGAGACACAAACTCTACTTCTCCACCTGTCATGGAGCTTCAGAGGAGGAAAATATTCTTAAATAAATAAAAGCAGTACAGAATAGATACTTTACTGGTGCAAAAATGAATGCTTTCACAAACTTAAAGATCCTATAGACTATAGATATATACTGACACTATGGTGCTGCAGAATTTGATTCTGTGTTTATGGATATGAAAGTGCATATGAGGGGATAGTTGTAAATAAAACACCAAACCTTTTTTTTGAGTGTAAGTTCTACATACACAGATATTTCCTAATCCCTTCTCCAGTTGATGTGCAAGTATGTGTGTGTTTGTACATATAAAATTAATCACTTGCTTGTATGAATATTTATATATCTATACATTTATATACCGAAATAGATATGGTGCTTTCCTTGCGATTTCTTTTTTGCCTGCAAAATCATTACTCTCTTTCAAAAGTTAGCTACTTTTCATACCAATACTACAGCACATTGATTCCAAAATAGCAGCATAATTCAATTTAAGTATATCTGTGCTGGTTTGCTTCAAGCAACACAGAACTTGCATCAAGTTCAGTCTCCTGCAATCCCTAAGCAACCCTGAAATAGACTTTTAGTGCAAAAGGGTTCGCATGGCATCTCCATAAGCCACAAAATACTCCTTCACACAGTAGGTGAGAAAGTCATACTCACTATATTCGCTCTCCTTCACCACATTCAACTAGTGTGATTTTATACTATAATCCCTATAATTCTATAGGGAATAGAAATCTGGAGTGGAGCTTCTACACACCTGAGCTAGGGAAGACAAGTCCAAGACAGGCAGCCTAAGCTCTCTCTGCATTCAATGGGGAGCATCACAGGCAGAAGGCAACTCACATCATCCTACAGGCACCTAAGGTGGGTTACGAGTGCTGTCCTCCAGAGGTGCCTACATTTCTCCACAGGCTACAAAGGGAGCCTAAGGGTAAAATGTGACGTTAAAGTTAAAATCAATTAAAAAACCACCTGCACTGCAAATTACCACTCCGAAGTTTTACTCACAGTTCTCAGCACTCTCAGCATTCCCTCCTTCTCAAATGAGAAAGACTTTTCTACAATTCACATGCAGCTAGTAACCTGGCAGACCATGTAAAGCCCATCCTTCAACTCTGAAATACTATAGAGGAGAACAAGCTGGAAAAGGCTTCAGAACTATTTAGCCTAATTTAATATTTACTACTATTTTAAACTGGGGATCCCAAAGGAAAAAAAAACTTTAGGAGAATCCAACTGAGGGAAGAAATGGGCCTAGAATATAGCATATGTTTCATGAATTTTAAAGTAACTATCAGGGAATGCAGAAACACAGAAATAAGATGGTAATGAAAGTAACACAGACATTAGCCCATTGAGGGCTATGTTCTGAATGGAAAGGTGTCAGTTACAGAAGAAAAATGCAAAAGTCTTAAAATGAAAAGCAATGATCTCAGACTAGCCATGTTGAACACAAGCTGTCAAGAAGCAATCTCAAGCAATATATCAGCAACGTATCTGGATGAACTCAGAGAAGCCTGAGAAGAATTCTTCTTTACAGACCTCAGGAGGAATACTTCTTGAATAGTACAAGAACAACATACTCAACTCTGAAAGCGCAGTCCTCAAAAGCTTCAACACCTGTAGGAGGCAACCAACTAAACAGAAGAACAAATCAGAACAGAAGTCTCCCCTTGGAAATGCTGCCYGGAAGTGGAAAGTAGGAGCGATGGATCTCAGAGCAGATCTTCAGGAAATTTAGTGTGAACTTGAAAAACTTTAAAGAGTCTGTGGAGGTCATTGAGCAGTTGGTGAGAAGTTTGAGGTACAATGGTGCAGCAAAGAGAGGAGTCAGATCAAAGGTGAGTTGCAAAATGTGAAATCATTGACTGGGGGAAACGAAGGGTGATAAATTCTCCTCCTCTGGAAAACAAAGATTCACAACACCTCAGTGATTTGTATTGCTGCTCATCACCTGAAAAATCAGCAACAGTAAAATCCCTAAGGGATAATAGGCACATCTCATCTTCCAAATATCACATTTGCTAACCTTTGCATACATTCTGGTTTTCCATAAAACTGCATTGGCAAATGCACAAGTAAACATATTGATGAATTCTTAATTGTCTGACTTGGGCAATTTCTTTTTCAAAAAGAAACAGATAAACCACAAAAACATTTGAGATGTAAGGTTTTATTTGATGGGCATATCTTTGATCTTTAACGTCTTTTTCAGTTGTCATTAAAAACTTCAATCCTCTCTCTCACATGATATGAAGTCTTTTCAGGTCCTAACGATTTGAACTCAAACACCCAGAGCAGCATCAGGACTTGCAGTTTGTTTTGCTGAACTATGCTTTCTCTGTAACTTAGGGTTCGGGTTTTTGTGATTAAAATTGCCTTTTATTTYAAACATGTAAAATAACCGTAGAGAAATAAATTGTGGATAAGAAAAAGAAACTCAGAGGAGTCAATTTCTTATTATTTTGAAAATTTAGTGGGATTAGACAAAACAACACACCTGCCAGTGCAACAATGAGCAGGTTTCTGAGGGAAGTTCTTGACAGTTCATGCTTTAACCTGGAAAACAACCAACTTCAAGCTATGTTTTTCCAGTGATAACAGTTGAGGTCCATATGCTACTCACTGCTCATACCTAAAAATAACTTAAGCATTCATTGGAGCAGGTATTAGAAGCCAGGTCTCCCCCTTCTAACCAATAGGTAACCTAACCAATAGGTAAAATACCTTCCCTAYTACACTGTAGAGTTAGATTAACATTTGTGCTTATACCCATTACTACTGCTTAACGAAGCAATGTGAAATGGAACAATAGCAGCACAAGAGGCTGAACACTTCTCATGCAACAGCATCTTAGAGCCAAAGTGCTAAAACTTTCTTCAGGGTGGTACAAGTTTGTATCTTTTGAGCCAGAGAGAGGAACTGAACCCCAGTGTCACATCCAGAATGAGAACGTTAACAAGTGGGATACTGGATAAATATTGTTTTTTTTATCATCTATACTTGGTAAGAAAGTAAGGCTTGCATGGTGCACCTGAAGACAGAGTTAAAATCTGCAGCCCTTTGTGAAGGAAGGCTTTTTCCCATGCACAAAAACTAGGCAGATCATAAACCACAAATCTCTCTGTCTTCAGCACGCCCAAGTCTCTAAGCTAGCCAAAGCAGGCGTGCTGGCTTCTGTGTCTCTGACTGTGAGTACACAGCGCTCTAATGTAAAGACTACCTCACTTGACCTCAAGGCACCAAATTTAGGCACTGCAATCTGGAGTTGCAATGCCTAACCCTATGGTAAATTGAATCTTTAAAAGACTTGCCAGGATAAAAAATGAAGCTATGTTAGGAAACACGTTCCCTGCTAATGGCCTAACTATTCAACCATCTTTGGTCTCCTTTCAGAGACAGTGACCAAAATAGCTATAACCAGTACCTGCTGGTTCCCTCCTGCTGCTGCAGCTGTGAAAATAAAGCATTAGAAATACCAGTCTTCCAGGGCAAGATCTCTCATTTGCAGTCCTGACACATCTCACTTGCACGGTCCACAAAATGCGTTCATTAACAGATCAACAAAAGAGCAGAAGGAGGCTTTCTTCAAATGTTACACTCCTTTCTGAGCACAGGAGGACTCCTCCAAACATTCTACCAACTTATCGAAGAAAAGGCCCATCTTCTACCAGGAGAGACATATTCTACTGCATTTTGTTGCTAGGCAGTCCTCTGCATTTAACAACAATTATTTATTTATATGAACTTGTTCCTCCATCCTCCCTACCAAGCTGCTTGGGGTGTTGGATAAACAACTGTACAATAAAAACAGCATAGAAGCAGAAGGACAAAATATTTAAGAGCGAAATGAACAGTTGTCACCAGAACTAAGAATGAGATGGTAAACAGAAACCAAAACAACCAAACTGCAGGAGGCCAGGGAGAAACACAGCATTTTTTTAGAAGAGAAGTTGGGTTGGTAAGATAGATAGAAAGACAGATAGAAATGAGATAAAACACCCAAGCGGTGAGACCCCCATATCTGAGACTGGCCAAAACAAGACCCACATTTAGATGAGGACCTGAGAGCACTCAGAAGGCCATGACCTTCTTTTTCTTCAAGGTTTTTGAACACTTACTATATATATCACAACTATTTATGATTTAAAACAAACTCATTCAGGCAAATTTTGACAGGATTGCTTGTGACATGTCTGAAAAAATGCATTACTTTAGACAGTCTAAGGAAATGAACCTAGCAGATTAACTGTATCATGCTACAAAATTTCATCTACTTTATGAAAAACACACATAGAGGGAAAAAAACCCATTTCTTTGAACTTACTTAGGTAACTACAAAATCTCACGAATGTCTGTCACGCTCTGCAGACCAACAGAGTACTCAGATAGTGTTTAGCAACAGGGACTCTCTGCCCTCTATTTCTTTTGCTCTCATTCACTGTGAGTGGTTTCAACTTTCTTCTTTTCCTGTTCTCTAACCTTTTTCTTAATCAGTTAAGACTAAACATTACTTGAAGTTAGATCAAGGTTCCAAACTTTTTTTTTTTCAGTTGTTGAAAATAACAGAGAATGACTTTTCCCAACTTTAGTGTCTTCTCAGTAATTCATTCTCTGTCAGCTTGCTGGTTTGTTTCATCTGATCCATATCTGGGGCCTTGTCATGAATATAAACAATAACACATGCTAATTATGGTATAAAATTTGATTAGTTATCTATTATGAAACTAATTTCATGTCTACAAATTCTTGACCACCTCTGATGTCTGCTATACACGCTGGAGAGTCAAAACAGAAATGAGTGCCTTTCACAGTTACATAATTTGATAGGAAAGGCTTTTGATGTTATCAGATTAGCCCAGTTTATAGACACTTGAGGAAAGCCTAATAAATTAGAGGTTTCTTTTCCAAATGTAGTAAGCACTGAAGGCACTTACCCTAAAGAGAGAAGATACTCTGCCTGAGAAAATAAGTGCTCCTTATTATTTGTTACTCCCATAACCAACAGCAGTAACTACAGCCCATAGAAAGTCATCTCAGCTTGGGGCCAAAACAGATCAAGTTTCTTTTCCTGTAAACCTAGTAGTGTGGCATGTCTTTTGGTTCCAGAAAAGATACATAAAGAGCAGCTAAAAATTAAACTTAGATTTTTTTAATATTCTTGGTGACATCTGAAATTGGCAGATAACTTTATTGCTACCAATATAATTGGCAAATGACTTAATGTTACTAAATCTATTAATCTTGCTTAAGACTTACACTGTAGGTAATTAGGGTATGTTCTGATTCAGCTATCTTCCAAAATTCCTAGAGCATATGATTGTCTAACAGAGCCTTATGTTGAATTAATGGTTAATATAGATGTTCCTTAGGGTTTTAAAAGACTTGTTATGACAGCATTTTGCCTTCTCCTCTTGTAGCAACGACTGGTGATTACTTGAACACAGAGTGCCTGCTACTATGGCAGTAACTTATTTGGATTATGATTTCAAAGATGTAAATATGCCTCGAGGCTTGGAAAGTAGATACAAGTTTAATAAATATGGACATAAATAGCTGACTAAATAACCCAGCACACAGACTTTTACAGATTAGTTCTTTACAGATTTCTGCCAGTTTCAGAACAACATTTCAGTGGTTCAGCATGTTGGTGATTTCGGATCAGGAGTTTAAGAGAGTGAGCTGAACACTGAGAACACTTGCTCTGTACCCCAATACATGCTATATTTGAGAGGATTAGAGTAGCTAACAAATTAAGCATGATTAGTAGATTTAACAACATACAACTGGAATAGATAAAATTATTTTGGACTCTGACCAATGTGACAATTTGCACACCTGGATTGATATGGAAGAAGAGATCTGAAGATTAAATCATAGGTCCAGGGTTTAAAAATAGTGGTTATTTTAACTATTTCCTATAGAAAATTCCCAAATCTAAAAGGAAGATAAAACTCTGAACGAGATAAAATACTTGAAGGTAAAGTGGAAAGAACTTCCTTATGCCAACAAAACTTCCTTTACTTTTCTTTCTGAATGTCATTACAGTTTGCATAAGTACCAGCATATGCTATACAAAATATACCTGTTGGATATACATGTAACAGGATTAAACATTTCTTTCAGTGAAAATGACCAAAGAAGTTTTGATCAYACAGGAAAAGCAGTATCAATATGCATTTAATAGAAGAAAAGTTAAACGAAGAACTATTGAGATTTCCYTTATCCAAAAATGTTTCTTCACCAAACTTTGTACACACATGACAAAGTAGAACCAAACCTCTTTGTAATATGCTCTCAGACAGCAAATGCCCGCAGTGGCGATGTGCTGCTGCCTGAATGGAGCCCAGCCATGGCAGGGGGCACGCTTTCCTGTGAGAAATTCATAACACAACTTTACTCCATCACAATGCACCAAGATTTCAGCACACCCAAGGAACACTCTCTGCCTTCGCGACGGATCTGCCCATCCAGTCCAACACATTCAGAATATGTCAGAATGAATGTGTATGTACACTATGACTATGTTTTGCATTTTCCAGTGGATTTGGCCCTTCAGATTACTTTTAAAACCAATGACCCTGACACTGATAAAGTTTCCCGGTATTCCAAATGACTGCTTAGGCTTACTTTTGCCTGCTTTTTGGCTTACTGCCCTTCTCACTATCCTTGAGTCAATCTCACTCCGGACATACAAAGCAAGGACTTTCTATTGTCTGCAATATATAAGAGGAGAAGACCACAAGACAAGTAACCAGTAGTCCTTACTTGCCAAGAGGACTAAGGCATCTAAAAGATTACATTAACTCCAAGACTTATGCATTGCTGTTAGTCACGAAAACCTTGCCTAATCTAGCATGCATCTGAACCCCCTCCAGCACTACCACTCCACACAAACAAACCCACTCAACTCATGCCAGTGCCAAACTATGCAATGTCTAACTCCCTTCCAAGCCCTCTTCAGCCATTAGCATGTAGGAGCCAGTCTTGCTGGCAAGGCCATACCAGGAGACTGAGTAACCTCACTCAGGCCATGGAAAAGCAGTTTTAAATCCCTGATTTGTTTGAGAGAGTTCAAAGACCCTTATCTGTAATAGCATGCCAACCGTGAGGCAGCTCGGGGATCTGAAGCTGGCCTGTTCTCAACCCATGCTAGCAGAGCTGCTCCAGGTTACACTGAATGCTTGAAGGCATTCACCAGGTCAGGTCAGTCCCCTAAAAACATACAAATCTGAGTTACAAATTCATGGTTCCACGACTATTCAGTAGAAGACTGAAATATTCATTTGAGTAAAATTGGGACCTCTTCTTGCTCTTGCCCCTTGACATTACAAGCATTCCCACTGTTCCCCGTTATCTTAAATCCTGCAGATTGATGCTTTCTAGTGGGAGTGATGGATTTTCTTCTTACTATTCCCCGCTTCTTTGTTTATGACAAGTCATGAAAGTTGGGTGCAGCTCCATAGAAATTAGTAGAGTAGCTCTGAAATACAGTCCACGTGGGACTGGAATCAGGCTTTTTTCTGTCAGTATTTTTATGGYTTAATCTTTTTCAAGCCTAAATCAAATATTCTCAGATTATTCTCATAGAGTATCTATCATCTCTAGCAATATAAAAACAGTTGCATGCTACCAGACCTTTGAGAAGATGAAAAATTCACCATCAAATGTGTCCTTGCTCACACCTTTAATAAAGTATTTTTAAACACTTTCATTGTTATTATTAGTAACAGCCATTTGTAATGTAATTCTYACTCATTGATCAGGACCCTGCTGTGCACAGCATAGCTATGCCAAACATCCCTGTACCAAAGAGTTCATAATTTAAATATGAGATGAGAAACCACACGTCAATACAGAGAAAGCACAAGGAAAGAATAAAAGATTTATCTTCTACAATTATGTAAGTGGTAGTTTAGGAAAGGAGAAGAAAGCTTGCAAGGAGTAGTGAGAAATAACTGTATGCAAGCAAAGAACAAGCACTGAATGTACAATCCGTGGTTTTACAGGTGTCTCCTATAACATGTAATCGTGACAATGAAAGAAAAGTCAGCACTATATCAAGGTACAAGATGTCACTTCTGTCTTGTTTCCATTTCTATACTGTTTGGTTGCTCAATTTTGGATTAATTTTTCTGTTGCTATATTAGACTTCTTGCTGTGTTTTAATTCGCAGGGGCAAAATTCTCTATTCTTTTTTCTCATTATCATCCTATCCTTTCTCTCTTTACATTGCTTTTACTAATCAAACAATATGCAATAAGGCTTTAGGACCCCAGCTGATTTAAAAGATTAACATCAAAGAATGATGAAAATTGTGGATGATCTAAATAATTTAATATAAGTTTGATAAATGATATACTACTGTAAGAGAACTGTATAAAAATGTTATTTTCTTCCACTTGCAACTTTTTGTGTGATGAAAGAAAGTCTCGTTTCATCCTCTTATTTTCTATGTTTTCTGTCGATATATATTACCTTGGAATTGCTTAAAATTTTTTTTAGCTTTGAAATCCTCCCATCCATTTCTTACGAGAATTTTGATTGAATTGACATATTTCTCTCTTTGCTCTTTTTTTTTTTTTCAAGAATGTGCAGAATTTACTGAACTGTATCATGCCACTACAAGAAATCTACTTTGGATTCAGAGTTCAAAGAGAGATCAGCACATGGATGCTGTAAATTGCCTATGAAGGACATGATATGCTTTAACAGCTTCCTCAAAACTGCATATATTTGCAGATCCGTGCTTGGTCCCACAAAGGCAGAGGACCTAGAAATCACACCGTTTTTATAAAACACTGTTTGCTGAAAATACTATTGCTTTTTCTGTGTGGCCTTTATATACAGAGTTGTACGCAATAAATCGGAAGTTTTATAGCACATAGGAAAAAGCTGTTTTTTGTAAAGACTAACTGCCTGCTCTAGTGAACATCTTCTATTCCATCCCCAGTACTACCGTTACTTCTAAGAGCAGAAATCTCATCTCCCCCTACTTCATGTCGTGTAGATTTACACCCAGGCGGCTACTCTTTTGAATGTCTCATTTTCAGAAATCAGTCTGGCTAGTTTCATGGCAAACTTTTTACTGCTGTCCCCTAACTCTTCATTTTTTCAACCCTGGCAAACTAAAATTTTGAATATTTCTGCCAGATGACTCTATTATTATCAATAATAGAGGAAATACAGCTTATCTTATACACTAGTACTTGTTGATGTGTTTGGATAATTTTATATTGCAACTTATATTTTATGTTGCAAAACTGTCTCTGCTCTCATAAGTATTTATATTACTTTCTCCAGTTCTTCTCTACAAGTAAAAAGCTAATTTCTTCCTTACATCAAGTGATTAGTGGTTTTGTGGTAAAAGCATTGATTTAAATCCCACTAATCTCTTATCCCAGAGTTTAGAAATGAGAAGTTTAAAAGTGCTACTCAGTAATGAAAACTTTCCACTACCACTATTATAATTCTGTAAGATTTTTCCAGCGCAAAGATTTCACTAGTTACCATATCATTTTGCCTGTAAACTGAAAACTGCTTAACAACGTCTAGCAGTTGGTGTTAAAAACCATAAAGATATCATTGCCTGCACATTCTCACTTCTSAGCATGTAGAATGACTGAATAAGGGCAGTCTCATCTCTGATGGATGAAATCTCCTTTCTTAATGATCTCTTCCAAAAACATAAACTTCTCTCTTTCTCCATAGTAATGCATTGAAATTCTCATCCCTCCTGATCATTAACCATTAATCATCCTCCATGGTGTGACACTTAAACTCTATGTAGATGGTTAGGAAATACCTAATGATTGAGAAGAAAAACCGAGTGAGAAAAAAAGCATATTTCAACTCCTGTATTATTCACAGTGAACAGGCTTTGAGACGGAGATTCTGTCTTTCCCTTTTCCTCTGTGTTGATGCACAGTACTCTGTCAAGCGACATGGAAGTTGATAGCTAAGATACCACTTTTTATCACTCAGTTGTACATATTATACCAGTCTGTGTCTTACCTTTAATATCTCAACCTCGTATTCCAAGGCATGGTGAGTTATCATACTGCCCGTTTCACTCTGGCAGCATGGGTTTACAATTGCACTCAATTTCATATAAGAAACAGCTAGGCAGTATCAGATTATCTAAGTCAAGTCCTCCTTAGGCACGAACTGCTTCTGCTTTCATTTTGCTTCATTCTTGTTGATGCAGATCACAACAACCCTGAACTAAGGAAGCAGGCAATAGCTGAGTCTAGCAAGTTCAGCAAGATTTCACAACAAGCTACAGGCCTTTCACTTGAATACAGTTGTTGCTCCTTGGGTCTCAGGTATGAAAGCATGAATAAACAATGAGAAAAGACATTTGGTGGAAAAATATGAACATGCCCGCAGCTTTGACTGAAAGACACCCGGGTAAGTGAAAAAGAATGACTGAAATTTATCTCCCACCAACATGCAGTCTCTCAGGTGCTAAATTAATTAGTGAAGGTAAATCACTGACAACAGGACTATGCTCTACTGAGAATATGTTAAATGTTGACTACAACTTTTAATATTTTCCTTTCTGGCACAGTTCAATCCTGGCTCATCTATACTATCAAAAACTATTGCCTTTAGTTTTACAGTTTAATAAAAATGTGGTATATCATTTTTCATTATCTTTCCTGTAAAAGTTCTATCACATTTATATTTTGATCTAATATATGAGAGAGCCTTTTTTCATGTGTTGATTTTTTCATAAACTTAAGTCACTACAGTAAAATTCGAACSTATTCTAAAACATTGTGCGTATCGACTCTGTTCATTTGCCCAGTGGTCAATGTGATCATCAAAACATGTTTGGCCGAGAAAAATATTCCTATCCTTTCTAGCTTATACGCCACTGAGATCCAACAAGAGTTACATAAAATAAAGTACATAATCATTCAACAAGATTTTTTCCCTGTTTTGTTACTCTAATTCAGCAGAAACAGGGGGGCCAAGTGAAGACTTTCACTAATTAGATTTTTTTTCTACCAGGTGTTCTTCAGTAATTCCTTGGCTTGCCTATGGCACTGCTGTGGTCTCCCGCTCAAGCGCTAGCCAAGCCCCTAATGGTTTAGCTTTAGAGAGCAGGGCAAAGAGGACGGATTATTATAGCATGGTTCCAGGCATTAGTAAGGAGCATACCATGAACATTTCCAGCACTGTTTTCCTCCATATGAATTTACCCACATTTCACCCTTTGATAATTTTTGTGTGACAATGCTTTCTATGATGAGAAAAGAGCTCCCCATAACTTTTGCTTTTCAAATGTAGCAGATTTTTAACTTGTGCACGTTATTGCTCACACTGTATCAAAAAAGTTTAAAAGCCTGGCTAAATATTGTGCATTGTTTTTCAGGATTGTGGTCTGGTTTTGTAATACTGTTTTGAAAAGAAGATGTTAATGGAGGGTCTTTAACTACAAACTCTGATATAAGTGTGTTCATGCGAGTTACTTCAGTGGAATTATGAGTAAAGAGGAAAGTCCACAAGATCTTGCCCTGCTCCCCTTACCACAAGATTAATTTCACCGAATGAAGGGCTAACAAGACCGTGTCACATAAGTCCTTACAAGCCAGCAGTGCAAGACAGCCATTTAAAATAAAAAGGTCAATGAAAAMCCAATGTGGCAGTTGGTTCAGGTCACTGACTGCTGTCCTTTTCTCACCAGCTCTCAAGCCCTGCATGCACACATCTACTTGGCTATTCAGTGAACCTAGATTCTGACAAATGTGACCTTCAAAATCCTGTACTGCACCTTTGGATCTGTGGAAGGAGGAGATCGGGTTTTGTCTCAGTATGGCAAGTAGCATCACAAGTATCAGCGTGGGAGCCCAAGATGTGAAAGAATAGTAATGTCAGTACCTGTACCTTCAGTGACCTACCTACAGCCTGTCATTTATAAACCGCACTATATGTTCCAACAACATCACATATTTCATCACAAGATTCAAAAACTACAACCACGTGACTTTATTATGTGCCTGCACGCTGCCCAGTTGGGTAGTCTTTATCCTTGCAGGTTTTTAAGACCTATCTGGATAAAGCCCTTAGTAACCTTGTCTTACAGCTAGTCTTATAGCTGACCCTCCTTTGCGCAGGAGGTTGGACTAGAGGCGTCCTGAGGTCCCTTCCAGCCTGAGGTACCCTGTGAACACAGCACACAGACATACACAAACACACAGAACAATCTCCTCACCAAATTCCATTTTTACAATTTCTTAGAATTTATGAAGTCATAGCTCTACTGAGTTTCCAATATCCCAAATGTTTGTCATCTACACAGAGATGCCAGTATCAAATCAAGGTCATGAGACATAAAGCTGTGGCTAATCACAGTTCTAGATGTGGATAATCATATATACAACAGATTCTAGCTATCTCCTTGATAGTAGCTACCAGATTTTTTAGGACAGCTATGCAGATTAGCGACAACAGAATCATGAAGAACTATTACACTGTGTATCTTGTTTTTCTGCTATTTCAAATACACTTATTCAAAAAGCAGAAATTCTTCAGTGCCTGTTTCCTGTTAATAAAAASAGTCATAAACATATTTCTTAGTGAGGTTCAGGGCAAGGACACAAGTGTTCCCAGTGCTATAAGGTTTCTGTACTTCGAAGCACAAGCTTGTAATGCAGAGGCTACACCAGCTTAGTTTTGGCTTTTGCATTCAAAGCAACCTGGCTCTCAAAAAAAGCTGTTGGTTTACTGGTTGCATGTTAACTTCAAAAAGTATGTTTGTCCGACAAGGACATTGAGAGAGACAAACTTGCATAATCTTCTGCCTGGTTCCCTCAGTTCTCTGCCCAAGCAAGATAATGTACATATAAAATCCCAGCAACATGGCATTTAAAATCTGCCTTTTCCATTGTCTGGACATCTAATCCACTATGATCCAAATAAAATGGAAGGACCTTTGTCTAGAGTACTAGGGAAATTTGTAGTGATTATCTCAGAGCAGATAGTTATGGTGTCCTTGGACTTCAGTGACATGAATACTATACTGAAGACAGGCATGTTCTTTAGCTACTGTGAAACAAGAACAAGAAAATGTTGGGTGTTCATTCTAAGAGCTTTAAAAACTATTTTATGAGTAAAGAGGATGTAGCTATATGCTGAAAAACAATCAAGCTAAAGCATCTGGGGTATCCGAACGTGCCTAAAGCCYGCAATTCACGCCACAATGTATCGGGATGTGCAGCACTAAATGTGTTGGAAAAAGCAAAATCTTTCAGTTGGCCTCAGTGAACATCAACATGTAAGGAATAAACAGTGACTGAGGTCTTGTAATGCATCCTTTATAGGCATACTTGAGGGACAAATGCATAAAAGTATTATTCCATTTCCACATTCATTAATGACAAAACCAGAGCTTTCCAGTGACCTTGTTGCTATGCTCAGGGCTGTAACTAATGGAGCTACCACAGCCTAATCTTCCCAACATTCATGGCTAACTACTACTGTGCTAATGTACATCAGATCATTCAATGGAAAAAAGCCCACATCCACATCTAAGCTGCATTCCCTCATCTTTCCATTCCTTCTCATAACATGAAAGGGTAGGTCATTCTRGCTTGAGTGTGAAAGAGGGAGTAACACAGTCCCAGAAACAGATTCTAACACCTACTACACGCAACAAGATGCCTGAGCACAAAGTTTATTCCAGACTTCACTACTGAACTGCTTCATAAGCATTCGTAAGTCAATGCACTGCCACCCAGCATCTCCACTTCTCTCAACTGATAGCAATATTGCCTCGCTATAATTCGAGGTTTAGAAAAACAAGGCATAGCAGTAAAGACAAAGAATTTGCATTCTTTAGCCAAAAGAAGAGAAGACTGAAGGGAAAAATCCTAACAGTCTTCAAAAGATACTCTGCAGCCTCCTAAGCTAGTTCATCTTATGGTCTAATTGACCTCACTGTTAGGTTCTCCCCCACTGTCTAACATAACTTTCACTTGCTGGAATTTAAACCCAGTACTTCTTATCTGCCAAATCAAGAACATGGAGAAGAAATTATTCCCTTCCTCTATGCATCATGGTACTCAGTAACTTTTATCGCTGGTTCTAGAAATGATATCATAATATTGCATGGATTTTGGAGTGCATTTTGGAGTTTCAGTTAAAGTAGAATAGCAGTATAGAAAATGTTTAATGTATCATATAACCCGCAGTTGCCTAGGGTGGAATTCATCACCATTTGAGGCAAGTACCCCAGGCTTCCTTTATAGTCAATGGAATCTTGGCCATGATCCACCTCATCCTCAAGTTGAAGTCTAAAATGAGTCATAAAAGGCCCCTGTAAAAGTTTCTCTTCACTATTTGGTGAATGTAGGATGACTGTTTCAGCTATAGATACCTATACTAGAAACACAGACTCATAGAATAATTTCACTTGCAAGGGAGCTCCAGAGGTCATCTAGTCCAGCCCCCTGCTCATAGCAGGTCTAATCAGGTCAGTTCACTCAGGGCTGTGTCCAGTCAAGTCCTGCTACCTCTAAGGATGGAGATCCCACAACCTCTCTGGGCAATATGTTCCACTATTTGACCACTCTCATGGTAAAAAAATGTTCCCTGGTCTCCAACCAGAATTTCCTACTTTCCAGCTTATGTCCATTACAGATGTCTAAAATCAGCTGAGATTTGACCTCTAATGCAATTAACAGGCTACTCTATTAGAATATTGTGTTTGTGCTCGTTTTATTTGAAGGTCTTTGCAACATGCAAAGAGTTTTCAAACCTGTGTTAATGCAAGATGTGTTCCAAGTGTTAGCAAGATAGGGAGTTAGGAAAGGTCTAAAAGCTCCACCACAGTCAGTATTTCTGGAAAAGGAAAATAATAAGAATCTTCCCCTCAGATGCCAAGAAGTTAAGAGACTCCTCCATAAGACAGACAGGTTTTGGCCCTCTCTTCAAAATGTAAGAACAAAGAAATATAAACTAAATCAATTAGAAAGCCCAGCATTCATCTGGAGGAGGTCCATCGACAACTCGAAAGATGAAGTAAAGGGAAATCAGAGATGTTACTGTGAGAACGAGAGATAATGCAAGAAATGAGAGCCTCAGAAATGAGAGCTGCCCAGCAACTGCTGGGTAAAATCTATGCATTTGTAATAGACAAAGCTCATCTGCCTGCTTATAATTCAGGAAAGATCAGTGTGTTGTTATCAATATAGCAGAATTTGAATAATAAATTYTGGTGGAGACTATCATTTGCACTGCCCGTTTTGGTTAGAAGGGCATTGTAACAGCTGTTTTTCTCACCAAAGGCAGCTGGCTGGTGATATTATTTTTCAATTAATGACGCTACACTATGAATAGATCACTGCATGTAGAAATGAAAACAATGACAATTAGTGAAAGAAATTAAGCGATGTAACAAAGTAGGTTTTGGTTTCCATTTAATTGGAGGGTAAGGAAAGTCAGAGATGCAATAAAGCCCTTCTAGATACAGCAAAATTTGTATGCTGAAGACTCTCAAAACAATCTAAGACAGACTGGGCAAAYGGATCTAGAAAAAGCGAGAATTAGGAAAGTGTAGAGTAAAGATGCAAAAGACTTAAAGCAGTGTTGAGAAAATCTAAGRGGATTTTGATTTTTAAATAAGAATGTAATTTTGTACCGAATCCTTAAACAAACAGAGAATTGAGTTATTTAGAACTGAAATGCTGTCATTTTATCTCTTTACATTGTATATGCACAAAGGCGAGCTGCGTAATTCTGCACTTAGTTGAGCATGAAAGTAAAGCTTTTTGGTTTTACCTTCCAAAGCACAAGAGAAGAAGAGATGATACAAAAAGGAAAACAGCCTTATGTTAAAGGAGAACACCTTACCACAGTGATGCTGGTCTGGCCCAAAATGGTGAGCTTCATTCYGTATTTTAACTTGCATTTCATGCTAGCTGTGGAAAACATAGCCTAATTTGGGTGCATAAGAGGTGACATCTATATTAATTAGTCTTAAAGCTCTAATGTACTCCTCTACCGTAAAATGAGGACCAAATCAAATAGCTGAAACAACTCTACCTCTGTGTACACGTTACTAAGTCTTTAACCACATCACTGAGTTACAGAATATTCCCAGTTCTCAGAAACAAATAAAAATACCAACTAACAGAAAGAAGTAAATAAACAATGGATATGACCCAGGAAAAAGAAGATCTGCTTTGCATGTGTGTGACTTACAACCAATATGATAATCGATAATCTACATTCTACACCTTGCTATGAATGAACATATGTGTGAATRTCAGCTGGTACAAACGAGACTCTCCATTTAGAGCTCCATTTCTTTCCTTCTCACGCCATCCTGCTCTGCTTTGTGCTCCTTTTCCAGAAAGGAAGCAGGTGAACACATTTAGATACTGCCCATGTACAGCAAAATGTCAAGAGTTCACATTCCAAGGGCTCACACTTTGCAGAAACACAGGCTTTTCTTTCTTAACGATTATATAACAGACCTCTCTGGCTATGCTTTACAGCCTTCACACACCTATTGTTCCACTGGCTTGTCCTGAATCAGAAATTGATGAAATCTTCCTCGCAGTGATTTGAGGGACAGGRATATTGAAATCCTGATATTTCTGTATCAGTCCCAATCTTCTTTTTTTTTTTACAAAACCATATTCTTGCAGTTGGCGAAATCAGGATTAATTTCTCTGTCTGAACATTAATATGACCTCCCACAACCACATTCTCTACATCCCTCCCCTAAGACCTTGAAAATAGAAACGATAAAATTTCTCTTTTTGTTTCAGCCTGTAGGAGTAACAGCCTGATTAGTAATTACCTGAGTGAAAAAGAAAGAGAGGCCCAGCAAAGASTGTGGGAGCATAAAACTGCTATAAGAGAGAAGTCAGGTCATACACTTTGCATAGTAGTTTCTAACAGAATGTGTTCTCAGTGGACAGTTTTATATAGTATGAGAACGAGATGTGCAGAGAAGGACAAGTTCTAGGCAAGTATCTACATCCCAACAGGGAGACAGGTTAATCAGGAATTTTCAGCAAAAGATTTTTCCTCAAAATACGCCAAATTATCATTTTGTACTTGCTGTACATTTAACATTGTTAAATGTCAGTGAAAAAAAAGGAAGAAATGTTTAAACATCAGCGAAAAGCTGAGGGGATGCTTCGATTATCGAACACCTCCCTCCCAGCTCCATTTCCTTTCCTCTCTTCTCCCTCTGCATTTAAAGGTTGTGGATGGCCATCTCTTGCATCTAGCAGGATGGTTCTTCTTCAAGTCAACTGCTGAGAGAGAAGACTTTTTCCACCGACAGTATCTCAGTATCCCTGAYGCTGAGCACCTGAAGCCTGAAGACAGACAGCCACCAAAGGACGTTCGTCCTCTGTGAAATACAACAATTAGAGGATCAAGACAAGAACTGGGAAAGAAACTGAAGAATTAGTGACAGGTGAGAAGACTGCAGACACAGCAAGAGCCATGATGAGGCTTCTGGCATACTTTGGATTAGAAGTTGTACAAACACTGACTGGTGCTTATGAAGCCTCTACCTGGGGAAGCCACTATATGGCTCCAGGGTTCTCTGGGAAAGCAAAGAGGAGACAGCCATGGAAAGGAAACCCCTCGCATTAGGCTTTATGCTATTAATTCCTGTAAATGCTTCACAGCATTTCTACACCAGCTGAGGAAGCAGTGCATGGGCTTTCTGTTCTGCTCCCTGGAAAAGAATATGAAAGAAGCTCTGAAAACCCTGGGGAGAGGTATTGCAAGTTGTAGAAAGCATTTGTAAAATATGGAAAAAAAACAAAACGTCTTTCTTCCTGACATCTGCAAAGCAAAAGATGAAAAAACACGTAAAACTATCCTAGAAATGCACACACTTTTTCTTTAGAACTTGAAAGGCCCATGATTCAGAAAATAACGTATAAAAATTCCATTGGGATTTGTGTTTCTTATAGTATTCTTCACACCTCATTCTACTAGTTTATTTGCTACTTGTTCTGCAACTGCTAAGGAGTTTTGTTTTCCAGCTAGTCTCTCAGTACTACATGATGGTCTGTAAAAGCACAGAAGATTCTGACTACTGATGAAAAGAGAATGTAAACATATTTTAAAATAATCCCCAACTCCATCTTTGTTTCTGCACGCTTTCTATCTACTTCATTCAATTTACACTTCGATGTCTTGCTTTATCTAGACATTATATTGGGTTTATGTGGCAATTAACAAACTCAGGTTTTCTGGGATTTTTGAAAAGAGAAAGGATCTATGTTTCTCAGTTTTGTGATATATTCCTCATGCGACTGTGAAATTGCTTTTTCTTTTTTCCACTTACAGCATAGGGATAATACATGGCATTGCAGGCATCACATAGCTTCAGAAACATCAAAATATATGCCAAAAATACACTGAAATAATTACTCTCCTTTGTACTACATTCCAGAGAAATACTTGGTATAATCAGTGTCTTCCTTTTACACACCTTGTATATTTTTCCCGTAGTATAATTTAGAGAGGTATCATCTTCCAAAGCACAAACTCAGCTTAACCCAGAACACCTAAACACTTCCAAGTAAAAAACACTGGAAAGTTCTCTAAACTGAAAATGGAGAATTATTACAAATATAGTAAAACATTCAAGTGTTCTTAAGAATATTAACAGAACACAGCACGTTTTATAGTCAGATTAAACTAATCATTACATAAATAGTTTTGACATTTATATTTTCACCAAGGTGATTCATACAATGTTTTAAAATGTCAGCAAGGATATAATTTTTCAAAAAAGTTACAGTTTGACTTACCGGGAAGTACAGAAGAAGTGATCCAAAAAGAATGGTTTCCAACAGCACCAACCCTGAAGCCCTGATACTCTAGAAGACAAAAAAAATTACAAAATATTAGAAAATTCTCTCTGYGTGCCATTTATGCTGGGTTCTTTGCAGAAGGCACCTTCACTTTTGTCAGTATAATGCTTCCACAGTAATGCTTATTAAAGCACAGTATTAAGCTGTCTGTCATATCGGCATGCTCCACATCCTTTAATTCACAGGCCCATTACAATGGTTGTGTTTTACAAAATCCAATTTAAAAAATCACTCTTTCTTATGTTAAATACTATTCAACACACATTACCTGGATACGTTTTGAAACTGCTAAAATTGCTCTCAAGTGTGAAAAATTATGGATCATGGGAATTACAGATATGAATTTAACTGTAGAATTTGTTCTGTACTGTTTAAATTTCAACATTTCCTTCGAACATTTTGACTTATTTAATATTAATGACTTGCCTTCTATAATACGTATGAATAATCTACAATTTTACTGAATACAGAGTGTGCTCTTAGATTGAAAGCGCCTTTATTTTTCCTGAAATTCTGTGCAACGATGTTGATTCAGACATTAACTTGTCAGGATTATAAAATATCATGACATTTCCTCACTGATTCTAATGCAGTCTCTCCATCATAGTTTTCTTACATTTTAAAATAAAAAAAAATCAATTCTTTTTCGTAATACAAAGCGTATTCCAATAAGTTTGATGATTTATGTACAGTGCATCTGGCCTTATCTTAAAGACAAACCATCAACACTGCTTCCCATTTCTTTAACCATCTCCTTCCCTTCAGATACTGTTTCATACACTGTTCTGGAAGAAGGCAATGCTTTCAGATTTCAGATCTGACTGCAAGCAATGCAGTCAGATAGGACAGTAGAAGAGGCTTTGCCAAAAATCTTTTGAAAAATCCCCTTCTTTCGCATCATAAAATCCTCTTGTGGGCTGCAATCAATGGTTCATGGTAATCTCTCTAATGGTTTTAGATGGGAGAAGTTTATCTTTCAGAAGTAAGGCAATCATAAAAAAAAAAATCTCTATCTGAATGGATTTACAGACAAAGTTTGGGTGCCCTGGGCTCCAGTTTCTGCTTGCAAAAGACTGGTGGAATTTTCTAGATAAAAATTCAGCTTTAAACTTACTCAGATTTCCTATTTCATCATTCATTTTTTCAACTGGTCATTTTTACAACATTCATCTAATGTACTGGACATAGGTTGAAAAACCTATAGGTTGAGAGAAAATTCTCAGGAAGCCTTTTTAATATGAGACCATTATGGAGCTACCTAATTTTTAGCAATGGTGAAATTTTGCAGCAAAGGTTGTCTAAAGCATGTACATCAGCAGAGACATCATCAACATCCTACACAAGTGTCCACCTCAAAAATTATCACGAGAAGTTACTTCCAACGGGTGTTCACATCAAAGCTTCCGTTTTAAGGAAAACTCTAATATAACAGCTCCAGGGGCATCTTTGGTGCTACTGATGCTATTTTAGTCACAGTTAAAGCCTGCAGTGAGGATTATGAGTGGTTTTCCACTGGTCTTAAGATCATAATGGTGGCTATTTGGTTCAACCACTGCAAGATTTTCCCAGGAAAATCTTGGGAGCACACCTTATTTTCTTATTTTTTGGCCGGAATTTTTCATGTATTCAAGAATCATTATTACGGCTCGTCTTTTCTAGACTTTTCCAATTCTTTCAYTTTTCCTTGTGGATCTTAACCTTAGACTTTCATACTAAAAGTTTCATATTAAGGATTGCAAAACTGGTCTGCTACCTGTCTCTAAAATTGCACCCTGAAACTGAGACATATATATTTCTAGCAAAATTTTCAGGGAACTGATATGCTTCCATGAAATGCTTATTAAAAAGCAAAGCAAAACAAAACAAAACAAAACAAAACACCAACTAATAGCTAAAATATTGTAACTGTCTTTCTGAATAGAATGCAATGCCTGCCTTAGCAGTTGCTGAAACTTGAATATCGACTCATAAGTGCAGCTCACATTTACACTGGGTTCCCGCAATGCACAGCATTTGTTTCAAGAACCCAAATTAAAGTGTTTTGGTTTTTTTCTCTATTATGATATTGGGTAAAACATAAACACAATCTCAAATGCAAAAAGCTGGGAAACTGGTAACTGAAATGCCAGTGTCAGGTTTTTTAGGCTCAAGTGATCCCACTGTTCAATGACATATCAAATTCAACTGAGTCAGTTCTTTATATAATTTCTTTCTGTCACTTGAATAGATGGGCAGCCTCACCCACTAGCCTGCTAAGGTAAAGATGGTCCAGCACTCCCGTACTGCATTTCCCCATGTAACAGCCCTGCCTCACTTCATCTAGAAGGATGCTCCAGAGAGACGCCCACAAAGCATATATATCAAGGGAAAAAAAATTGCCCCAAACATATTGATTCTGTATTTGTGAGACACTCATTTGTTATAAGCATCCCTAAACAATAAACAAAGACCCAAACGGATGATACTATCTTTTATGGCTGCTGTAATAAAATTGTTTATGTACCCAAATTTCTGTATTCAGATGCATTCAACTTTTTCAAATGGCACTATAAAAATCAATATATACAGACAACTTTTCAAGACTGCTTTCTGCAGACACTTCTTTTCTGATCTAATATAACACCAAAAAGCTGGAAGCAAATGTTTAGATGCCAGTTATGAAGTCATTAAATGGAATACTTCCAGGTTATTTTAATTAAGAAGTGACTAGACTCCCAATTATTTTATAGCTTAAACATTTGAAGCTATGGATCATGCCCACTGCTTTGACATGTGTAATAGAAAGTGCAAATATTTTTACAGACTGTAAATGGCAGTATGAGTTACTTCACATTTCCAATGAACACATATTTAGCCTGAGTGAGACGTGAATCTTGTGTGCAGCAGATGAAAAAGGAAAGCTTAGAAAGCTTAGAAAAGGTGAAAATCTGCCTGCGATAACACAGGTTTCACACTTTGTGATGTAAAGCTCCCAGCGCTATATCATAAACTTAAAAAAAGCACTATAGGATGATGTCCACAAGATTCCGTATGTGGCCCTGACTCTGCTGTAGCTGGGAGCTCCACCACAYGTTTTGATACAGTTTTTCTTCACACCATCTTTGTAAGACAATGGCACTTCACTCATTGGGAATGAATGCAGGGGGGTCTTGCCCAACACCACACAAGACACTGGCAGAGGTCAGTGAACTCACGTCTCCTGCTATCGATCAATACTCAAACCACTGAAGAAGCTTTTTTTTCTTATTTTGTACAATGCATCTGGATAGGACAGAATGGCTGAGAAAGCAGCTGAAATGGGTGTCACAGGGAAGATGGAAATGATCTAAAAAAGCTGGTCTTCAAACAACTTCTGTGTGAACATCCTTTTCTAAACAACTCTTTCGCATCCTGATCAGTCTTTTCTCATCAAGCTTTTTTCTGGGCAGCATGATCATAAGATAACTTGCAGGGGCAAAGAACTTCAGCATTTCCAGCTCTYCTTCCAAAACAATGAATGAACCCATTATTTTCTTCTCACCTGTGTTCCGGTAGGAACCATTCTCTGTGAATTCTGTCTGTGAGCTTCTGTTCCTGCCCTAGAAGAAGTATGGCTTACAGAGCAACACTGGAATTCAAAATGAGCTTGAATCCAGGTTTTGAATGTGCTTTTATCTCAGTCTTTGATACTTGGAGAATGGGGGTTTTAACCCCGTGTTTAGAGATACCACAGGTCTTCTTAACAGGATTCTTCAGCAAATGGAGTAGACATTCTGGCAGAGGTGAATGCCATCCACGGTGATGAAGAAAAGCACACAACTTCAGATAAGAAATAGTACAACCAAAGRACTATTTTGCATAAGAGCAGTGAAAAGAAAAAAATGGGATGGAAATGGAAGCATCAGAATTCTCCCGAACTACATTTTTAAAACTCTAATTGTTAATTATCTCTACTGCAAAGAAAATGAGATATTTTAATAAAAAAAAATAACATGAAAGTTTTTGGTTTAGAAAAACACATACATTGATTTTAAAAGTATATATGACTTTTTCCTTCCAATAACCCCCATTATAGCCCAAGAGGTAAGGTCCAGGAAGTAAAGTCTTCACCTAGCAGGATGTTTTTAAATTAATTTATTAGATAAAGATATTCTATATTTGGTAGACGGTATTTCCACCAGTCCCTGAGCACCAGTTTTTCCACCAAAAGTTGAACCCTTCACTGTACAGACTTTGCTGTACAGCCCCTAAGGCATGGCTGTGGGCAATGTCACAAATGCTTGACTTTATGGGAATCTGCAACATACACAGCAGTGAATATGCCCACATACCTCAGGAAAAAAGCCTTTGCTCTTTTAAGAAAACAAATGAAAGAATGGAAACAAATGATAACCCAAAGTCTCCACCAACTGGTCTCCACCTATACTGTCTGCACAATTAAAATTCTCCGATGGAATTCACAGAAAACAGGGCATTTTAGTATATAGCCCTGAAATTCCATGCAATGGGATTTTCTTGCACTTGCATGTAACATTTGCTCAATTTCTTTTCCTCTTCCTTAACAGCTGCTTGGTTTTTTGCATCTGCCTTGCTTGTTGGCATTTATTTTGGTTTTTGCTTATTTATTTCTCTGGCTGTTCATCTTGTGTACAGTTTGTTTATTGCCGCTTTGTCTGTGTGCTCATCTCCCTTTTGGAGTTTTATTTCTATGTTTACTTACTTGTGTCAGTAAAACTGTCCTTTCTGGTTTTCCCTGTCTCACTTAATGGTTACACACTGCTGACACCTAAGTGATACTGCAATTTATTTTGCTTCTAGCTTCATACTAACTTTCATACTTAGCTTAGCTACCTCTACGACACATTTTTCCACATTCTCTAGGTTTGTTTGCTTTTTAATTAACTGACATCTTGGTTAAAAAATAATAATAATWATTATTATTATGGATAAGTCAAAGGAGGAAAAATAATGATTGAACTAGGTATTAGCTTCAATCCAGCCTCCATCCAGAAATACAGAATCAAAYCAAAAGGAAGCAATTAAAATAGTATGGCATGTATTACACTAAAGATCAAGACCAGGTATGTACTGGTCTCTACCATCTTCTTCATCCTGAGTCAGAGTTTTTTTAGAGAGTAACTACCATCCTTCAGTTCTGCGGTGAATAATAAAGCCCACTAAGACAATTCCAGCAAATCTGATGCAAGCTGTCAGCCATGAGAGAAATTCAAGTCAATTGCAATCAGGTGTTTCATAGGAAGCTATCAAAAGGCCAGCTAGCAAAATGCAAGATAGGTTTAGGTACATGGTAACAAATGCAAATCATGTAGTGTGAGGACACAGGACATAAAGACCCCTGTTTGGTGGGTTCGGTAACTTCTGAATCACTGGGTATGTAATGCTACACCTACACAGAAAAATCAGCGTACTAGAACAGTAAAATGTTTTGCATCTGTATGTAATGTACTTCGAGAGGCTTTTATGGAAAAAGTGAGTTCAAGTAAACTCGTGTGACGCAGGCAGTGGCACAGGACCCATAGCTGAGCACACACCCTCATGTTATACAGCCACTACAGACTGGACCAGCATTCCAACTCAAGGAGGAAGACACTAGAAATATTCACAGCAACTCTTCTCAGCTGGGATGTAGCTATTAACAGTTGTGAGAAGCTACTGGCCATTCTGCATTTCAGTGATTACTCAAAGTTAAATGAGTGTTGGCGATCTAAAGTAAACCGTTAAAACTATTCATGAAGTCAAGAAATACTCACGGTCATTACCGGCTCAGGTTAGATATCACCTCCGTGTGAGATTCAGGATTTGATTGCAACTCTGCATCCAGGTATAGGGTCACAGCCATGACATCACACTACATGATGTGGCATGTTCAGTCCATAAACAAGTTGAGGAGCAGCTACACTGAAATTGCCTTTGTAGGCTTCCCTTGGAGGACAAGACATAATAGTGGGTCACAGTAACCCCATGGCAGATTCTTTTGGTCAGTGAAGCAAGATACACTGATGGAGAGGAGACAGAGCCTTGGGTTAAGGGCAGGGAAAGCAAAATCAGGGTGCTGGGGTCCAAGGCAGCCCTGTGAGAAAGGAGACCTTGCCAGATCTTGGTGTGGTCCAGACACCAAGAGGGAGGTGATTTTCCCCCTCTACTCCGCTCTCATGAGACTCCACCCGGAGTACAGCATTCAGCTCTGGAGCCCCCAACAGAAGAAGGACATGGACCTGTTGGAGTGAGTCCAGAGGAAGGCCACGAAGATGACCAGAGGGGCTGGAGCACCTCTCCTACGAAGACAGGCTGAAAGAGCTGGGGTTGTTCAGCCTGGAGAAGAGAAGGCTTTGGGGAGACCTTAAAGCAGCCTCCCAGTACCTGAAGGGGGCCTACAAGAAAGCTGGAGAGGGACTTTTTACAAGCACATGTAGTGATAGGACAAGGGGTAACGGCTTTMAACTGAAAGAGGGTAGATTTAGATTAGATATTAGGAAGAAATTCTTCACTATGAGGGTGGTGAGGCACTGGAACAGGTTGCCCAGAGAAGTTGTGGATGCCCCATCCCTGGAAGTGTTCAAGGCCAGGTTGGATGGAGCTTTGAGCAACCTGGTCTAGTGGAAGGTGTTCCTGCCCATGGCAGGGGGGTTGGAACTAGATGATCTATAAGGTCCTTTCCAACCCAAACCATTCTATGGTTCTGTGATTCTATGATTTTTCTTTTAACTGTGTTTTCAATACTGAAACCTCAGTTCAGCATGTACAAATATTCTGAATTAGGAAGACAAGGAAGTAGAGGCTGGGTCATTACTTCTGCTCTCCTGTGAAGCAAACATAGCAGTCTCTCCAGAGCAATTCCTTTACGGAAAGCCTCATTCACTGTTTATTAGAGAAATACAGCTATTTTCTAACTTTCTCATATACCTTTTCTCATTAATAAAAACAAAACAAAAACACTATTACAGGAGTGAAGCCATTCACCTTAGGTCTATGCTGTTCTGCGAACAGCAGTCCAGCTGAGACAGAAGCACCCCTTTAACATAGAGTAACTCATGGGACTCATCCAAACCAGCAGGACTGGGGCTAATGTCTGCTTTGTAAACTGAAGACTTGAACAGTAGAAGGAACAATGAAAGAGAAAGTGCGTGCCCAAGTGGAATATGTTAGATTCTTTTTATATACCTTTACTAGAAAAGGGATAAAAACCCTAACATACTACTGCAAAATACAGAAGACTGTGTGACCACTCATCAGTGCTTGAACAAAGTAACATGACTGAGGTGCAGCTGCTTCAATACTATGCAGGTGTTTAACACGTAGATCATCCTGATTCCATAATGAGTTTGATGTCTATAGCTTTTCTAGGCAATGAGCTAGCATGTTAGGAATATACAGAGAGAAACCACAAATTTATTAATCTGAAAAGAAAAAAAAAAGTGAAATGGAATGGGCAGGTAAAGCTAGAAATAATACGGGTCCTAGGGGTCACATCTGCAAACAAACATTCATTTGCAAAGTCTTGTAACAGGAAAAATTACCAGTGAAACTTGAGACTTGCACAACTTTTCATAGTAAGATCACCACCCTGTATTCTCTTGAATATATTAGAAAAGGAGGTGTCTGGGTAGGGTGGCAGAGCAAAAATACTGACTAATCTATAGAATGGATTTGGAGAAACTGAAAGAAGATGAAGTAACACCACACAGATAGGTAAAGCTGTAACTACGGACAAAGGTAAAACATCAGTTAGCTGATTTAAAGCAATATTATTCACTATAATGGATTAAAATGATGTCAAGGAAAGTTACCAGAAAAATTCTTATAAATAAAGGTTTCTTGTTCTAATCTACTTTATCCTAAGGAAAGTAAGTAAGGAGAGTTCCAAGTCTTGATATTCTCCAGGATACCCTAATAAAGGGAATATGAACCTCACAAACAACTAATCATCACTGAAAGAAGACTGAGATGCTCTTTTCTTTTCACAGTTCCTGTTGTCATGCATGCTTTGTATCTAATCAATAAACACTCTAATATGCCACAATGTGCATAATAAACTCTAACTAGTCTCATAGAATCACTGCCTCATAGAAACATTTGTTGAATGGGACTTCTACAGGTCACCTAGTCCCACCCCCTGGTCAAAGCAGGAGTACTGCCAACACTAGATCAGGTCAGCCATGGCTTTGTCTATCCAAGTCTTAAAAAACTCCAAGAATGGAACTGAGTAACTGATGTGTTACCCAGCTGACTCTGGTCTGACACTTCTGTCCTACTGAGAAGATTTTTCCTAATGCCCAGTTTAAACCTCCCAAGCCATAATTTGTGACTATTGTCCCTTGTTACTTCCATCACTTGCCATGACTAAGGAGAGTTTGGATCTGTCTTCGCAACCACCCTTCAAGTAGGCTGCTACTAGATTGCCCCTTAGGTTCCTCTTTGCCATCCTATCAAAGCTTAGCTCCCTCAAGCTCTATCAGTAGGTGATATGCTCTAGTCCCCACTAGTAGTCATCCACTGGATTCTCTCCAGTTTCTCCACACTCTTCTTGAACCACGCAGCTCAAAACTGGACCCAGTATTTCAGGAGCAGCCTCACTTGCACTGAGTAGAAAGGAATAACAGCTTTCCTTTGTCTGCTGGCCATCCTCCTGTTGCTCGGTGTACGGTTTTCCTGGATTGTGGTAAGAGCTCCCTGTTGGCTCATAATCAGCCTGATTCCACTGGAGCTTCCTGGTCTTCTTCAGCCAAGCTGCTACTCAGGACATTTGATTAATGAAAAGATCAGGATAAAATAAAGATTTAGACATACAATATATGAACAGATGCCTTTGTTAAGATGAAGGTATCAAGGCAAGGGGTTTTCATAGAGCTTCCTCATCCATCTCATTCCAAGACTGTGTTTCAGCAAGAGCTTTTTATCTATCTGACTACTGGTTCCAGTTTTGGATCTGAGGGAGCTGGAACTGCATGTGTCTGGAGCATAAAAATGGAATTTCATTCTCTATTCTTGGTATTTCCTTCAGCTGGCGTGACCCTCATGGTGCAGGTCTGGCAGATCCATTCTACTCTGCACGTGAGGATACAGGAGATGTGATGAGAAGTTATTGGACTGTATTCCCAAATCTGTCTCTTACTTCTCTGAAAACCCTTCCTGTTCAAATTCTTGTTTCCTAATATAGGTGGTTCTTTACTTCTATCGAACGCCAGAAGGGAGAGGAGATGTTGTCAAGTTGAAAATATTTGGTGTGAAGTGGAGCTAGTTGAAATGTTTCATTACCGGTTCCTTTTCTTACTAAAATACGCCTTCCCAGCAAACAGATTTTTTTCAGTATGACTATATTTTTGCTTTGATTCCCATGTGCTGTTTTTCTAAAGCCCATTGAACCTTTTTCCTGTCTCTTATGCCTTATAACTTTTCCCAATTACAAAAACATTGTTATCTTTTTCAGTGAAGAAGCTGTGTGGAAAAACTAAAGTGCTAATTTTCAGAAATATTATTTCACTTGAAATTTACCTTTAAGAAATAGAATATAGAGATCCTTCTTTCTGTCCCTGAGGCTGAGCTACAGTGAGCAAGATGTTTGGCTCCTCTGTTAAGAGAAAAAAACTAGACCTGCCAGTTCCCAGACAGCTGCCGAAAAGAGTGGAACTGCATTTAATTGTCATAGTTATCTTAATACTGTTTGCACCTTAGGACTACTAGGGACTAAAGAATGGGCACAAAGGAACTGGAAGGAGTCCCCTGAAGCCTCAGTTAGGTACTCTGGAATGGTGYTGTCATCATTTTTTTATTTTCTCGATAATAAATTCAGGGACTGATTAGGACTGCTACTCAGGAAAAGGGAAATTTCAAATGCCATAACAAAGCTACGCTTTCATCTTAGTATTGTTGGTTGAAGTACAAAATTCAAGCAACTCATTCCCAACTAACTGCGGGAAACACTCTTCACTTCAAGACAGAAATGGTTGTGCCTCTTTTGAAAATTTCTTCGTAAAATATTCAAGAGAAATTCTGTGCCCTGTTCAACCTCTTACCACACTGACAAATACTTTTAATGATAACTGTTCTATTTGAATAATAGCCTCCTAATAAAATATGGATTGTAAATAGAGTAAATTTCACAACAAAGGCCAATTTTCCAAAGATAGGCCTGCAGTTATGTGCTACCACTTAAGCTATATTGGCAAATTGTCAGAATTTTCTGGCATTTGCAGGTTTTGTGCAATATTCCTAAACCAAATAAATATAATCCTCATGGTTTTTTATCTCCCTTTAAATAATACTTACACAAAGGTCAATTTTTTTTGTATTACTAGTTCTAGCTCAGCTCAAATAGAATATAATTATTAAATTTACTTTTTATTTGGAAAAAAATTGGGAAAGGCAAAGGTCAAGCAGCCATCAATCACAAATCAATTTTATTGAAAGTGCACAAGATGTCAGGGATCCAAGAAATCCCCAAGTACTTTCTTTCAATTCATGTGGCCCTTGATCCTTTCTGTTATACAAGTAACAAAACCCATTACAATATATCATGATAAGGTGTTCTGCATTTTGAAACATGGGTCCTGCTGCATATAAGTTGCATTATACCACCTACAAGACAGATACTTGAAAAAACAGTATTTGTTCATGAAGAACCCTCACAGTGAAAATGGTTAATGTCCCAGGAACATCTTTTCATATAAGAGCAGGAATTCCTTCCTTGGGGAAATACTGCTTAGATCAAGATACCTGGTTCTCACCAAACAGTGATGAATATGTAGATGAAGGAAAATCAGTAATGAGGTAAATAATGCCTAAGTTCAGTTTCAGTCTACTCACATCCTTATGGTTAATTTAAAAACTGAATATGTAAAATGACAATCATCAAAATTCTGGATCACTTAAAGTGCCTGTTTCACTAGGTTATGCATTCAATTAATGCAGAAATGAAATGAAAGGAAGATGCAAAAGCATTATGGTCTTCAAGAATAAAATGCACTTTAATATCGATAGTTATTTAATCAACAAGAGATCAAACAGAATATACAAAAAAATCTGATGGAATACAACCCCAAATTTCACAAGCAGAAGGTGGAGATCAGTTAGCACAATCCCCTGATTTAGTTTACAAATAGCTCCAGAACACCTGAACTGAATTTCAGCTTTCTTATTCAACATGGCATCACCTATTACAGAAGAAAATACCACAGCTCACTAAAACAGTCTGTATAAATTGTAGTTCAATCATGTAGAAAGAAATAGTTTATGGTAAATTACAGGAGAAAAAAACCAACCTGACTGCAAAGCTCAAGATTTGTAATATCTCAGAGGAAATAAACTGAGAATGATGTAAGAAGAAAAGGGTTAGAATAAATCTGATAAAGATAAAAAAATCTCATTATTCACATGACTGAGAAGCCAAGGACTGATGAAGATCATTATACTAATTTCAAATCAAACAAAAACTCATAATTCTGAAGATTTTAAATCCAACTGCAGTTTATTTTATTCACTTTTACTTTACAAGAGCCAAGTGGCTAAACTGCTCCAAACTAATAGCTTGTGATTGGATCTGAGAAATGCTGATCCCAAAAATGGTGAGATTTTCCAGCTCTTAAGAATTTATTATGCTAAGTAATCTCTTATTAAGTTTATGGATTGTAGGTTTCACTGGAAATAAAAGCACATTAGCCTTTGAAGGAAATATTGCTATGTATAACTTAATTACTCTTCTTACCACTGTATTGCTGAAAGCCCTAGCCCCAGGTCAGTCTCAAGTTATTGTGGACCCTGTACAAGGAGGCTGTCCTTCCTCCACAAAGTTAAGAGTTTAAGATAAGCAACAACAGACAGATAAGGACAGATGGGAAGAACAACAGAACAACAAGGCAATATCACTTATCCTACTAAGCAATCAGTAGTGCCAGCCTACCAGTATCCCACCTGTAGTCACATACTTTGTCAGCACTTGAATCTGAACACATGATATGGAGAGCAGGGGATGCTCTCAAAAAGCCCCTACCGACCATGAGGAAAGTCTGAAGGGAACAAGGGGTGTTTTTTGAAAAATGTAACAAGATGATGATGGAGGCTGGTGTTGACACTTCTGCATCAAGGAAATGGCATCAGGAGAGAGAGAAAAGCTCGTGTGGGAGTTCAAAAACCAAGAGGTATAGCTCATGTACGACATCAACAGGGAGATGCAATGAGGACAACACAAAGTGGCAGGACAGAAAATCGTTTGCAGCACCATTTTGAATAGATAGGAGCAGGCCATGACTGCGTTTGCCAAGGCCAGCTGAAAGGAGATTGCAGCAGTCAAGGCACAAGATAACAAGCTGAGACAAGAATCTTAGGTCTGTGGACCGGCAGAAAACATGTATTAAAAGGGAACTCAGAAGGAGTTCAGTAAGTCTTAGACATAGCCAGAGGCAAAGTGAGTTTGAGTCCAAAATTACATTAGATAACAAGCAGGTTGCTACAGTAACTAAGAAAGCAGTAGCTGGGATGTCTTAGAGGGATGCAGGAGGAGATCAAGGTTTCTTTTCAGCTATATTGATATTGATGAGAATATGTCAGAGGAAAACGTCAAGATTTTATTCCAGAGGGAGGCGTGGCTGAGACAGGGAAGGCAGAAAGCAATCTGACTGTATTCACAGCACAAAGTCCTAAAGAGAAGCTGACAGCATAAGGCTGCGGCTTGTGAGCTATAAACTTCAACTTTCGCCCAAAAAAATGAAGAAAAGAGTGAAGAACAGGCATATGTTTTAGTCTGAATGATCTGTGTTCAGCTTCCACCACATGATACAGCCAAAAATAACACATAAAAAGCAGCACAAAGTTTCTCTGAGGATGCTACCATTAAATAAAAGTTTTACAATTAAAAAAATTAGTAAAAAATGCAAGACTGTTCCTAGAATAAGTTTTCCAATACAGTTTTATTTCTGTTATTTGAAAGTTCGCATGCTACATTTTTTCTGATATTGTTTTCCTAGTTTCTTCAGTTAAGCTATTTCTTCCTTCTCTTTGAGTGAAACTTTTGAAAAAATTTATATTCTCATCTTCAAGTGTGCTTCTCCTTAGTTGTACTGGTTTTCAGCATCAAAATGGGGCCCGGACACTGGAATGCAAATCCCAGCTGCATTAAAAAACACGTTTCAATTTCCAATCCTTGGCCCTGTCTATTGGCCAAATGCTTTTCCCAGAGCCAAAGAGCTCATCAAGCAAATGACTGTCACTATGAAATTCTGCAAGCCTTTCTGGTTGAAAAGTCCCTGCACTACAAATTGGGCTCACACTTGGAATAGTTCTTCTGAGCCTACACTTAGACCCTTAAGACAAAAAGAAAGGCCTACTTCAGACAGAAGTCTGCTCTTGGAAAGGGAGGCATGCCAAAGACCTTGTGCAAGCCACCAGGGACTTCGCTATTGCTATTGATTGTACAAGGAAGGTTCAGAGCAGGATACAACTCCAAGACAAAAAGCAGATAAATAAATAATGTTGCTGTTATTCTGCTGACATGATAGAAAGTCCCCTCCCAGCAAATCTGTAAATGCCCATTCACAAACCCAAATGAAACTTCAGGTAAATGCAACTGTCCTGAAGTTACTGCATCAAAGAATCAGTGGGGAAAGCTTATTATCATGTGACAGACCATTTGGTCTGCTCAGCTTCCCTACAAGGGCCACAAATACAAGAGTCATCAAGAATCAAAGACAGAGAGTAACAGACAACCAAAAATCTTAGCGGTTTGCTCAGTTTAACTTCTAGCTCTGAAACAGCTTTGGAAAGATTATTCTATGCTGTAATAGTTCTCGTTGTTGGAAAACATGTGCTGAAATAGTCATAGTCCACAGCTGATTCACATCACTTCAAAGGCACTACACTCCCTGACAAATCATATACGTTTTCTAGATGAGCCCTAAGGTGCTGTGTAATTCAACTTTGTGGAGAATGTTGGCTTAATATAAGAGAAGATTGTAGCTTTTGGATCCTTAGAGCTACCGTTGATTACTGATGAAAAGTAATTTTTAAGACCTAACTTGTCCATTAGGGGTAGACTCTCTCTAGTAAACACTGTTGTATAGCCTTTTTGTGCTTCCTACTGCCCTGCTCTTCTCAATATCTCTTCTTCGTGAGACTGAACTGAAATCAACCAACATATTTTCTATCTAGATCTTTATTTTCTTCACACTTCAGTTTTTCCTTAGGCCCAAAGTGTCTATAGTGGAACTAGGTTTATTTTTCTATTCACAAGTACTTAATTCCTCTAAAGYATGTATTAGAATGCAAATATACACAGATGTGAAACCTTCAGACTTATGAAGTGAATGCCACAACACCCTGCAAACACAGGACAATACCACCGTTGCAGCCATGCCTACGAACGCCTGCTATCTTCGGGAACTCCAGCAGCCAGTATGTCATCTCCGATTCTCAACTGCTGCCGCAGGCTAACAACCCCTGCACTTCTTATCTTTTCAGTATGGCACTCTGCMATTATTTATGTGAGAGTTAAAAAAGTACAGCATCCCTAAAGGCGTATCTTAACTACGCAGAATAATGGAAAAGGACATTTTATGAGTTCTGTTTTATGAATACAGGAAATGAGAATTCCACTAAAAACAACAATAGTTATGAAAACAACATCGCCAATATCTTTAAAGCTGCACACCTCAAAATTACAATAAACTTCTCTGAGAAATCACAAGAAACTAGGTTCTCACTCTAGGATATGATGAAGAAAGGGTGTATAAAGCACTGCACGGAATGTGTATGTGCTGAGTGAACTGTCAGGTATGCCCACCAGCACAGCATGTAAAGGCAGCTGCTCCATCTGCGCAACATCTCTTCCCTCTATCAAGTTTCCACTTCAGCTGAAATGTCAGAAATTGGTGTCTAGGGAGAAAAAAGCAGAATGTGCACCAAAGATGAAAGGCATCCAGGCATAAGCACATCAAGATGACACTGTAGAGTTAAAAAAAAAGAAAGGATTGGCTAATTTACATTAGCAAAAAAGGTATGTTTGCAAAGCCAGCATGCTTTAATATTTAAAGATGTATCACACATCAATAGTCTGTGATTATCTCCCTCTGAATTACTGCATCCTATCATGGCTGCAGTACGGGACGAAAGACATTCTTGATTTCTCAGTATTAGAAAAGGGAACTACAGCATTAATTTGCATCTATGTGCAGTTTTGTGCAGTGTTTAAAATTGCATTGTTTAGGGAATATCTTCACAGTTTTGAAATCATGTTTAGCAGAACACTTAAATGTATTGACACTAAATAGAAAAATAGGAAAGTGGTGGCATAGAGTATCTAGCCACCCTGAATGCCAAACACTGGAAATCTGTATTCAACAGAGAGTAAAAACTATATAAAAACAGTCAGTTGCTGTTATTTGCCACAGTTCCCTCAAGAGACATAAAATGATTTATTCTTGTTGATGATTAGCCATGTGGTCTTATTAACTGTGAGTTTTTTCCTTGATCAGTGTTCTAGATCTATATTTTTCTACTCTCATTAAAAGTATTTGTATTTCTGTATTTCCAACAGTTCTTGAGTGTTCATAAATGGAGGGGAAAAAGACCAGTACAATAAAAGGTTGTTCAGTTATAGATTTCTAATATTTGGGATTGGAAATGGTCTTGAATGGAGCAAAGCCTTAATTTCAATGGGCTCTATCACGGTCCTTCATCACTGTTAATGCCACATGACAACACCATTCCAACCTGCTGTTTTCAAGACTCTCCTCTAAGCATTTTTTCCATTATTTTTCAGAGCTGAAAACAACCTTTTCTAAGTGTGCTGGTTGCTGTCAATTTTATGTTGATGTGCTGGATTTACATCCAGAGATGCTGGCCACAGATACATTAGGAAGACGCAAAGACCGGATCCCCCAAAGGTTTCCTCCCGTGCGCCCGAGGTTCCCCTACCCACTCAGAACCTGGCAGCACCACAGTGCATGACAAGGAAAGGTGATGGGAAAGTAGCCTGGCTTCAGTGCAACTACTCTGAGGCCTTTAGCATTCATCTGAATGAGAATTCACAGCAAACAAGACCCTTCTGAATAGGTCTAGTGTGAGTCAAGGCTGGCGTCACATTCTCATCTCTCCTTCATCACCGAAGTAGCAATTAGGCTCTTCCATGCTAYGGCTGAGATCAGCTTCTCTGGTCTCTTTGCCAGTGGTGGTTCTTAGCATTTCTTAAGGGCGCTTACAATTCCTCACAGCAGTTGTATTCTACCTGATAGCTCCATGCTTGAGTTGGTATGCCGCTATGCAAAGGTCAGTTATTTTCAGCTCTTGTTTCTGATTCATTTGAAAAGGCAGCCTGATAACTGATGACCTCTTTAGGTTCTTTGCAGGTAATGTCCTTCCATGGTCCAGTATTTTTATAAGAACTTGTTTACAACGCAGCTGGTTTCCTCTCTAAGGCTCTGGTAGATCTTTAGCCCTTGAAATCCTACGTTAACTTTGAAATAAAAGAAAATCTGGTTTTTATTTATATTTATTTAAACATTCTGTTTCTTTCTGGTGCCCTATAGCTTTGCTACCCTTACGCTGCATGTAATCAATACTGCAGCTGGTCACTCCCTGTTTGAGGTCTCCATTGGTTCATATAATACTACTCACATAGATGAATTCTCTCATTTTGTTGATGCTTTTTCTTACAAAATCACTGTTCAGCTTCTCATTTTTGAGAATATTTGTTTTAGCGTCAGTGATTTCTGTCCTTGTCTAGCCAGCTACTTTTGTTAGCTTAGCCTCATACTTTCTGGATGTGTTTTTAGTAGTAATGTTTGCATTATCCAATCAATAATAATGCCACAGCACACAAGTATGTTTGCTAGYGTTCACCTTGAGCTGTTTTGTTTCTTAGTTGTTCAACTTAGAGAATGTTTTGCACCTCTGTATACAGCCATGAAGATCTGACTCCATAGGGCTGAAAGTTGTTCTGCAAGACCCTCTCATAGTCTGCTAAAACCTTCTGAAAACCAAAGACATAAGACGAGCCTATTCCTTTATACACTCCTTTACAACTGCTATGATGCATATTAAGTCCACCCAAAGTGCTGAGAGCCTCAGTTGAGCCTGTTCCTTGTTTTGCATCCAGTGTCCCTTTACCTCTCTTACTATCACACTGTAGAAGCCTCATGTCCTGATTTCGGCTGGGACAGAGTTAATTTTCTTCATAGTAGCTGGTACAGTGCTGTGTTTTGGATTTCATATAAGAATAATGTTGATAACACACTGATGTTTTAGTTGTTGCTAAGCAGCGTTTACACTAGTCAAGGACTTTTCAGCTTCCCATGCTCTGCCAGGTGCACAAGAAGCTGGGAGGGGACACAGCTGGGACAGCTGACCCCAACTGACCAAAGAGATATTCAATACCATATGATGTCATGCTCAGTATATAAAGCTGGAGGAAGAAGAAGGAAGGGGAGGGGGACGTGCGGAGTGATGGCGTTTGTCTTCCCAAGTAACCATTATGAGTGATGGAGCCCTGCTTTCCTGGAGATGGCTCAACACCTGCCTGCCGATGGGAAGTAGCGAATTAATTCCTTGCTTTTCTTTGCTTGTGTGCGCGGCTTTTGCTTTACCTATTAAGCTGTCTTTATCTCAACCCACGAGTTTTCTCACTTTTACCCTTCTGATTCTCTCCCCCATCCCACTGCGGGGGGAGTGAGCAAGGGGCTGTGTGGGGCTTAGTTGCCAGTTGGGGTTAAACCACGACAGCTCAACATCTCCCCAGCTGCACTATTCAGCAAGATCTAATAAAGTCTAATAAAACTCCAATGTTTCCACTATTGAGGAAAAATCTCTTTTTCCCAAGCTTCATTGCACAACTCCCTCAGTGTGCCATCAACTGGTGCTGTCAGGTGCCATCAGCTTTTCTGATGGGATTTTATTCACTTCCATCTCCCAGGAGTTTTTCAGCCTCTTGCAGCTTGTGTTAATGCCAGGCTCAGGTTTCCAGCTTTCAATACTGCTTGGCATGAGGGTTGTCTAGAGTAGTTAAAGATTTCTTTGAAGTGATCAGCACATTTGCTTTCCCTTCTGTATTAGCTGTGAATATTTTTTCCTTTTTTCCTTTGTTTGGCACATTTCCTCCATTTACTCTCCTGCTGAAATGCTTTGTCTTTTCCCATTATAGCAGCAGCATCTGTTTTATCTGTTACATTTTTCATCTTTTTCTGTCTTTCCCTACAATGTTTTTCACTAATGGTTTAGCTTCTGCTACTCCTTCTGTGCCTTCTTCCAAATTTTTTTTATTCTTAGCATTTTGGAGTTCTCCCTTCTCTCGGCAAAGGGCCACATTTTCTGCCTGTGATTTTCTCCAGTTATGACTCTTGCAGTTTAATAACATTGCTGCTGAGCTAATCTTGGGGCTGCTGAGTCACTTTCACCTGTGTTTGACAAAGCCTCAAATGAATTCCTCAGCATCGATCTGAGCCTTCTCACAGTATCTTTCTGCAGTTCCATTTTGTACTGTTTGCCAATGCTGACTACTCCTTGAAGTCACTCATCTGCAGTTTCATTTGCAGGTTGGCAATGCCAAGATTTTGGTCAGTGGTACCAGTGATAGTTTGGAGTAACTGTGTCTTGCACAAATGAGTTGAATTTTGTTTTGCCACCTATCAAACATGCATATGAGTAACTACAATGCTTTCAAGAGGCATGAAATCTAACAATGACTCTTTGCCAAGAGAACAAAAGTTTGGCTTTCTAATTCAGACTTTAGTGTCCTACCTCAGGTCATGGCCTGTGTTGCATTATTAAAGGAGAACAGGAGAGAGTGGTTCTTCCTGGTCTATCCTCCTAGTTTCCAACAATAAAAATTATGGACTTCCTGCACCAGATGTTTGACCAAAACCACTGTGTTTAAACAGCCAATAATGGAAATATAGAATCAYAGAATCGTAGAATAGTTTGGGTTGGAAGGGACCTTTAAAGGACATCTAGTCCAACCCCCCTGCTGTGGGCAGGGACATCTTCAACTAGATCAGGTTGCTCAGAGCCCCGTCCAGCCTGACCCTGAATGTTTCCAGGGACGGGGCATCTACCACCTCTCTGGGCAACCTGTGCCAGTGCTTCACCACCCTCATTGTAAACAATTTCTTCCTAGTATCTAGTCTAAATCTACCCTCTTGCAGTTTAAAACCATTCCCCCTTGTCCTGCYGCAACAGGCCCTGCTAAGAAGTTTGTCCCCATCTTTCTTATAAGCCCCCTTTAAGTATTGAAAGGCCCCAATAATGTCTCCCTGGAGCCTTCTCTTCTCCAGGCTGAAGAACCCGAACTCTCTCAGCCTTTCTTCATAGGAGAGCTGTTCCATCCCCCTGATCATTTTTGTGGTCCTCCTCTGGACCCACTCCAACAGGTCCATGTCTTTCTTGTGCTGAGGGTTCCAGACCTGGACGCAGCACTGCAGGTGGGGTCTCACCAGAGCAGAGCAGAGGGGCAGAATCACCTCCCTCGACCTGCTGGCCACGYTGCTTTGGATGCAGCCCAGGGTACGGTTGGCCTTCTGGGCTGCGAGCGCACATTGTTGACTCATGTCCAGTTTTTCGTCCACCATGATGATATCCTTCATGATTCCTTCTAAACGCTATTTGAATTGATTTATACTTTAGGATCCATGCTATTATTTGCCAATGAGTGACATAAAGCAACTAAAAGTTGTGTAAAACACCTATTTGATTTTTTTTAACCACTTGAGAGATCCCTTGAACACCCTCTAGTGATATCTTAAGAGGAACCATGAATATTTGTTCACACATCAACATTTCCCTGCCTTACATGATTTTATACCACGTTTCCTGCACTGTCTTTTCCTCTGTCATCTCTTGGTTACCTACAAGAACTGTAGCTCACCCAGCCCCTTGAGATCACAATTTTTAAGAGCTTTTAATGGCAGACCTTGGAAAAAGTACTGTCATATCCACATGCTCAGAATCCACCTTCACAGAGCTATAAATACATTTGTAGGGCATCACATTCTCACAAAAGCCAACTTCCCACAATTATCCATAGACACAGCAGTTCTATTTTTATTACCATTTCTATGAATTTGCAAGCGTGTAAGTTGGACCTACTGATCTTTAGTTCTTGTCACCATTACAGGAAGTCTTTATAGACACAGATGTCACATTTCCTATCGTCCATTCCCCCTCTACTGCTACTAATGTAAGCAGTAGCTTACTCCACAGTAAATAATTCAGCAGTTTTCTAGAGGAGCTCTTTCAGAAGTCTGAAGAGGACTCTTTCGAGGAACCTTTAGAAATTCTAACAGAAGAGACTTAAAACTTCCAAGACTTCTAAAGGTTCCTCTAAAGAGAAGCCTGGCTTTTAGAAGCCAGTCATTTGGCTTTGTTATAGGCTTTGCCTATTTATTATCATTCATTTTGTCAAGATCTTTCACTCGTGGAACCACTTTGGTTGATATAGAATCATAGAATCATTAAGGTTGGAAAAGACCTCTAAGATCATCAAGTCCAACCGTCAACCCAGTACCCATGCCCACTAAACCATGTCCTGAAGCGCCCCATCCACATGTTTTTTGAACGCCTCCAGGGATGGTGACTCAACCACTTCCCTGGGCAGCCTGTTCCAATGCCTGACTACCCTTTCGGTGAAGAAATTTTTCCTAATATCCAATCTAAACCTCCCCTGGTGCAACTTGAGGCCACTTCCTCTCATCCTATCGCTTGTTACTTGGGAGAAGAGACCAACATCCGCCTCTCTACAGCCTCCTTTCAGGTAGTTGTAGAGAGCAATAAGGTCTCCCCTCAGCCTCCTCTTCTCCAGGCTAAACAACCTCAGCTCCCTCAGCCCCTCCTCATAAGACCTGTTCTCCAGACCCTTCACCAGCCTCGTCACCCTTCTCTGGACACGCTCCAGCACCTCAATGTCCTTCTTGTAGTGAGGGGCCCAAAACTGAACACAGTATTCAAGGTGCGGCCTCACCAGTGCCCAGTACAGGGGCACGATCACCTCCCTCCGCCTACTGGCCACACTATTCCTGATACAGGCCAGGATGCCGTTGGCCTTCTTGGCCACCTGGGCACACTGCCGGCTCATGTTCAGCCGGCCATCGACCAGCACCCCCAGGTCCTTTTCTGCCGGGCAGCTTTCCAGTCACTCTTCCCCAAGCCTGTAGCATTGCCTGGGGTTGTTGTGACTCAAGTGCAGGACCCGGCACTTGGCCTTGTTGAACCTCATGCAGTTGGCCTCGGCCCATCGATCCAGCCTGTCCAGATCCCTCTGCAGAGCCTTCCTACCCTCAGGCAGATCAACACTCCCRCCCAACTTGGTGTCATCTGCAAACTTACTGAGGGAGCACTCGATCCCCTCGTCTAGATCATTGATAAAGATATTAAACAAGACCAGCCCCAAAACTGAGCCCTGGGGAACACCGCTCGTGACCGGCCGCCAACTGGATTTGACTCCATTCACCACAACTCTCTGGGCTCGGCTGTCCAGCCAGGTTTTTACCCAGCGAAGAGTACACATGTCCAAGCCATGAGCTGCCAGCTTCTCCAGGAGAATGCTGTGGGAGACAGTATCAAAGGCTTTGCTGAAGTCCAGGTAGACCACATCCACAGCCTTCCCCTCATCCACTAGGCGGGTCACCCGGTCGTAGAAGGAGATCAGGTTGGTCAAGCAGGACCTGCCCTTCATGAACCCATGCTGGCTGGGTCCGATCCCCCGGCTGTCCCGCACCTGCCTTGTGAGCGCCCTCAAGATGAACCGCTCCATGATCTTCCCYGGCACCGAGGTCAGGCTGACAGGCCTGTAGTTCCCCGGATCCTGGATATGTACCAGGTTTCCCTGTAGATCATTATTATTACATCCTAGGTCAGTAATAAAGATCATGTCAAAATGAAAGTTGTATCACCACATTCTGTCAATAACACTTTGGCAGTAATTGTTGAGAACATCTCTGTTCTTATTGCTATGTTCTTTGGGAGTGGAGCAGCAGATCTTTTACCAATGGTTGTTCTTTTAGTAACTGGCTTGGATCTAGCACATATTCCGCACTGTCGATGAAACTAAGCCGATGATCGACTTTCAACAGCAGTTCCGTTATAAGTACCACTTGGTCATAATACATATAACCACTATGATCTGAATAGCTGAGATATTTCTTCTCTTCTCTAAAACACTTCTGATCTGCATCTGCTCTTACTGATAGGCTGATTTTTTTGAAACCAAGGTTGTTACCTCCATCATGACCTAAAGGGTCCTTATGGACCTTTATCATTCTTTGTCTGAATTATTACACTCATAATATGACAGTCAAGGTGCCAGGGGGGTATCTTCCCAAGGTGCCTTTTGTTGGCAGACTTAAACTTCTCAGGACCTTAGCTTTTTGAAGTTAATATTTACCAGGAGCCTCCATAAAGTACAAGCATTAAGTAGTGTTTTGCACAGTCACTTTTACTAATGTGGTAACCTGATCCCATTTGCCTTCCCATTTTACTGAGCTCATTTTACTGATCAACAACTGTACCAAAATGCCACATATCTACTCTTCATTCTTTTCAGCACTGGGGCCTTAATTCAGCATTTTTTAATTCTTAACCCCCGTCTTTTGCTTTTTTAAAGACTTTGAAGATCGTTTCTTGATATGGTAGCAGTACATCATTCTTTCTGTTAAAATACTGTATCAAAAATTACTTTTTGTAACTATTTGAATATTGTAGTGCCATACGTGGGAGAGAATCCAAAAAATGCCATTCTCTGACACCCACCCAGCACAATGGAAATGAGCACTTTAACACAGTAACTTTAATCACCGACAGATATACTAACCTAATTGAGGTTTGTTTCACTAACAGTTGGAAATTCTCAAAATGCAGATATGTTCAATGTACTTCAATCGCTGTTCTTTCATTTTCATGACTTTCCCCCCCTTGGCAGAGAGTACACAGTCAGTTACTAGTTTTCTTCATTCACTCCAAATTTCTGTCATTATCCAATGTAACCAGCAGTTTTCTTATGCAAATACTCATTGTTCTCAGTATGTTTGCCCTTCATACAGCTTCTCATTTCATGGTAATCACATAAGATCTTTTTCTTTTTAAAATCATGCTGTACCAACAAGATAAAGAACATAAAAGGAATCCAAGAAAAATCTCAGCTGAATGATATGAAAAGCAATGGAACATCTATTTATCAGTTTCTATTCCTTGAAAACATTGATCATACAGGAAAGGATTGTTAATCACCATATTACTTTTTTGACTGTTTTCTTCTCCTTTTTTCCTTGTGAGATATACATTTAGAGCAAAGTCAACTCCCTTCTAAGGTAGCCAAATTATAATTGAATCCATCTCTGTCCAACTCAAGCTATTTATGAGAAAATATAGTAATTTCTTATAAAACAATCAATATTTCAGTGTGAAAAAAATCAAGAACACTTGCAATAGCTGCATATGAAGTAATCTAATCTGTTCACTTTGCAGGTCTAGAGAGTAAATTTTTTACTCAATAGGAATGCTTCTTTCATTATGTTGTCTATGACATTAAAAGCGAGTAACATTACCATGCAGACTAAAACCTCACAAAATTGGAATGAAATTCTTCTGCTAAGTTAATGTTAGGCAACTAAACAGATGCCTACAACAGACTTTTCATAATGAAAAACTTCATAAATACAATTAAGTCTGTAATTTGAATCATTTTATGCAATACCATTAAATACAAAGACTCTGTCAGAAACAGAAGAGAAAAAAAAAAGCATGTTAGTGGTCGTTCTGTGATTTCCTGCCAGGATATTAACGTCTTTCAAAATGAGCAACACATTTGTAACACAGACACTGTAGGATTAGGAAGACTGTGGRATCAAGTGTTCCAAAAACCAAAATGGAAATGCTTATCTAGTTATGGAAAGTGGATGAAGCTATTAATTTCAACAATGTAGCATACTGTGTGCACACCTACATCTCCCAAACATAAGTAGTGAATATGTCTCAGCTTCAATTAATTTTTTTTTAGTAAATTGGAAGTTCCAAAGAAACAGAAGCAACAGTGAGATTCCACAAGATCTTACATGTTGAAGGTTTTGAGTGAGGTAAAAGCAGAAAGTTCATTAGGTTAGTACATAAACATAACCGTAGCCTGCATCAGCAATTTACAGATACTCCTTAATATATTCATACTTTAGAGAAAAAAAAAAATCTTTAACCATAGAATAAAGTTTAAACTCTCTAGAAACTAGAATTATTTGGAAAGATTTCTCTCTGATATAATTATTTTCCAGATAGTCTCTCAACTATATTGAAATCAAACATCATTCCCAGCAGTGGTAAAACAGAGACTTTCAAGATCCCGAGACTATAAATACCCACATACCTCCTTAGATACCTGCGTAATTGGCCTGATTTTCCAAAATTACTTTGAACATAATAGGTTTCCTTGATTTTTGCTGACCATCTATAAATGTAAGCGGATTTCACTGGGAGACACAAATTGCTCAGCGTTTTTTTCAAAAACTACATAAATAATTTAGGTACCTCCATGCCTAAAGCAAAGCATTCCTGTTTGGAAATCCCATCCTCTCCTTGAGCTGAGCTCCTTACCTGAGAAATTGACTGTCAAAATGAGAAGCTATACACCTAACATAAATGAGTCTGTACCACACAATGAGCAGGAATATCAAAGTAAAACATGTCTGCTTACCTTTGCCTTGCGAAAATGGTAGACTACCAGCATGCTTATGAAGTCCAGCAGCATACAGAGCGTTTGGAATGAGATGATAGCCAGCCGTAAATACTTGTCCTCCTGTGCATAGCAGGGAGTATCATCTGTACAGTAAGAACATCCTTCCCTGCAGGGTAGGCAGGTGTAGACTTCCTCCGACAATTCACCACCAGAAAAGCGATTTTCTGCATCCTTTCCTGAAAGTATCAGAAGGGTAAGGGGAGACACCTTTAGTTGTACAGGATGGGCAGTTCATCCATACAGGAGCAAACCAGTCCTCTGCTGACTCCTTTTCCCTCCCTGTTGGCCTCATTCGCTAAGTTACAAAATGGCTTGCCAGGACTGCTTTTCTCATTCCACCCTCCTTTGTCATGTTCAGAAAATGCAGACCAATTTAGACACGAGGGAAAGTGAGCTTATTCAATGCCAAATGCTTTCCCATTGTATTTAAAGTGGGCTAAATCTGCACGGGAAATTCTGTGAATGAGACTTCTGAATGGGGAAAAAATTACATCAAAGATTTGGGAATAAGGAAAGGATTTTACACAGAAACATGAAGAGCAGACCCATTAACTACTTAATGTTCACAGTACAAGCTCTGATCCTATTTCAGATTGTTCCTCAATTTCATAAAGATGCTATCTAGTGAATTAATTAGCTTCAAATTAGATAAAATCCTTCTTAATTAATATTTGTTCAGCATGCTGTTGCATGATTGCACCACTCTGTCCCCAAAGCAAAACCAGTACACTTGCACTAAGTATAATTTTCCATTGTTCACACAAGCACACCAGGAAATCTGGAAAACCTACTGGCAAGTTAATATTTTGTCTACGAAAATCAATGATCCTTGAGCTGACATCTTGTCCATCAAAGTGAACCCACCAACAGAGCACACAGAAGTATTCCTAATTTTTCTGATCCATGAACACTTGCCCGTAACCCTCTGTAAGACTGCCTACCCTACAGGCAATTAATGGAATAAAAAGGTGAAAGAAAAAGGGGGCAAAAAATAATATTGTTAAATAAGAAGGAAAACTGAATTTTCTGAAAATGTTTAATATAAGCAAGACAGGCTTAGGAGCTTCCAGAAACAAGAGAATGTGGCTGAAGCCAAATCAATGGTGTATTAAAATGTGTGATAACTTCTCTCACTTTTCACAAGACTAGAGAATTGCTCCAATATCTTTGATCAAAATTCTCCTGCTCTGTCAGTGAAAGTAGTAAATCATGCATTGTTTAGTCTTAATTCAAGAGACAGCCTATTCCACCAATGTTGCATATGCATATTGGTTTATGAAACTCTCTTCAGACTTTTAACTTGAAACATTTGAAGCAGAAGGTTATCTACAAGGGTAATTATTTCTTGCTTTCTCGAATCTATGTACAAATGCGCATGAACACACATCTGCTGACAGGCAAAGCCTGGGAAATGGACAAAGAGGCTGTGTACCCGAGTCTGTTTATTTGGCATGCCGTTCAGCAGCCCCGTGCTCCTCGTCCTCAGTGTAGGATGCTTTGCTCCCGCTTCCCGCAGTGAGCAGAGAACCGGCTGGTATTTCTCATGAAGACTGTGGATTTCTCTTTGGAGCTTTATTTTAAACAAAGATGTTGGAAACCTGAATATAGCACAGTAGGGCTGACTCATGCTGGTAGCCAGATTTCCTTASATACAAGCAGACAGCAGGAAGAGATCTTGTGTCTCTTTGACCCAGACTGCGGGAGGCAGGAATGGAAATGTTGAAAAATAACTGAACTTGGGCATCCCAAGAAGGTGGAGAACCTCTAAGGAACACTAATCCTGAAGATATCCTAGGACTGGAAATTCTTTTCAGAGCGAACACCCATGGACCTCAGTCCATTATCATTCCAAGAGCTTTGCCAGAAACCACCTTCTCCATATCTAACATTATACCTCTGTTTTCTAAATTACACCTAAATCAACGGACCCACACTGTCCTCTGCGAGACAGAAGTCACAGCCTCGCACCTCCCATCTCCATATCCAAATCAAGAATGCACTACCTACTGTCCGAGTTTTCCACTTCGTTTCCTCAACATTTGCACTCATGTCAACCTGCTTTTCCACCACCCACCTGTTCCTTTATCATTTCCATAAAGAGTCATCCTTCAACTAGCCCATCTCCAGAAAGATTATTTAGTCTCTTTAAAACCTCACATTTCTGAGCCACACATGAGCCATTTGTYAATATGTTTTTATTGTGGTAACTAAATAAGTTATTTTCAGTGTAAAAGCTTAACCATTGACAAAATACAATTTAAAACCTAAAGTTATGAGATTACTTAAGTCACAAATATTATATTAATACGGCTTAATAATTTTGCATGGTCCTAAACTTGATATTCTTAATTTATTTCTGAAATGTGTATGCTCGTCACGTACTACAGGGATAACAGCCGATAAACAGCTGTATGTTGCAGTAAATATCCCAAGGATATGACTTCATAATGCAACAGCAAGTCTTTGCTTAGATGTGTCTGGTGTCATGCCGTCGGCTGTACACAAAGGAAGATCATCGGTACGCATCTCCTGCACTGCCAGCTATGACTGATTATCTGGTGAATATCTTTTGACTTTGAAAACGTTCTTCATTATAGCTAATATAAGAAAGAGCCAAAAAATTGGATCTACTTGAGATTTTACGCAATGTGATAAGGAATTATTAACAATCCCCATCTTTTTTTTTTTTTTCCTCCTCGCCAAAAAGAAAGAACATTTTTCAGACCCTCTAAAAGAACTTATCATTGTATTTACCACTGACTGGGAGCTTGTTTGTCCACCCACACCCTTGCCCTGACTATATGTCTCAGGGCACTGCTGCCCACTGCATAGTTGAACATTTCTGCCCTTTATGTCTGGCCCTGTCCCCTCACCAAAGTCAATGTAACATCAATTCAAACCATAGACAGTCCAAGCCAAGCATGAAGCTACTGCCCCTTACAGCAGTGCTAGAGATTTCACTGTGCCATGCCTTCTCCTGTCTCAGCAGCTCTTTGGGATTACACATGCCTCCTCCAGTGAAGAAAATCAGTTTTTCCTCCCCAAAAGATGGCAAAAGATTTTAGACACTGGTAAGGTAGATGGACAAGAATCCAATTCTGCTCCATGTAAGGCAGCAGAGGTTTTAGCACTGACACAATTGAGATGGAAGCAAACATTGAAAGACTGACAGTGATGCAGGAGTTCAAACTGAGAATGAAGACAGTGTCAAAAAGTACCATCCTGAAGGAAAAAAGAAAAGAAAACAAAATAAAATGCAGTAACCAAAAAAAAAGCTATAAAATGGAAGGAGAAAAGAACAAAGAATTGGTGGAAAGTAGGAACAGGGACACAAACTAATATTAAGTATAATAAGGAAAATGCTTGAGTACAGGAAAAATAAAACAAAAAGCTTAAATGCTTCAGCTGTGTCCCCTCTACTATATTTTTTTCCTAGTTCTTCCCTCTTCTATCCCAGTCTTATTTTTCTGCCTGATCAGCCCATTTGTTTTTGAAATGGTGTCCTGAGGGTAACTCTTCGTCAGCTTTGGTTCTCCTAAGCACAATCTGCTACGCGAGAGGTGCCTCAGCAGCTGCGACAGTAACAGCTGAGATCTTCCTGCAAAGTAAGAATGGCACCACAGACTGCTAAGTGCCAGGGCAGGGATTGCTACTATTCCAGACAAAATCATCCCAGACCCCAGTCAAAACTCAGCAGATGAACACAGAGAGCACAGTGCATGCTGTGCAGAACAAAAGACTGATTCTGCTCCTGTTCTATTATAGCATGTGTTAGGAACAATACCAGTAGCATCGGCGATGCTGCAGTAACTCAGTGCGTGTGAATGTAACTGGACCTGCTAGCATCAAAACCTGGCAATCAGCTATGGTCATAATCCTCACCCCAGAAAGAGATCACTGAAGTCAGCGACAGCCTTCATACGTGCAAAGATCTGCACTTGCGAGTTCTGTTGAAGAACCAAAGCCAAAGGGCAGGTGTAAAAAATGGGAATTCCCTTTGAACTGGAAACCGCTCTCGGGACTTTTTACATGATCATAGCACCATTAGAGCATGGCATTGAGTGGGTACATCACATC
>JASVER010000018.1:4989446-5081488 GCA_030449065.1 Oceanodroma leucorhoa | reverse complement strand
GATGGGGAAGTCCGATGTGTACCTCAAGGGGATTTGATTTTGGGTGAAAATAGCCAATGAACTGAATTGTATGATGTTGATTGTTATATGATATTGTATATCATCACTTCTATGGTTGCTGTCAACGGTGTTGCAGTGAAAATCACACAGATTAATGAAGAACGAACTCTGATGAAACTGAGCAAAGCACAATGACGATAGAACCAGATGAGCGCAGGGATAATGAAACCAGAACTGGCTTCAGGATGCAACAATCCAACACCACACACACCATCTCTCCTGTCCTGGAAGACTGTTATGACAGACAGAGCCCAAAGTCATGGACTAAATGAACTCAATGGACATTTTAGAGGGATGTCCCATAGACTAAGGGAATGATATCTGTGTGTATATATTAAGAGACAAGAAAGGTGGTGGTGATTAAYTGGAATGTATTGGAAAATGTGAGACCTAGGCATGACGTAGATGGTATAGAGTAAGGGGTGGATATTGTCCTGGTTTCGGCTGGGATAGAGTTAATTTCTTCCTAGTGCTATGTTTTGGATTTAGTATGAGAAGAATGTTGATAATACACTAATGTTTTTAATTGTTGCTAGGTAATCTACTACTCAAGGACTTTTCAGCTTCCCATGCTCTGCCAGGCGCACATGAGGCTGGGAGGGAGCATAGCCGGGACAGCCAGCCCAGCTGGCCAATGGGGTATTCCATATCATGTGACGTCATGCCCAGTATATGAATGGGAGGCGGGGTCCAGGAAGTGGTGATCGTTTCGGCCATTTCTCGGCAGGTGGTGAGCAACTGCATTGTGCATCACTCATTTTGTATATTGTATCATTATTATATTATTATCATTGTTATTATTATTATTCCTTCCTTTTCTGTTATATTAAACTGTCTTTATCTCAATCCGCGAATTTTTTTTCCCCATTTTCTCCCCGTCCCACTGGAGGGGGGGGAGTGAGGGAGCAGCTGCGTGGTGTTTGGCTGCCTGCCGGGTTAAACCACTACAACAGTAAAGTCCCATATCCAGACAAAAGAGCCACCTCTGGTGCAAGCACCTTCACCTTTTTGCACAGGGCAGGTTCCACATCCGAACAGCAAGAGCTGAGCAGAATCTCTGCAATATATGGATGATGCATTGCTAAAGAATGAACTTTCAGGTTGAACAAAGCACCACTGTTCTACTAAAGATATTCCAATGCAAACCTGATTACCCTGTGAGGCAGAGAACATAAGTGCTTTGGAGAAGGGTGTTATAAAAATGTTAAAATGTATGTAGTCAGCAGTTAGTCTATTCTACCTACACTAATAGTGCTACCTAAAATGAGCCATTAGGAGAAAGTGCATAATCATGTACTTACAGGTTAATGCAACTTGCATACATGAAACACATCTTTTTCTAAAATCAATTTCTGTCCTCAAAAGAGACCCTGGAAATATGGCAATAACTCTGTGCCCCACTATGACTCAGGGTCTTCATTAACTAATGCAGAAAAAATAGAAAGGTTTTACATATTTTGGCACTGTCAGTTCTGAAGAACAAACTCAGCCTTAGGAGGGAAACGGTTTCCTACCTGGCTTCCTATCCAGTAAGAGAACAGCCTAAATTTCAGCCATGCCTCTGTCCCACACCCACTTTGGGAACCTCCCTGCAAGCAGCAGCACCGTGCTGCTTTAAGACAGAAAAACAACCAATTTGCAGAATCTTTCCTACTTAGGACACTGTTTATGCAACATTGCGTCTTGGCGTTCAGGGCCCCAGCTGAGTTTGCAGAGGAGGCAGATAAGCAATCTTTTAAGGCTTCCCACCAGCAAACTGTGTAGAGTGTCCAGCATCCCTGAGAAACCATTTCATACAGCTGTCTTTCAGACTCAAGCCAAAACATTCATCTGGACATAAAGTAGAACCTCACCCCCGCTTAAAACTCCAACACTTCAGGTACGATGTACAACTGTAGTTAACCGTATTTTGCTGCGGTGCAGAATCCCAGTATCATTGAGAAATGCTCCCATTTCAAGACACAACACACTTGAACCACTTTTTCAATCCACAGAAGTTCAAAACTGGTCATTTTTTCTACCTCTCTATCTATCTGCTTACTTACATCTCATCTTGAGACCTGCAAATCTTTCCTACCTCTTTATTTTCTTCCACTAGGAATACTTCCTGAACGATTAACATTTCTACTCAGTTTCATCTCTTTTATGATCAAACTTCACCAACCTATCTCCACAAAGAGGTCTTCAGGTCAGATAGTTTCTGTCAAAACTGCTTGCAGGATTCGTGTCTAGAACTCCTGTATTAGCATAATTTTGAACCTCCAAATACATACTACAGCCGTTTTAACCATGTCACCTTTTCCTTTTTTCTTTTTCTTCACCCAGAATGCAGCTGGGTGACAGGGCCCAGTTCCCTTGAACCACTGGTTTTTCTCCCACTACTTCACAGTCATTTCCAGTCTCACACTAGCTGTCTCACTGTTCACTTTCTGAAATCACCTATAGAGCTTCGCAGATTGAGCTGCATCCGGGTGAATTAAAGCAGTTCTTTATTACTGACTGTTTCAAAACTCATGTTTATGTTAGCTCACAGTAACACATGCTCAAACCAAAGTGGTCCCAGATCATGTAATTACACCCCCTAAAATATCAGCATATGAAAACACTCTCATGACACAAATTTCACTCTATGTTAGCTATCTAGAAGCTAAATATCCAATCTAAGGTAGCTATATAGGCTCTTCCTTCTACAGTAAATGGAGAGAAAAAAAGGTTTCTTGCCTGAAGATTTACTTTTCCCATCTAAAGACAAATTCTGCCTTTCTAAAGCAGCAGAATTACCCTCCAGGGGAGCCGCGCTCTTGCTGCTGACTTCAGCTGAAACCTAGGTGACTAATACAGACCAAGAATATACATTTTAGACTGCTGATATGAGATAAAATGAATGCCATCCCTAATGTGATCTCTAGCCACATTATTTTTGTGTGTTCTGTGGCATTTGGTATGACAAAAATCTGAGAATGATTTTCTTTATACACTCATTCAAGGAGTTAAATCCCAGCTCCACTGTAACTCACTGCACTGTAGGAGCAACCAAACATGATCCTTACTTTACCAAAAAATTCTCACACAGCCCAGAGAAAAAGCGCTATCACAAGGCTGCCTTCTGCGACACTCCACAATATGAAAAGAGAAGGAAACAAACACCAGGTAAAGAGTTGAACAAACACACTGTGCTATTTATGCTACACATATATACAGCAGACATGACATATATCTCTTTCTCTCATATATACATATATATATATGAGATATACTGAGTTGGGGTAAGATGTCTTGGCCAATCTATATCCAAACCAGATCAAATCAATAAAAAACAGGCCAACCCATGACACAGGTCGAAGTATTTAGTATCTGGAACTCAGGGCTGCAAACAGGGAATTTTAAAGCTTTCCTAATATTAAAAGTTACTTGCCTTTCATCTATAGCCCCTGTCACTTTTTATGTAAGAAAGCAGAGCTCATGAGTAACTAATATAGGAAGGAAGTTGGAAGCTTTATTTGCAGCTCTTGAGTCCACACCGAACAATTTATTTAATCCAATTATCAGGTACTCTGTAGCATGGCGACATGCTTTTACAAGTACCATGGCATATAATCCCGCACATGATTTACCAGTACAAAACACCTGAATTTGTATCTGTGAGTTTCACAGAGATGCACGTTAAGTGTTGACTACTAATAGAGGTATTTCTATRGTGGAACAGGAACAGCTGTATTCACACAAGGCAGGAGATAATACACGCAGTCCTGGACCAAGCTTGGTGAAAGCTACTCATTGCCATTCCCTGGACATCTCATCCAAACTGCTCCCGTAGCAGAGAGCTGACGACATGAACCTTTGGCTAAAGGATGGTGTGAAGAAGCGGTGGATGGTATTCACTTGAAAGCAGGAGGCAGAGAAGGATGCCCTGTTACACCTTCAAGCAACCCCTTCACACCTGTGACTGCAGCATGAGCTCTAGTACTATAACTGCAACTATTTCGGCACAAACTCTGTGCAGAAATTATGCTTTGGTCATATGATGAAAGTAATAGACATCAACTTTGGGCATGCAGTTTATATATTTTCCCTGCTGAGTATCAACCGAGTTCTGTTTCCCTTACTGTGGGCAACTCAGTCTAAGTACCGTACAACGTGTGTCCTGGGCAAGTGTAGGCTGTATGTCATCTGTATCACACAGCCAACCAGACTCTCAGCCTGACCCATCTCTAATACCTCATCAGCAAGTATTAGAGTTTGGATGCTCCTTTGGATTCTCCTTTGCAAATGAAGTAAAATGAAAACAATTAAAGTCCACAGAAAGCCAGAGGCTAGGGCATTCTAGTTTGCCCTGACCATAGAGAAAATTACTAGATTAATTTTCTCAATACTTGTGCTTGAGTACACATGCCAAAAATCTCTATTTCCCCATAGCAAGACTTCTTTTCATGTTTTTAGATTTATTTACAAATCAAATATTCTTCAAGCGGGTATGTTTTACAGGATCCTCAAGAGTATCGCAAATGACAAACCAAAGGGCTAGAACTCCTTAAGTGATTATATAATCCGAGAGTTGCAAACCACTGGGATTTTACTGTATAACCCTGACGAGGATAAAAAGGAGCCCTGCATTATTAATGCTAGCTCTGTTTTCTTTTTTCTTTTTTTTTTTTTTTTAAACTCAAGCAAAGGCACTTACTCTGAAAGCTGTTCACTGAGAAGATGTTGGGATGATAGAATCCAGCCTTGCAAATACATTTGTAGGCTCCGAGCACAAACCCAAGGCCTTTAATTGGCATGCACTGTGAGAAAGGAAAAAAAGAAAAGTCATGTAGATGATCATACAACTATACACTCAGATGTACATTCAAGCATAAAAACATTACAAGACACTGCGAGCAGACTTCTAAGAATAAACAGGCACCCCTTCCAGTCTGACAGTATTTTCTCAGCAACTTTTCCCATAGTCATATATCACTCCCATTTTTTTTTCTTGTTGCTCATCACCAGCAAACAGCAAAGACAGCTATAATCAAGCCTGTCCCACTGCTAAACCAACCAAGTGCCAAATTTGATGCTTGTACTTTGGCTTTAGGTGGGACATCAGACGGCTGTGTTTTTCGCTGGAGAGTTTCCAGCACTCTTCCCCAGCAGAGCAGACGGGGTTCAGATGGCTGGAGCTCACGCGACGTGAGGGAGAACGTGGACACCTGCAGCCAAGCCACCAACCTTCTGCAGGCAGCAGGTGCTGGTGCTGGTGCTCCCGCCACACTGACAACCATACCAGCGTGCAGGCTAACCCGGCCAAACCAAAACCAACAACTGGTGAGAGAAAACGGCTGCAGACCTAAATCTGACGTAGGTGAAAGAGAGCAAACCTACGCCAACGACAGCCCCGTACTTCCAAGCTCTCTTGTCCCTTTTTGAGGAAGTAATATGTGAAACAAGTTTTGTTTTAACTCAACTTCACTTTTGCTTAATTTTGACATCAGGACAACCACAGCAAATTTATTACAATGACAGAACATCTACTGTCAGACCATTTCTGTACAACAAATAGACTCTGCCTAGTACAGAGGGAAGAAATGGTTCAGTAACATAAAGGCAGAAACACTGGTAAAATGATTTTCACCCCGTACAGCTTATTTCACCTTATAAGATCAAAGTAGGCTACTGTACTAGATGCCTTTCCCATCAGTACAGGTGTACCGATACCAATACGCCTCCACGAATAGGAACTAGACACTAATAGTTCCTCAGTGAGCAACTGAATGATTTAACTAAAACACCCTCTGTCCTCTTACTTCCTTACGTTTCACTTGTTTGTTACTGACTTTAGAATATGCTTCAGTCTCTAACTGCCTGCGACTGGGAGGAAGATGCAGAGAACAGGGTTTAGTAAAAGAGATCTCAGTTTCAAAAATCAAATGCAAACCAAGAATGGACAGTCTGCACTGACACTTAAGAAAAACTCAATTTTTTTATCTCAAATTTCAGCTTTGTGACATAATTCCGCCTGATGGTGGGAAAGCCACTTTGTTTTTCTTTGCCTCAGTTCCCCAGAAGGCATCGTCTTTTCTCACACCCTTTGCCGATCTGATGTCCATGCACACAGTGCGGGCCTGAGGGTGCTATTGGAAAACAACTAATAAGCAGGAAACTGGCATGCAAGAACACTGAAAATTCATTCAGCCTTTGTATAAACATGAAAGCAAGAAAAAATGGGAATAGAAGGCACAAATCATTTTTCTTCACACTTCATCTTCACCCTACAGAAATGTGACTGTTGACAAGGTGGAGAACGGAAGAAATCAAAGTGGGGTGAGTGTGTGTGCAAGTCCAATGAAAAACCTCTCCAACCAAGCAGAGAAAAGCAGTTGAAGTAGTAAAAAGAATTTTTCAGGGGAAAATTCTGTTCTGCCTTTCTGGCTTCTTGCTTTGTAACGGGAAGGTACACGCTGCTATAGAGACTGCATTTTCTTTTCAAAGGTAAGGAAGAAAAGAAGTAGCTTCTACTGAATTCTGTGAACACCACAGTACCCCTAGCACCATTCTCACTGAACAAATTCTTCATATAAAATGTGCCACAGGCTCATGAATCTGTTCCGCATTAAAATAAATGCTTTACTGATGATCCTTTCACACACATCCAATATTCACACCAAATAAAAGTCTGTATCTTTTATTTTATTGTTGCTGACAAGTCTAGAACTTGAAAATTAACAAAATAGTTCAAATGCTATTATCTTTCTTTGGCCTAGGATATTATCCTTGTTTCCAGTCTTTGGCAGCTGCAATGCACACCTTAAAAACCATCGGCCTAATTCTGTTTCTTGCAGTCCATATAATCCCATGCAAAGGTGTAATAGGGATCAGAACATCAGTCTGTTGAAAGGAGTGAAGGCGAGAAGGAGAGAAAGCAAGCCTAGATCCTTCTAGATGCAGTTTCAAACTCTGAAATTCCACCATGCTCAACACTGCATGGAAACAGAACTATTTACAGCCTGACTTTTATTAAGAAATTGCAGCAGCGAGGCAGGGAAGAACACTAAATATCATGTGGCCAAAAATGGGGAAAATACTTCTCCTGGAAAGAAAAAATTCCCCTCTTTTTACAAATGATTTAACAGTTAATATTGTATTAACCAATGGTGGTAAATATTATGGTGAAAAAGGTAATAAATAAACTGACTAAGAGTTTGCTGGTGTACAGAAGGAGTTTAGCAAACAAGGTCCAGATTTATTTAATCAAGGTTCTTTTATCAGATACAGAGGCTTTTCCTGGCTGGCTGTGGGTGAATCTGCAAAACACACGCCAGGCACGTGCAAGTGACTTTTGTCCTTGCCCTGGCAAGCAGCACCCCGGTTCCAGTGACCCCAGGGGCACCCCCAGAGCCCAAGCCCTGCAAAGCTGTACGAGCTCAGCCGCAGCAGCCCACAGCATCGGTCGTGGGCTTCAGACCGCCAGGAGCACAGAGACTGAGCAGCCCACAACAGACTGTGCAGACACAGCCAGTAAATATTAATCTGCTGCTAAGTTACTTAAGATTTGATCCATATAGAACTTAGCACCGAAAAAAAGCAATGTGTGAAAAATATCCACCTCCACATAAGCAAAAAAAGGAAGCATAAAACTGACCTGGTTTCAGATTTCATTATAAATGTGAAAGCAAAGCTGTGGGAATAAAACCACCATATTCCTGAGTATTTTTTTCTTCATTAGTGGCCATCAGCTTTTTAAAAATCATGCTTTATTTAATTCATAAGAGCAGCTACCTTAGGTTAGACCAGAAGTTCCATTTAGGCTTGTATCACATCTCTGACGTGCCCAGCGGCAAGTGTTGAAGCAAACAGTGAAAGATGCAGCGTGGCTACTGAGTGAGCCTTCCTCTCATATGCCCTTCAGGACATCATACCTCTAAATGGAATTTGCATCGCTTTAACTTCCAGCCATTAGTACTTATAGAGGGCTTGGTTACAATTCGGAACAGCTTTATCATAGTCTTTGCTAAAAAGAGAATAATAGGCATCTGTACAATTCACACCGCACACTTATTCCAGCTGTCTGTTCCCTGGTTTGCAAGTTTGTACTTCCAGCTTTACAATATTTGTATAACATAATGACTCCCAAGTTTAACACAGTATACTTTAAATTATACAGTCAGCTCAAAAAATAAGATATTCAATGAATATTTATCTTGAAATTCTTTGTAAGTAAACAGGTCCTGAATAAACACAGACATAATCATCTAATCCAGTTAAAAAAGGTTATATAGATTTTCATTTTTATGCTGCTTGTTGTAAAGGATAAATTTGGAAAAATCTATTGTGATAAAGAATATATCTGTTGGAAAGAAAATAAATCCTTCAAATAACCTGTGCAATGGCTTTGGAAGTCTGAGCCAAATCTTCTGGCACAGGAGAGGCAAAGCCCTTCAGCAGATCTGATTAGCCAGAAACTAAGTGACAAAGTATTCAGCAGATAAACAAAGCAGGTGTTACATCCACATCAGAAAATAGAAGGAAAGAACAAGGCAAAAAGAAACTAGTAGTTTAAAAGAGGAAGTGTGTGGCATCACGGTCCACATGTAATTTAGAAACTTAGATAAACCACCAAATAAATCTGGTCCGTGGCATGCTGGAGCAGAGGGGTTAAAAGAGTAATTTTAGAATTAAAAAACAAAAAGAAAAAAGACTAAAAATGCAGTCAGCCTTGACTTGGGTATTTCAAGTTTTTCAGAGAGCATCTTTCAAAATCTGTATTTCCACATGCATAGAGTGATGGGGATGTCTCCCTTTTCTAAAGTCAATTCCTTGTTCAAAGGATGGAATAAGAGCAAAGTCATGATAGAAAAAGCTTAGCAAAAATAATACAAATAAGCCCACATTTCTTTGCTCTGGTTTGGGGCAGCATGTAGGGAATTTCTAGAAAATACTACATACAGAAGAGTCATTTTGTGCCTGGCACGTGATGGCAGGTGGAGCAGGCTGGTGTCCTGCGAGACCCCGAGAGCTCCTTTCTGATCCTGTCTACCGTGTTGTCAAGCATGCTCACTCATAAAAATAAATGAAAGATATAAGTCAGAGTAAAATTCTGCCTGCCAAAGTCAATGACAGCTCTGTCATTGAAAAGGCTTTACCTGTTATATTTCTCATTTCATTTCTCCTTGAAGAGCAGAGTTGTGTGTTAAAGTGTGTTTGCAGCCTCAGAAGTGAACAGTGAGCACATCCATGCACCCAAGGTCCTGGTGCACCGCCCGGGAGCCCCCCGCTTGCCTCCGGACAGCTCGGGAGGCAGCCAGCCTGTCAACAGCTCTACTCATAAGCTTCTTCTCTTCAAACACAATATCTTGTTTCAAAAGGACAGGACAGGGCTGGCCACTCCATAATTTACACCACAGGCTAGGCCCCCGTAGCTTTTCTCCTCCCTTCTGAGTGCATCGGTGGAGTTAATTCTTGTTTAAATTCAAGTTTAAAAATGTGTTTTACAACAACAACATACTTAAAATGACACCGARTTGTTTAAATTCTGAGTCAGACAAAGTACAGCAACAGCTGATCTGATTCAGCTCAGAGCAAAGGTAGCCATCAGGACAGTATTTATCTCAATAGTCTGAAGCTTTGCTAAAAACTCCCCACTGCTTTTTAATGTGATTTTTCATTATTCTGGTCTTGTTAAGCCATGGACCAGAGTAAATACTGATGGTAAGGAGTCTCAGCTCATTCACACAGATAATTATTAACTACATGGGATTGTTAAAGTTAAAATGTCTGATTTTTTATTAATATTTTTATTAATCTTAGTCAAAATTCTCAGAAAACGTAACAAGTTATTCAAGTTAGGGTTTTTTGTTAGGATATGTTTGTTACTACTGACAAAMCACGAACAGAAAAATTAATGTCAAATCATCCCCAGTTCGAACAGGTAAACACTTGTTAAATATAAGAGACTGCAGAGTCTTTAACTTCTAATGAACCCCTTTTGCAACATGAATCAGTTTGGTTACCCGACTGTATGTTTGATGAACCCTAAAGGATTCCCTTCTCGTCCTCCGTCACTCCCAAGACGCCAATGTTACCAGCGCATTACTGGACAAATGTGACAAAAATTCAAGTGCTAGTGAAAAAAAAATAAATTGGTGGAAATAGAGCGTTTTGCAAATGAATGGAAGAGAGAGATCAGAAATATATACAAATCACAGTACTTGCTTAGAAGACAGTGAGAGAAGAAAAAAGGTGAGTTTAGCAGTGTTTGAAAGCAGGCTACTTGGGGTGGGGGGGCTAAGCAGCAAAAAACTCATCATCCGCTATTTGTCATGCATGTGGAGAACCCAAGGTCTGCTTACAAAGTGCTTCCCACAGCCCGAATCCTTTGCCGAAGGACAAAAGCACAACAATTACAGCAATTTTCAGAGGATGGGTAGCTTGGACACTCAAAAGTTTCTCAGCAATGACAGTATTTAAGATGGATTTTTCACTGCTGCTGAAAATACCTGTGCAGGCTACAATCAGGCTACTTTAAAAAAAAAAATAAATTCTTTTTATGGCAGACTGGAATTGCCATTGGTAACCTCAATATCATTTTAGAACACATCAAACTTCGCTTCTAATTAACATACTAAACAACAAAATTACAATTTCTCCTCTCCTAGAAAACTGTGCAGCAATTACAGAGGAACCTGTTAACAGACACCAAAGGGACTGATAATTTTATAGCCATTAAATAATGCAATGTGATTAATTTGAAGGCACTTTCTCAGGGCCAGATTTCCTTGGCTTTGAGGATAAATTAAGACATTTTTAACTATTAGCACAGGTTAAACTGCATTTAGAGCAAAGTCTAATTCACTTCCTTAGTGTCTTACCTACATTAGAGAGAATTTTCTTCACACTGAATTTCTACCCCTTTTTTCCTATCACTAGGATAATTTTGTGCTTTACACATGGGTAATACTGGAAATAAAAAACATTATCCGCAGAAGACCTTCCAGAAGCTGTCAAGGAATATGCCAAAATACACATAGGTCCTTTACCCCTGGATGTCTGGTTCTACCAACTACTTCTGCATTCACCTATGACTCGGCAGCAAGCGTTGCAAAAGTTTGCCTGGAAAATGGGCCACACAGTAAGACAGGGGATTAAGAAAGCTTGCCAAAACCTGCAAGAATGTGAGGCATTTCCAAAAACATTTGGTGGGGAAAAAAGATGGATCTATTCCTTGATCCCCATGAAAAGTGCAGTTCTAAGTAGTGGAGTACTCTTTCTCACCTATTCACATTTCCCTGAATTATTAACAAACTAGCAGAATTCTGCAATGTTTTAAAAAATGCAAAAACCCTCAATTTTGTATTACTTATTGATGTTCATTTTTTTAACCAAATTTTCACAGTTGGCCATTCACATTTTTTTCTAAAGGCCAAAAGGAAATACTAGAATAGCCAGTCCAAGCCAGGAACTCATCATGAGAATTGTGGAGTTTAAGCAAAGAAAACTCATTCAGAATAGGAAAGAGTAATAGAGGGTGCACAGGAATTGCACAGCTCATCTCACAGAAGAGCATGGCTGAACGTCTTGGAGACTGCACCGTTACTTAGAAAGAGCCTGACCGTTAAAGTACCGCCAGCATGGATAGCCCACTGGCCCTGCTATTTGGAAAGGGAAAAAAATTCCTATAGTTCATCCAAAAGCTAACAAATAGCTGCTATAATCAGTGGGTAATTTAGATGCRTAATTGAAAGAGGGAAATAAAATGGTGGAAAACAGTGCACAATATTTTACTAAGTTAACATGGACAACATTGCTAAACCAACATTTTCTAGCCAGCTGCTATATCTGTCATTTCTATTGCATTTTGCAGCAACCATTAATGTAATTACCTCTTGACTCTTAAACATTATTTTTAGGCTGATTCCACACATTAGCAAGACATATGTGATCACATTGGAAAAGGTGTGTAACAGTTTGTGTGTGTTTTCCCAACCCACAGTAACTTTTTGGACCTACTGGCTGGTTCCAGGCAGCACAGTAGGGGTGAGAAACTTGCCAAGTTCCCACAAGCTTCATGAAAGTAACATCTAGTAGAGAAGAGATACCTTATCAGTGTCCCTGCTGAGGGAGAGTCTACATCATGAGGACATACCTTTTACTAGACACTAGAGAATGCTCTTTGAAATGCCACAGTCACAAGAAAAGCTTTAGCTGCCACTGGTGCCTTCTTAGACATCAGCTAACAGCGTAAGAAAATGCATGAGGAAACCAGGCTACAATAATCTGATGTTCCCGTTCCTTGGCATTCAGTCCATCTTTAGGACTAGTTGGCCCGTTTTTCCAGAGGTTTCTACTACTCAGGACTGCTAGGASTCTGGAGTTGAGTCCAACTATGTGAAGTAGGGTAAAAGATGCTCCTAGTCACAAAATTATTTCTTACTGAAATTCTATTTGACTATTTTGTGTGGAACATGATTGAGAAGACGGCTGCATAAAGGATCTGAATTTTAGTATCTTTGCTCAATTTTGCAGCATTCTTTCCTCTTATATTAGTGCAACATGATAGCAATTGAAGGAAAATACACACCTCACTGATACTTGAATGAAGTCACAGCATTATTTATCACAAAACTGAGTCTGACACAGTCTATTAATTGAGTCTTTCTGTTTACTTGGTGGTCATCGGTAAAACAAAACTCCCAGCTAGATTCTGTCCATCAGCCCCATTCCTTTTAAAAGCATGTCTTCACGCAAGAAGACAGTCAAGTCCTGCAGCAGAGTGATTGCTCTGTCCACAACTTGATCAATATCCTTTTATTAATTTTGCTCTATTCTGGATTGTAGCCTCTACAGTTTGACAATGTGTCAACTCATCAAAAAAGTTAATCTTGCTTACAAGATAGCACCAGAATTTGAGTTTTTCTACTTGTCAGACATATCTCCATGTTCCAGCCACAAGTATCCCATCCTCAAGGTTGGGATGTCTCTCAGAACTGAAGTTCAGAGCACAGTTTCTAGGTTTAACCTATGATCTGAGCTCTGTTAAACTACAGATTCTTCTTGATTGCTTTCAATCTCATCACCTGGCTTCTTTCACAACTTCATCTATCAAAGAAAGCAACAATTTTGCAACMAAGCCATCATTCCTCCTCTTGCCCAAGAACACTGCAGACCATGGTCTGTCAGACTGCTGTTCAAGCACCATCATAAGGGTCATATCACAGTCAGAAGTAGCACCATATTATTGCTGTCAGAAAAAATTCCCCCCAAACTCCCATTACTTGACAATACCAGCTTCACACTGATCTTCACAGCTCGGTGCTGTACACTCACTCATTACAAGGTACAAGCCCCACAGAGGTGCTACATGTCGCGCTAGCACCATGAAAATACAACACCCACTATTTGCCAGCTATTTGCTAGATCATTCAGCCTCTTCTTTAGCACTAGGCAAGCACAAGGGTTTTTAAAAAATGCATTTGGGCAAGACATACGCATTTTTTAATACTTTGGGTAATAAATCAGAAACAAAAGGTTATAACTGAAATGAGTATGAAACAGCAGTATACTTAATAAATTAATACCTGTCTAAGTTGCTTACTGCTTCTCATACAGTACACCAAAGAGAGAACAGCCATGAGGTTACACCATGAAATCCCGGTTTTTGCTCTGAACACTTGCTTTCTTCTTGCAACCTTTATCAGCTTTGAGGAAAAATGCCCTAATTTTGAGTAGTAACTGTCCTATAGGTAAGCCCTCACTTCTAGGTCTAAGGCTAGCCAGAGGGCTGGTGATCCAGCTCCCTATATGGAGCCACCATATTCTAGACGGACACCTTGAAAATCTTTCCTCTGTTCTTCTGCTTCCCTTATCTCAAATCCAGATTCCTACTTTTTATCCAACGCCAATGTAGCCTTAATGTGTCATATCTCACTCCTCCATTGCCTTCTGGAGCTGGAGGGTTTGGCCATGAATGTAAATTCCTTGGAAGGCTCTCTCTAAATGACCGCTTCTGATATTTAATGATGCTCCTCTCTGCCCATCATTATTCTCCCCTCAGGTTTGCACTTAATCCAACAAGGCTATTCCTGTGCCTTGGTGATTAAAAGCCACTTTTCCCTGTCCTGCTTGACTGCTATTTCCTCCCCAAGCTGAACTCCTCCTTTATACAAAGCTACAGCCAGCCTCAGTTTAACATTACAAAAGCCACCCATTATAAAGACGTTCTCAGAAGCTCATGGTATAACACCAGCTTTGATACAGACCTATAAGAAGCATTCTTATTTTAACAGACTGAGAATAAACTATTGTGTTTAGACACGTATATGAAAGCAAATATTCCCTTGTCCTGTCTCCAATAGGGAGCCCCTGTGCTACTGAGTCCTCTTGTATCCACAGAAATTTTAGGTGGGTGTCAGCTGGAGCACATCGCCCACAGCCTAACGGGTCCCAGAGCCCTGCTGGGACTCTGTGTCAGTGTTATGCCAGGGACATCCACGGAGCAGCCCAGACTCACAAGTGTGCCAAGGTGGCTTAAAATCTTGGTAGCAGCCTTCCTCCATTGTGAGAGCTCCAAGCAGGACAACTTTCCTCTTGTATAAATCTGAAGTATAACTAGTCTTTACCACGGAAGTATAGCCATTTAATTAATTCTCCAGGATGTATAGCGATACACATACCAAAATGAAGGTTAAGTTCAAATCTAAGCTGGAAGGATGAAAGACACTTTTAGTTTTAATTTGTTCAGTACTCTGCTTTCCCTCGGTTCAGCAACGCACCGTTTTTGAGCCAAGGTCCCAAATCGGCAGACGGCCTAACCAATTCTAAAATGAGTTCCCTGCTAACCCCAATGGCAGATGGCAACACCACAGAGATACAAGAAAGATGAAGTTGTTCCAGCTTGCAGCGGGAAGCCAAAGAAAAGCATCAAACAATCTCTGGAACCAGAAACTCTGGARCTTTGTATTCCTTCTCCTGGCAGGGTAACTACTGATAACACTATTTGAAAAGCATGTGGCTGCAAATTTGGAAGCCAATTTCATAGGGATCATTAAGAATGTCAGAAAATTCAGCAAGTTTATCTGCACTGCAATTATTTCTTCCTCAAATACTTGCAAGTATACAGTGGCAGAAGGGTAACACTAACACATGGGAACCAAAGTGGCCTTCAGGCAGTTAGGTACCTAACACCCACCAATTCTATTTTATGAACTTGCATGAAAACAGGGACTAATGAATAAGAAGTAAGATGGTATATTCCCTGGAGAGAAAGCAAGCTGGAGTTTTCTCTCTATTATTCAGCAGCTGCCAGGAGCTGGTTCACAAAGCATGATGGACTGGATCTTTTCTGACATCGTTAAAATTAAAAAAGAAATTGTTTTCCATTATTAATTATAGAAATGTACCTCTTGTTCTCAGAGCTCTCAGAAATGGCGAAACAGCATCTGGTAGCAGTACATTGTAGACGTATAAACCTCAGCAGACAGTAAGATGCTTGGAAGAGTTTGCCTCAGACTCAACAACATGTCAAGTTTACTTCCCATCTGACAGAGCAAACCCTTTTTATTGGAAGCCACTACAGAAATAGCACCAGAGACCTGCCAGCCTTAATGTGACACACGAATGCACACACAAAAGCCTGCCCTCGCTCCACATCATCTCACTTTTTAACTCTCACTTTGAAATCACTTGAAGAGGTTGCAACACAGTTATCACTTCTATCAAGTGGCAAAACCCCCAAGACCAGTGAAGCTAAAGCCAGGACAAACGAAGGTAGAACCAGGTCCTGTCGCACATGCATACATTTGAGTTGGTAACATGTAGGTATTATAAAGGGGACAGTGGAAAAGGAAACAACTTTCAGGTTAAGAGAGAAACACCGTGAGACATGAGACTTGTGACCCACCTCCCCAGAAAAGTCTCCCACCTCACCCCCAGGAACGACGTGGACTCTCCATTCGCTTCACTCCAACAGACTCTTATTCCCAACACTTATGAAGCAAATCCAGGCACCAGCCTATTCAGTACTCTGAAAAGCCTTCCCAGTTCAAATACATTGACCAATACTTTTCCAAATCTTCTAACAGCACAAATGGGACACAGATCGGGTCTTCCAAATTTCTATTCTGAGACTTCTAAAATGCCATTTCGACCGTTGACTTCATTAAAACAAAAAACACTCTCCTGAAGGTAAATTGTATTAACGTGTTTCTGTATGGTAAGTGAATTACAAACCAGACAAGTTTGAAGACAAGAGTTTCTATTGAGTTTTCTTGAGTCTGAGGCAAACTCTCCCAAGTACTGTCATTGCTTCATAGTTTCCAGGAAGGTTCTGGATTCTATATCCAAAAGTGGTAATTCTATAATATCGTGAATGCCATCCTATAATATGATAACTATATCCTAAAGCTTTTTTATATAGTTATCATATTATAGAATTGCATTCACTATATTATAAAAATAAAGCCACATGAACGGACCATGGCAGAAGCTTATGGTGAAATCCTACTCCCACTCACATCAAACTCCCAGAGTGTCAGCTGCAGAAAATGTAATGAAAAGCCTAAAATCCAGAAGCAATGTTTCGAAAGCTCAAAAAAGTCAGAAACACGTGAAAAAGCATAGCACTCTCTATTAGCAGCATGAGAGCCTTGCCAACCTGCAGAGCCTGCACACTTCCAGGTCAAGTTTGCAGGTTCTTGATAAGGTTCAAAATGCTCAGAAGTTCATAGGCATCTGCATGGTCACTCCAGGGCAAATACTTAGCAGACTGTCAATGTGACTCACCTACTAACAATTCTTACCTACCTCTCACTAGGAAGATATTTCCTTTACTTATCTACAGACTTCTTTTTTGCTTGTCTTGCAAATGATACATCTTCTTTTTCTTATCTATGGACTTCTTGGGGTGGGGGACTTTCTTTTTTGATCCCACTTGCAAATCCTCAAAGCATCTCAAGATTAGGCATTTCACACAGCTTTGTACCACGAGAAGTGTTTTGGTGAACTAGTATAAATACCAGGATATTTAGTCAGTATCATACCCATAAGGAAATACAGAGAAAGAAGAAAAAAAGAAAGGGTCCTTGCTCTAAAAAGTAATAACTTGCTCGCTATAATGTAAATACTATTAAAGTATTCCCGTGACATAGAGAAAATTACCTGACAAGCTAAATTGTACTTAGATTTTGCAATAACTCTTTGCTATCCTTATTAGCTCATTTGAGACTGGTATGCTGCTTATAATTACCCCRACCTGTAAAAAAACCCTGTTAATATTGGCAGTGATGTTGGTACTGGCAGAGCAAGTTATAGGCGCTGAAGTTAATTATAGTCAAACTAAAGTAAATTTGGGAAACGTATTTGGATGGACTCAGCATTTGGCTATCTTTCAAATTACAATCTACTGTAAATGCAGAACTTCATTTCCCCAATGAACTTTTATAGGCTTCTGTTACAACAATTAGCAGTTTTGTGAAGGAAAAGTTCCCTGGATAGGGACCAAAGGTAAAGCAGTGAGCGGGCAACTAAACACCTCCACCTACAGAATGCATCCTTCCACCAGGAGCCAGGCGGGTGCCCGAGTCCCTTCATCCGCCTCCAGCTATCACACGTGARGGGGGGAAGGACAGGCATTTATATACTGCACCCATCATGCTTTGTCTCATTAGTTTCCACAGCTGCAAGACAGATGACTGAACGCAGAAACACTACTTTCAGTGGCACTCTTTAGCACCTTACAAAATCTTRCCCAGGTATTTACAGAAACTATTAGTATCCTGAAAACTGTCTCCCTCCCTAGAGATACATTACAGGCTCATCAGCCACATCTTGTAACTAATTCCTATTATAAGACTGTGAAGAGAGTGAAGAAACAAAAAAGAGACATCTCATCTTGCACTAATCTCTTAGTAATAAAAGTAAATACTACTATTAATTTAGAATAATAAATATGAATTATATAAATTTACAATACCAACCATACTAAGTAAATATACAAGAAGAATACATAACTCACACTTAGCCACCAAAGAAACATGTTGGCTTGTAAACCTGCATTGAAAATAAAAGAAATAATGACTAGAGTGGATATTTAAGATCACCATCAGTTAGCTATAGCTAAAGCAACAATGTGTCTCTGTTTGAACTACAAGGAATTTAAAATACTTTACAGTAGAAGTTATCAGATCTATTAATGACATTAATAATTACTAACACATTTTTTATGAAATTGCATTTTGATTTTAGTAACAACTCTATATTGCATTGTACTACAGCAGTCACTTTGCAACATATGTCCTCACTGAATCACATCTTACTGTATGTAGTCTATATATTTTTCATTTAATAGCTCTAGGTTACAAATCAGCAAATTTCAAAATTGTTGTTCTAATTGGTGACTGCTGACTTGCTCAGTCAGTACCCTCATGGGTTACTTCTTATAGTCAAGTCAGAATTTGGATTAAAGGATGGTTGGGCAATGAGAAATTTCTAACTGTAAGAGTATAATATAGAACAATATCAAGCAAAATTCCAACAAAATGTAGATACAATCTAATATAAACATGTCATCTGGGGTGGAAAAGATGGGAACAAGTCTGTAGCCAGAAGGCAGCCCGCTGGAGGAGCAGACAGGGGCTGCAGCCCAGCCGTGTMCCGGGGTGGTCTCCTTGCCTTTCTGCACCAAGTTGAACAGAGCTGATACGTGCCCTCAAAAAAACCCACGTCAGTTGAACTACCATTTTTATGAAAACCTCTTTCCATCAGACAACTGTAGCTAAGCTCCTCTTATTTTAGCTTCTCTCACGTCAAAATTAACAATATGGAGGAAGGGGGGAAAATTTAGTGTATCTTATTATCCCAAGGACCCCATCCAGTATCCTCCTCCCTCATATTCCTTCCCCAACTTGTAATCTCTAAATCTTCCAGACAAAGCCATTTATCCTCACAGGCAATTGCATTGCTGAGCCTCAAACTTCAGCTGAGGAAACAGATTTGAAAGGCAAACCAGCTTTTAGTGGCATAATGTCAAAAGCAGCTGAAAATACACAGGGATTCATCAAAAAAGACAATTCTTCAGGAAATGATTAGTGGTTATTTTCAGAATCACAACAACGTGCTCAGAGTTGCACAGAACAAAAGATGTATACGGTCCCTGTCACATCAAGTTTATTGTAACAGACACTTGAGAAGGATCCAATTCTGGTCTCATTTGCCTTTATTTTAAATAAAACAAAATTCCAGCAACTCTAGTGCTTCCAGTCACCTCAATGAAATTACTGGCTAATGATGCTAGAATCAAATCCACTTTGCTTCACTCTGTTTTTATACTTCAATTTATACTCAATTCCTTTAATATAAATTCATTTGCTGAGACTAYTAAGGAGTTATAAAACCTAAACAACAAAGACCACTGTAGCCTCAAGTGCCACCCGCGACGCTGGCTTTCAGGAGACCCCAGAAGGACCAGAAGGTAGGGCAGCCTTGCTGCTATTGCCAATTAGCAAGTAACACTCATTTAGCCACACGATTTCCCAGGTCCTCATCAAATTCCAGCTTTATCAGTGAATACTTTCCTAAAACTGTTTAATCCTCAAATCCTGTTTTTCAATCCACAGTTTCAGCAAGCCCCGCTCCTTGCTGTAAAGTGTAGAGTAAACTTGCCTTGAGATGCCAACCAATTGCCAAGTTTTACCCCTGAAACAGCTGGATTTCAGTGTTAGCAGGTGGAAAAAATCCCTGAGCTATTCTTGAAGTCAATAAAGTCGACTGTGGGATCTTTGAGGGAGGAAGAGAGTTATACGATTGTTAACAGGACTTGAATTATTTTTGCTGAACACCCTACTCACCATAATCAATGCCAGAGAGATTATGGACACAGCCTGAACTTCACTGGGAGGACTAACAAAGAGGCTCTTTCCAAGAAAACCGAAGATGTTCATGAATATCTATTTGTAGCATCACTTGAGATTACAGAAAAAGCTGGCTCAGAACATAATGCTGTGCCATGGCCTAACGGATTCACATCTTTATTAGACAATCAAAATAGCTATTAGGTTGCAAAAAGCCCCTGCCTCAAAAAAGCAGTTCCACTGGCAGAACTTCTGACAGCCCAGAGACACCTTTTCACTTCCAGTACATTAGCCGATTTTTACGCAGCAGTAACCCATAGCTGAGCTATGAGAATTTCACTGTTTCAATAATCACCCAGATCTCTCTATAGAAAGCATCCTCTCACTTTACCATGTGAACCCACCATACTTTTCATGTCCTAACTTATCTGTCATGCAAACTGCCTGCTGGATTGGAAAGGCCATCTCCCTAAGGCACAGGTTGGGTTTGCCCTTTCCCCCCTCCTGCCTGCAGCCCCGTTTGCTTCCTTGAGAGGTTTCTCTACCTGCGCAACCTGAAACGGTTCCAGTTAAAGCTCTCTCTTCTCTGCCCTGCTTCACATATTCCTTTACTCCACTTTTCTCTCCAGTCTAAGACATGCTTCTTAATTTATAGAAAAACTGGGGGAAAGTCGCTAAGTGTTTTTAGGCTGTCATCCTGGCATTCACATTCATTACACACATCTCCTTAACTGAATGCGTCAGCAGCTCCTTAGAAATGAAAATTATTAGAATATTATTCCCATTAAGATCACGCAGATTTCAATCAGGATGTTTATTACGAAATTTCATCCTTTAAAATAACTGCAGAATTCTATTCAACTTATTGTCCAAACAAATTACCTCTTTCACAGAGGTAAGAGGCACTCCCCACTTGAAGACACTAACTTCAGGTATATTTTCTCCTCATTTGCTCTCAGAGAAGTAGGCGTCATAGCTGCGTATGTCTTAAAGCTACAATAGAAATTCTTCTTTGCATGGGAGATTCTGTCGCCTTCTCTATATTGGTTTGCTTCTTACTCTGAAACAGCCCCTCAGATTTTCATGGTTGCTTTGCTGGAGTAAGAAACTACCAAAATGAGCAAGACAATCAAAATATAGCCCTAAAATAAGATGCGTAACAAAGCTGTTACCCTGTTATCTGTGGAGATGTCAAGTGTTCCTCAGCTTTTGGAAGAATCATTTATACAAATATTTAAGCCCTCAAAGCCAACACATTTACCAGTCACTTAGACATAATCATCTTGTCACTTACATACAGCTCAACAAACATGTCATTGGGGAAACCCTACAGGGTAATTAACGTTGGGTTGAATGACAACTGAAGAAAAACATTACAAGCATTTTCATTCAAACCTGAAAGGCAGTATCTAGTATGTCAACACTCACTTCACCAGGAAGATTGATTTTCCCCATCATTATTCTTAATTGTACACATGTAGCTTTCAGTTTAATTTTACTGAGGATTTTAATCACGGCTTGGCTTTAAGGTTTTCTGTTTAGCAATGCAGCCCAAACTTTCATTCTCAGGAACACAAGAGATCAAGCCACGTCGCCTGACAGCACAGTTAAGAGATCYGATGGTCAGAGAGGAGAGAAAAGAAAGAGAAAAACTTACTGTAATTTTTATGAACCTTCAATTTTGTAGGTAAAATTTTAAAAAAAAAAAAGTAAGTGCCAGTTCCACTCCAATAATCATATTTTCCTAAATATATTGTCTACTCTTCTGAAGGAACTGTGGCCTCAAAAGGTCTTATTTTGCTGTCAGTGTTGTAAAACTTCGTAGAGTGAAACACCTTGCAGTCATGTTTACCTATGTTGCAATATATTTCCTCTACATTGACCACAGAGATGTAAGCAGAGCTATCTGTCAGTGTAAAATACACACACAACCGTTCTCTAAGCAGCACAACAGCCCAAAGCTCCAAGACGCAGCAAGGTCTCACCAGCACATCTGAATTCTGCATAAAGTGCTATTAGTGTCCAATGAAATATTAATTACAAGAATGTAGCTGTACAGCATTTAACTGGGGAAAGGCCATTAGCGAATCGCAATTTTTCTGCCAAAAAGTACCTAGCACAGCACAATGTTACTTTCTGTCCTATTTAATATGGATCACAAGGAGGTAGTAAGTGGCCTGAAAGCATCAGTCCCACCCAGTGGCAAAGCTGTGGTCCACTGTCCTTCCCACCTTTAACCAGACAAAAATCTTGGCTAAAAAACATGCTTGGGAGACATGAGTACTATTTGTTTCAACAGGAGCAAGAGGAAAAAGTTCCGTTTCAAAGAGAAGGCAAGCCTGTACGCGGGGAGCCAAAGCCACGGCTGCTCCCAACCTCTGCTCCCCCTCCCCTGCTGCCTGATGGAGGTTTTGGGCACCTGCCCTTACGCCCCAGCTGCTAGCCGTGCGGGGGTCCCCACCGACAGCACATGGACCACCGCCATCCTTCTCCAAGAGGGAAGGACCATCTCCAGCTATCCGCACGTATTTTTGTGGTCAGTTTAACCAGCAGATCCAACTGAGGACCCTTCCCACACCCCTTTGCCTTGCTCAGCTCCGCCTGCCCTGTCCTGGGGAAGTGCACCAGCTCTGCCCGCGGGCGCTGCCAGCAGCTAGACAGCTGGGACACTGCTTTTTCCCCTAACAAACTTATGTCATGTGATGGATATATCACAAAAACTTGAATTCTACCAATTGAGGAGAGCAGATCTAGTGCCTCTGTTGTAAAATTGGGGTCGTTCCTATTTTGCTAACTTACAGGGCAGGGCTGAGCAAATACTTTTCAACTATTATTTGCAAAATAAGAATTGTTTGGCTCATATTTAAAGTGCTTAACCATCTGAATCCACTCCAGTGAAAAATACTGGTGAGGAGAGGGAGAGCTTAAATTCTGTATGATTAAAACATGGGTTCAATAATGGTTGCAGAAACAGTAGTCTCCCACTGGGCACTGAAAAACCTGGAGTACCTATACCTACCATGGTGCAGTAGGCATCACAGGCCCAGGTCCTTCCCTTGTGTTGAAGGACCCAAACTTGCATCTCGCATCCCCAGAGTCTGCTCTAGCACTCAAAATTGTTCTGGGAGTGGTTTCTCTCAGACTCCACCGGAACAGTGCAAGATACTGACCTCTGGGCATTTTAGTTCAGGTGTCCGAATGTGCATTAGAAMAAAGCACCTCATCTCTCAGATGCACCCTTTAGCTACCAGGCTACTGATTCATTCACACCTCCTCGGTGCTTCCATGCCTCATGGCAGCACTTTATTTAAGTGATTTATTAAGTGACACTAGTGGGGTAAAGTTTAAGTGTAAAATTTACTTCCCATTTCCTCTCACCAAAACACCTCCCTTACATATTTTTTTCACAAACTTCTCTCCTATTCAAGATGCCCTCTAGGTTTTCACATGTTTCACTAGAGCACTGAAATACTTTATAGCACTCATGAGAGTGGATGGCAGAGACACATGGTCCCTGCCCAAGGAACTCACAGCCCAGAGAAGCAGGCAAGGGCGAAACAGTTTGGTGTCGCAGTTATTGAGCTCCGGGAGATGCTCTTCCTGGGCTTTCCCACCTAGTGCTGGCTTCTCTCCTATCTGCCCTCCACAGCCCTCACCCTTCGGGAGGCATCGTTACAGCCCTGAGCTGCGCCTGCAGGAATTGCTCTGCTGTTCCTCTCCTCCCCCCCCCCCCCCCCCTTTTTTTTAACTTCTTTCAGTGCCTTTTTCTGCTTCTTGCTTTTCTCTCCTTTTCCATCCATTAGCTCAGTTTGATCCAACTAAAATCAAACCTGTTATCACTTTTAACGTGAAGGACAAACCCAATCACACTATTCTTCCYAGTAACACAGGACACATGAAATGCTTAGGAATTAAGAATTCATCAAGCAGGTCTATGTGAGTTAACTATTTTTTCAGAGAAACCTATGCAATCAAAAAAGGACACTAATTCAGAAGCACCTTTAGATTGGCTGGAGAAGCTGGGCATCCTCAGTCAGGATGAACCAGCTCCCTACAACCCCTTCTGTCAGCTTCCCAAGGGCACTTCCTCTCAAGCGATCTGTATTACCACTTTTTCAGTACTTTTTGTCTTCAGAGCGGTTGCTAATGGAAAGCTGGTAGCCTCCAAGAGGATTAGAAACAAGGCATGCAACCTGGTAGAGCACCATGACATTAAGAGCTCCCATGGGGTCTGTGGGAAGCGCTTCTCCCACCTGGGGCCCGTGAGAAACAGTGCTGCAAATAGCACCACATGCAGAAGTATGAAACTAAGCTTGGCGACAGAATTTGAGAATGTTTTTTCACTCCACTCATTCTTTGCCTGCAGCTGCCTTAAATACACGTGAAATTGCTCCACGTAATCCAACTTCCTCAGTTTCTGCATTGGGTTTTAGAGGAATGGAAAAAGCTGAACTTGTGATTTTTTGCTTTAGCTGTTGCCTCTGTATTAAATGGGTTATGCTGAATGCTGAGGGAGAATGAAGAAAAAAGATTTCTTCTTAAGTGTTGTCAGCATAGGATTAGCCTACTAGGAGATGAATGCCAAGTAACCTCTCACTGGGCAGCCTGGATTCAGGCACTCTTGAGCTGCACACACCCTGGGAGAGCACAGGCTTTAATTTGCAGATATACTTGATCCTAGCTTACACTTGTAATTATTTGTCACTGCTCATCTCCATAGAAAGCAAAGGATTTACATCTTTTTATACAACTGGTTTAGAATAATAGGTAAGGGTTTGATGAATTTTCAAATGTATCTTACAAAGACAATTAAAAGCATTCAGTCTGCATTATCTAAAAAGCTGCTAGAGCAGAGAAGCAAACAAACCAGTATTATTCCCCCTTCTTTTACTAATGCATTTTTATGTTCTGCATACTTAGATATCTAGCTATACACTTTTTAAACTGATAAATGGAGAGCTGCCAGCACTACTTGAATGTTACATCTAGGATTACTGTGCCATTTCTCAGGAGTCACAGGGAAGATTTTTAATATGTATTTTTTTCTGTAGTGTTACTCTTCTTTCCTTTCCTTTCCTGTTTTTCAACTTTCTACTGCACTATTTGAAAACAAAACTGACCGAGAAAGCCCAACAATTAATTCCAGAAGCAGTGATTGCAACAAAAAGTTGGTATAATAGATTTAAAATAGGCTAGTGCTCCAATGCCCCTGCCTTCCACAGTCAACAGTCATAAATCCTAACTCATTCTTTGAAATCAGAAGCAGGTTGCTGATGCAGACAGCTCCAGTTTCACCTGGGAGGTAATGAGGTGAAGTCACTGCATAGGAGAGAAGAAAAATACAGCCAGCTGACTATGCACCATTTAACTCAGCGGCTCCCTAGTGGGAAGCATCAACAGCAGGGTGCAGCTGACAAGTGAAATGCTGCTTTGTATAACACTTTACCACCCATTTGTGTGCTATCAGAATAGCAAACAGTTAAAAGGCCACAGAGGAACCGAGCCCCATCAAAGCAATCTGCAGAGGTACCCTTTGTGGTTAGTAGGCAAGAATTCAGCAAGCTCATGGGTTGGCGTAAGGGTTTGTCCCTTGAATTTTGTTAGAATTTAGTTTTCTCAAAAATGCCTGCCCAGACTGTGTAGTGCTTTATAGTATTGACAGAATATAAAGTCCTTGCTTTTAGACCTTAGACTATATAAAGGGTGGGTGACAATAGGATTTAACATCTCTCTTGCTACTCTGGATGCCTTTGTTACCATCTAAAAAAAAATTCTATAGGCAGTACAATGAAGGAAGCCTGGTTTCTTAATAGATGTACCTCCTGTTTCATTGTGAGCTCTGCTTAAATTATCTCACATGGATGGGACACTTACAACATCTCCTGCACTTGTGCAACTTCTCCTGGCTGAAACAGATGAAGTCACCCCATGTCTTTCACCTCATGGAGAGCTTTCACTCTCCTCTGCTCCTTTCTCCTCACAAAACATGCAGGATCATAACGTATCTGTGACCTCCATCCCACTGCCATGTTGGCCAATTGGCTCAAAATCTTCTGCGTGAGACAACCTGACAGTCACACAACACAGTCGTGAATGCRTCTTTTCCACAGGAAACCAGGCTAAAATTACAACAGAAATATATCCAACAGTAACACAGTTTCCCCCTGCTCCTGTCACTCGCAGACCCTAGATTCTGTGCTCATTACCCACCGAGCTGCAAGACTGTCCCTACTTAACCTGGCTGACCGGCCTCCAAAACACTTCGAAGCAAAATCCCTGTTTAGCAACACTGGGGTATTGGAGTGTGTCCACAAATTTGCCAAGATCTGACACTCTTTATCCAGGGCAGGACTGAACACCATTACAGAGTGCTCAATTTCAGCACTTTTCTGCTATTGAGCTTGCACATCTCTGCAATCACAACTTTAACTGTATGACCTGGATAGAGAGGTGACTGTAGAAACATAGGAGTTTCCAACATATTTGACACTTTACCAATTAAAAGTAGAAATCATCAGAAAAAAAAAAAAACATTCTTTTTCTTAGAATCATTTATCTCCACCATAGCTTCCACGGTTCTACAAGCACTGCCACAGCTGCAGGTAGGTTAATCTCGCTATAGCTATTCAAAAGCATGCCTGTTGTGTCCAGTACCACTATTTGAGTCAAGTACAACAGATAAAAAGTCGTGACATTAGCATGCTAATAGCCTCTGTAACCATCCAACAGCAGAAAGAAGATGGGCTCCTACTGATTGTTGGTGTCTGGAGAAGAGAGAAAACCGCCCAACACTTCATGCTTTCTGAGCAAGGGGGATATAATATCATTTCCAACCAGTCCCATCCACTTCTTGGTCAGCTACAAGGAAGTCAACAGGACCAGCCGACCACTGACCCCAAGCAGCTAACCATCAGCTGCTTTATTTGATAGCACCCTGAGGCACTCGTGCCCACCACCGCTGCCATGACTTGTCCTTCCCAGCATGGCTCCTGTCCTGTTCAAAGCAGCAACTAAGCAAGGATAATGATATAATCCTGACTGCTTATTGATCAATAATTAACTTGATTATCATCAGCAGAAACCAGCTTCCTGAGCAAAATTTACYCAGTAGCCTCACCATCAGATACTCTATCCTTCCCTCCTAAAAAAAAGCATTAATAATCCCCATAAGCAAGAGTATAATGGTTTCTTCATGGACCTTTCCCAACCACGGAGGTCACTTGTCTGCAGCCTAAAAGAATCTGCCCCAAAATCCAAAGGTCCAAAGATAATACAAAGCTGCCTAAACAATTTGGTAAGCACTACTGACCTACACCCAGCCAGAAAACACAGTAGCATTTGATCCATCAGCTGCCACACTTGTAGCCTTGATAGCAAGCTGGGCAGCCTCGACCTGCATCATTTCAATTTAAGAATCACTGGAAATTTCCTCACAGCTGGGGGACCACTGCACCTTGTTGAGACAGACATTGTTAATCAGACTGTCCTCCATCTTAACCAAGGCTGCAGTTGCAACTTTATGGATATAATACAAGGATGGACTACAGAGAAATGCTTGTGAAAAAAATGCACTTTCTAATCTTGTTTTCCTGATGGATGCAATTGAAGACAGTCTGATTTGCTATATTTAAAAGCAAGCACACAGCAAGAAACCTATATTCTTTCCCCACATACGAGGACCATGTCTTTGCTGTCCCCTAAGGGCAACAATGGCATGAAAAGATTTCTAGGAGAAATAGGAGTCTAGGACGCAACATCTATTTTCTTTTTCCTCTGAGTAAGTCTCCAGAGTTTCAATAATTATGAGATGTCTTCGCTAAGAAGGAGTTTCAGTGTCAGAACAGAAACATAAATAGCAAGAAAACACAGGAATTGGAGTGTCAATTCACTAAGGTCATTCTTTCATTTAAAAAAATAAAATCAAGTTCAAGGTTGAATAAACCACTATTGGGTTTTGCCATTATCATTACTGAGATAAAAATGTCTTTGATTTGTGTGCTGCTACTCTTTCCAGTGAAGATATGGGTACACATTTGCATTTGTGCTTAGCCTTCTGTTTGAATTTAAGATTCACTTTTTGGTGTATTGGGAAATTCTTATAACACTCTAAAAAGATTTTTAATTAGCGGATATGTATTTACACTTTCAGCTAAATTAAGGATGGGGTTTTTTGTCTGGGAATTACACGATTCTTCATTTCATTTCTCAGTGGCTGTAATCTTCCCTTACCCAAACACCCACATATAATCAGCCAAGCAGTTTACCAACAGAAATAATGGTGCAAACAATAAAAACCGAATGACAAATGCCTAATAGCTAGACATTTGTACATAAATAAGGGTACAGAACATATGTGACAAACATGTTCTAAGAAAACCAAAAGAGACAGCTTGAATTTGGAATATTAAATTGTGGAGAAAAGCTAAGGTAAACCAAGAATTAGCCACCAAAATATTTTGTGAATGTGTCTGAAAAAAACCATACCTAAGAAGTCAATTTCTAAAACCAACCTGTGCGTTTTTCAGTTTTCTCGGTTCTAACTAGTATACATGAAATAAAAGAAAAAAAAACAAAAATACCAAAGTTGTGCAATAAAGAATTTAAGTCAAATGCAGTCAAAGTTAGTAGAAAAATTCCTCTTGCCTGATTACAGTGTTTGAACCAAGCTTTAAATAAGTATCAACATAAAGACACTACATAGATTTCTGAAGAAATATAGTCCATAGCATTCTAACTGTATTTTCTTTTTGCTTTAGTAGATAACCTGGTTGCACAGAATCTTTGCTGTTCATCACTTACTCCTTCTCCATTTCATCACTCCTTCACACCACTAAGCTGCAGTTACTCGAGTAGTAGTAGCTTCTTTCTTTTATTTTTCTTTTTTCCTTCCCTCCCAAGATTAATTGCATATTTATATATTACCACAAATCTTCCCCAGACCATATGGGAATAATTTCAATCTGCCCCGGGATCATTTTTGTCATTACTGGCTATTCACTCCCATTAAAAGCTGTTATCCATCCTGTTACTCAACATAAAAATGAAATCTCGTATTATCCATTCCCTGCATCACAGTGATGCCGGGGTTCGCCTCCTGCCATTTGAGCAGTTTGGGGCAGCAACAAGACCACCACCACTTTTAGAAAGTTTGCAGAGGCAGCTCCTCTGCTCGTTCAACAGATGGTGCAAACCAAGTCATCTCACTCATAGACATAACGCACATTAATTCTACCTACTGTATTATTAGGCTGTCAGGAGTGGCATTATGTATATAAACCATTCCATATTTGACAGTAAAGACTGGGTTGAAAAGAGGTCAGTGTTTACAACTCCAAAACAGTAATAAATAATAAAAGAAAAGGAGGTTTTTTTAAGTTTCACTGGTACAAATATGCAAGTGTTCAGCATGGTGAAACCTGGCAATGACATTGCTTCCCAGTAACTAACTGATCCTGGAGCGTGGAAACCTGACTTACTTTCTGTAGGAAAAAGAAACCTGACTTTCTCTCCAGAGAAAAGCCAAGTGACCTTTACCCACAGCAATTCGGGGAAGCAGAGGCTGTAGTGAGAGAACCAGGTCTATCCACTGCTCTGGACTTCTGGACAGTATTAGGAGAGGACCATGGAAGGAGAGATCAGTGGTCTCTATGCCTCCACTTTTAGACTATGGAAAATCTTCTTCCCATACTTTGAATCTTTGCTCACGCTTTACTTGCAGAAGACACGAGTCTGTCTCAAACGCAACATATACCTAATAGGTTGTATTTCAAAGGACTACAGCATAAACTGTGAACTGTCTGCTCCAAGTTCTGACCAGCTCTGCCCAGCTTCTGACCGATGGGAAGGAACAGCAACTCAGGATGTGTTTTCAGCCCCGGTGCTGCACTGCACCGTGGCTCCCACGAGCCTGCTTGCTCAGTCACAGCTCCTTCCTATGGGAGACATCAATCAGAAAGGTTGCTCCCGGTAAAGCTAGGGAGAGCAAACCGCAGCCTCACTCCCCTCTTGTGGTTCCCTTGGCTTTCTGACTTTTCCAACACAGCTCACCAAGACCAACACCATGCCAGGGGGTGGGAGCCATTCCTGATCACCGCCTTGTGACACTCCTGGTGACACTCCAGCCTTGGTGAGCCACATGTACCTCTCCGTTGCAGGCTCCCTGGACTGTCATTTCATGGCCACGTCATTAGCTGCATTTCTGAATGCCCTGCACTGGCTCCTTTCTCTACCATCTTCTCAATAATCATTACACATAAATATTACACATCTACTTGCCTCTGAATTGATGTGACTGATTGTTCCATTTTACAAATCACATTCAGCTCTATCCTGGTGCCATTTCCAGCTAAACCACCTGGCCTTCTTTTCATTTATTTTTGAACGTAGCAATAGACTTTTTGGGATGACTTGTCTGACCTTGTCTCCTACCTCCACCCCATGGTCCTGAAATTCATATTTCTGTGACCCTTACAGCACTGCTTTATCTGACACCAGAAGCAAGGAGAGGAACTTAGAATGGCCCAGCAAACACTGAGACGAAGAGAATCACAAGATACTATCTGTAATTGTACAATCCAAGGCTGTCGCCCCTTCTTCATTCAGGACACAGGCTAGATCTGGACTTGGGACAAATGCCGGTGCTTACTGACAGTGTCTGCTGCCTGAGTAACCCTTGCTTCATTTGTTGCACTAGTTGAGCAGCGCATTGAAAATGAGGCAAAGCATTAGAGGACTTGCAAGATGATTTCATGATTCAGGTAACTACATACACCCCTGAAGAACTTGTTCCTATCCCTGCCTAGGCTGCAAAGTGTATGTGTAGTCCATCTGGCAGACTTGAGTTCACCCTGCCCTTTCTCCAAGTCAACATGAGCTCACTCTGCCAGTGGGCTGATCCAAGACCATGTAAATCCATAGCACAAAGCCCAGGCTCGTATGCCGTGCGCAGGAAGTCAGGCACTCGGCTGCATTTAAGGTGCCCAAAGTCAGTAGAGTGAAATATTTACTACGAATATGAGTTTTTCTACTGAGGTCCGTTTTGTTGAACCCCATTGTACCCAGGGATAGCTTGTGTTCTGTCTCAACAGCTGCTGCAAGGAAGGTGTGCTGCTCAGAGCAGTTCTCCTGACAGCTATCCTATCAAGACAGGAAGCAAAAAAGAGTTTTCCAAGAGGCAGAGATCTGCTCGTGCCTGGGCACACTGGACTTTGGTTAAACCAAAATCAAGAGAAGCAAAGAAGCAGAGATCAGAAGAAAGAAACAAGTGCCCAGCAGATGACATTGGACTCACACGTTTTTGCTGCTGGGGAGGGAAGCCAGCTGAAGCAGTCTGATAACCACACGTGGTACAATCAGCAACTTCAATGGTTAGCCAGACGGGAGCAGGAAGAAGAAAAGATGGCACAGAAACAAAGTCCATGAGTAAATAATGGAAAATAATTCCAGCTAGAGCTGCCTTAACAGTGCTGTTAAAACTTCTGTGTAAATAGCCCTCCAAAGGCCACCTCACAAGAAATCTGAAATAAATGCTAGAGTCAGAGTGCTCAGCAGCCTGCAGGTGTTCACGGGTTGGAAGCATCCTGCGTGCCGAGCACCGGGGCTCACAGACTCACGGGGTGCTTGGTCACCCTCCCACCCGCACAGCAAGGGGCACAGATCCCGACACCACTTGGCCCCGGCAGCAGGAACAAGCCCTGCTGGCTTCACTGCGCACCCACCCGGTCCCAAAGCGTGGAGGTCACCTCTGTCCCTGGCTGCCACCTTTGTCAATGGATAATAACTGCTGCAGTTCTTCCTATATATTTGTATGCAATAATACTACTCCACATATTTCTGCATGGCCTAGCAAACACAAGGTATGTTGCACACTTACTTGCATAATGCTACATCTAAACTAGTATTCCCAACAGTGTTTTATAGTTGAATTAACCTGTAAATATTCTAGGAGTCAAAACACTAAAAGGATGCAGACTGTGCTGTTTTATTTTTAAACAGGCAACTACTGCATTTCATTTTAGCAAACATTTCTCTTCATTCTCATTAAAGGGAAAAGCTGTTTTCACAGGGATTAACAGAAACTGAGTAAAAGATGCTGTATGTCTTATGAATCCTATGTAATTCCCATAGCTTTCACAAGCCTTCAGAGTTCACAAAAAATAGGAAACACCCAGCCAACATTTCATATAATTTAACCAAAAAAATCAGAAACAAGTGTTGGGGGTTAAAGTGCTCTGAATGACTCCAACAACTTTAGAATAAAGCTCTGAACAGTTTGACGATCTGATGGCATGCACCAAGGTGGCAAGAAGTGTCCTCAAACACCGTGAGTCGCTGTTTTCCTCCCTCTTCCTACGATCTCTGACCCTGCTATGCAGTGATCATATGCTGCAGCTTTTCTTTTATCTAAAAAAATCCTTGAGAAGGTTACAATAGGTGAAGTGATAATACTCTAGACATAGCCTACTTCTCCTTTTGTGTGGCAGTTCTCTGAAATACTCATACAATATGCATATTTTAAGCTTCTTCATGGCACTGACTATTGTGCTAGTTAGCTTGATGAAAGCAGTGCAATAGCAATTTTAAAAGGACACCCCCAACTGGTATGAGGCCTTAAAAATGGTTTGACTCAAATTCAGCATGTGTGTTCGGAGGTGTTGGATGTTAAACAATTCTAACAACTACAGAAATGCAGGTTGCAACAAAGATCTTAAAATTTAATTCAGAATAATTACAATTCTTTCAAATTAACTTCCATAAAGTTGTGAAGCCCCTTCCAAAACATGATTGTGCCAAAATAAGACTATAGGAGAAAGAATTCTGCAAACTCTGTAACATAATAAAAATTATGTAATTTTTTTAAATTACTTTAAATGTTTCTCTGTTTTTGCACAAACATCCCCAAGCAAAGCTCTTTGCCTATTCCATTGCTGCTATCTTCTGAAAAGATGGCTCTAAAGTAAAGACAGTACCACAGGGAAGTTTAAGCATCTTGGTTACCAAGTCTGAAAACCTTTTCAGTCTCGGTGGCAAAACCTTCAGAGAAGGCAATCCCAGCCTTCAGCTCTGAGTATCCATTACCTCAGTTCGCTCAGGAACGCATCCAAAAATGGCAGGTGGACTTCAGCCTTAACAATTCTTCCATTACTAGCCCTGATGACCCACCCACCCATCCTTTGCAAAAAAAGTGCATAACTTGGGTCATACAATACTGAAGGCCCTAAGCCTGTTGACAGTGTCCCTTAACAGAGCTAACCAGGCTTTTATACTCTTTGAACAGACGCTGACCCCTGAGGAAGGTGCAGAAGCCAAGTACTCCTGACCTTACTCCCCCCGTACCCGGTGTGCAGCCTGGCAGGCACGCGAGTACCGGCAGAAGCAGACTCCCTGCAGGAGGCAGCTGCTGCAGTTGCCTAGTTGAGCATCTGCCATTCTCCCCCATTTTTATAATAGTTTTTGGGTTAGAGCAGTTGCATGGGACATGGAAAGACATAGGTTTAGGTCCCTCTTGTCTGAACAAGGTTGAGACCCAGACCTTGTAAATCCCAAGAAAGAGCATTAACTACCAGACTCTGGACTCTGCACATGTGAAAGGAGACAAAGGGCCAGAGGAGGTGGGGAATTCTCCTCAGCCATGTAGCTGAAGCATTACCAAACAGAATTAAAAACTCATTGCACAAGACAAAGAAATTATGTATGCAGCAAGAAGGAGGCAAGTCTCCTCCGTATCTCCTTCCCTGACCAGTTGGCCACAGAACAGTGCTTTCCCCAACCCTTTTCTCCCATCCGATTCATCTGGAATCCTTGGTTACACAGTGGCATCAAGTCAACAAGAAGAGAGGTGAGTGTCCCAGCTAAGAACAGCATTAGCCTAGTGGCATGTTTCTCCTCTGATCTGAATGGTCTTGTGTTCACTCAGAAAGAAGAATATTGGAATCTCATCTCCTTCATCCTGGGTGAAAGCTTTAATTACTGAGCCATTGCAGAACAAGGATACCAGGAGCAGCTCTTCCTCCAGCTGTGTTTTAAATTAAAAGAGTGAGGCATGGTGAGTTCCATGGGAAAAAATAAAAAAGGCTGCCCATAATGAAGGGGGGGCTCAGCAGCATGTAAAGAAACCTCTCTGCTGCCTTCGGTGACTTGCCAGAAGTCATACAATGGGTCAGCAGCAGAGCGGGGAACTGAATCTAAATCTGCCTCCTAACCCAGTGCCCTTTCTGCTGCATGTTCTGAGCTCCCAGCTTCCAGCGTTGAAGTAAAGCTCAGCTGCCCAAGATTCCCCAGCTTTACATGAGTTTGCCTTGCAGGTTGCTGAAGCCCTTCAGCACATTTCCTCTTGGACAAATCCAAGAAGACATACACACACTATTCCTCCCAGACAAATCCAGGAAGACATACACACACTATTCCTCCCCTGCTGGTTTTATGTGTAGGTGCCATTCCCCTACTTTGAAGAAAAGGACAAAGCAGAGAAAAAGCCAAACGGGGGAAGATTCAGAGAGACAACCTGCCCAGCCTCTGGGGAGCCCTCTCAGAGTGCATGTCTACGGTCAAATGATCAAAGCGAAACCATTTTTGCTGTTACCACTCTTCTCTGGGTCCTCTGAAGAAAAGAAATAACAGCTCACAAAAAAAGTGAGTATTTACTCTTGCAGTTTACACAGCATGTGATCGCTATCTAGCTTCTTTGGCTTTTGCTATAGCTGCTGACACACTTCCTACAGCTATTGGAGGGAGGAAAGGCTTCTTATTTTCAGACATCAGCTATTTCAGCCTCTTAAAGACTTCTCTCTCTCTTTCTCGCAGTTAACCAGCAAAGAGTCTCTCTTTAACACTGTCTCTCAAATTGCTGCCCATGAAACTTGGTAGTCAAAGGAGTAACATCTGCTAATGTCACCAGAATAACCTATACTTTATCACCATCACCTTCTTCCATCTTCCCCTCTCCCCCAAACGATTTTCCCGCTCTTTTGTTACCCCTCTCTAATGTCTACTTACAACTCTGTGGCTCGGAACAGTTCTCAGCGTACGGCAGATAACACACTGACAGACAGTAAGATAGTCTTAATGCCAGAAAATTTGGAGTGACTCATCTTCATGAAAGCAAGCCATGTGAGTCACAGCCATGATGACTCAGAAGCCTGAGGAGAAGGCAYCTTTCTGGGAGGAAGAATTCAAATTGTCCTACTTTTCCAAATATACAACCTAGAGAGGAGCTTCCCATAGGGGTAGATTTAGGGGTCAAGGATTGAGGGGGAATTACATCATCAAAAAGTAAAGGGACAACATGTATATTAATAGCACAAAAGAAAACCACCACTTACATTGTGACTCACCTTATTTTCATTATTAGACCTCCTATTTAATAAATAACATCCTTCTTTTCTTGTTCTGGCAAATTAAATTGTGTTAGGCTTTTTGTTGAAGAGCTTGATTGCCTGACTTCATTGACCATTCAATAATGATTTTATGAGTGGCCACAGGGAAAATAAAACTTAGAAGACCTACAGTTCATTGAAGCTGTCAGCAGAAGTGGATAAATATGACACATTGAATAAAAAATTGTAATGTTGCTGGATTTAAACGTGATAAGGCATTTATCCATCATGCTTCATTTGATGGTAGCAGAAATATCAGATTGAATCATCTGAAACAAACAGTATCAACTTATAAGTCTGCTTATCATAATTTATGTATAAACTATAAACTATAACTCTGCTTATGAGAAATTGTGCAAAGATCTAAATTAGCAAGCACCCAAATGTGATGGCAAATCATGCAAATTTCCATCTACGGACCRCATGTGGCTATGTGAACCACAAGGCAAAACAGTCTTTGTCTACAGAGGCTTTTTTGTCAGGGTCTTACACAGAGCTAACAGGAGGGAGAAAATTCATTAAATAGAAAAATTCAGTGACTACAGAGACAGGTAAATTAGAAAACTCCATCTAGTTATCTGGTTTGATCCATCAAATTTCAGCTAACCTACCCATCTAATGCTGAAGCAGGTGCCTCAAAATGGTCCCTCATACCCAGGACCTCACTGCCAGGAYGGATGGCTCTGTGCCAAAGCTGAGGGCACACTAAACTGCATCGCACAACTGTTCATCGTTCATTTTGTTGCCCGATTGACGCACTCCACTCCCTCATGCTCTTTATCTTTTTTGTCTGTCTTTTCTTCCTTCCATATATCCTTAAACAACTCTCTAGGTAGTYCCTGCTGTGATCTCACCTTCAAAGTTTTTAGTTTCCTTTTCTAAACCCTGTGAAGACGGTCTCGTTCTTCTTTTTTACTGCTGCCAATAGGATCTGCACTACTGTTGAGTAAACTGTCTTTTGAGTGTTTCCAGTGTTAGAATCACTTTATTCTTCAAGTTTCAGCCCTTGCTGCCAGATTTGGCTTTAGAAATCTGATTTTTCTTTCTTCAAATCGACCGTCCTACCARTGGCTGTTCTGGCCATTCCTTTAAGTACACTGTCGCATGGACTAGACTAATCAATGGCTATCTCTAAATACCTTCTCTTCAACATGCTTTCCATTACCTTGGATTCCTTTTTGTATTTCGATTCCTCACATTTGTCTTAAGAGTTATGAAGTAATGCAGCTTCACTTACAACCTCAGCAAAAGTTTAAGCTAATACATTCTATTTGGGAAGACTAGGAACACGCAAATGAACTCCTGAGGTCCCTTCCAATCCGAATTTCTCTGTGAGTCTATCAGATTGACAATTACAGTGCCTTAAATAAAGAGCAGCAGTTTGTTACCCCACCATAACTTACCTACCTGTCTGAGACCGCGTCGCCATTTGAAGACACAACGTACAGCGCACACCACGGGCAGTCACACAAAGAGCCACCTTAACAGGCTGTCAGTGTTCAGACACTTCATAAGGAGAGGAAGCACGTACACACGCAAAACAGACAGGTTTCGCAGATGTTCTTCAGAGAACCCACCTGTTGTAAATTATTTTGAATATTTTGCCTGACAGCCAGCAGGGCTGGCTCTAGCTGCCACTGCTGAGGACAATGCTGCCCTCGGTGTTTATTCTGCCCCAGCCACAGCTGAATTACTCAGCTCACACTCTGGCCTTACCATCATCAGCTGGTAAAGGTGGGTTTGCATCAAAGCTCCAGATGGAAAACTGATGCAGGTATGTACCTGCCCATAATCCCTTGTCAGCACTCTGCGGCAGGGGTGGGGGTCTCCGACAGCAGGGACACGCAGAGGGCTGGGGCCAGCAGTGTTTCGATCTACCACGTGCAGGTTTGCCAGCAAACATCTGCCAGAGCCTGGAATTTCCCTGGACTTAAATTCAGATAATTGTTTGTCTTCCTATGGATGCAGCRGAGCAACGCTCCCCTCCCACATTTCTATTACTACCTCAAAGGTATTTAGAGATCTTGGCAACATTTTCCACAGTGGCCAGCTCTTGTACGTATTCTGATTTCAGGATGCCTCAGCTCGATTCACCTGAAAAGGCCCAGTTACCAAATGCACCAAGTGCCAGCTCTCTCCAGAAGCAGTTCATGTTGAGGAGGCTGAGCTCCCTGGTCCCTCCGCACAGCTAAAACACTTCATCCGTCTCCCTGACTCTTCCTCTTCTTCAGGCTAGATCTGTGGCGGGCGTGAATCAGCAAAATTCCCGCTGGCTGATAGAAATTTTAGTGGCATCTTCTCACAGGTTTTCTACTTCAGTTCTCACAGACATATTGCCCTTCAGTTTTCCCTCAGTTTTCCGTATTTTTTGGTCACCTCTTAGAAACAAACTTGAGGTCACACCACAGAGTACTTATCTTGAAGCAGCAAGTAAAGGCAGCTTAGAAGAAAAAGCATARAATAGAAGTACAAACCAAGCCAAAGTGACTTGCTAATTTGTGTCTATAGATGTGATTATACGGTATTGCTACTTTTTCTGACATACACTATTAGAGTCAGTGGTTTGGGGGCTGCCTTCACAAAGAGAAGCAATTGATTAGAGATCCACAAATTCCTCAGACACAATTGTGTTTCTATTTACAAAAGTCCTATTTCCCTGAGCACAGGAGGAATCAAACAGCAGGAGACAGTGGGTGTGTTGATGCTGCAGGACGCAGTGCAGCATAGAGATACCATCTTCAAACAGGCTGGCTTGCACGCTGGGAAACCGCGCTGCCGCAGCAGCACACAGCTCCAGTTTGGACCAGCACATCCACCCAGGTTTGCACGTTAACTCCTTAACACTTCCAAAAATTTTTTTTCTTTGGTCCCTGGCTCCCTGACCGCAGTGTTAAAAGTCAAAGAAAATGTGACGGGAGCAGGCTGAAGCAGGTTGCAATGGTGCTGTTCTCAGCCAGCGTGCGAGCCCTGTGGAGTGCTCGGAGAGGGTTTGAGCTGTGGCAGAGGCAGGGACCGCCTGCCCAGGCTCTCTGCAGAGCAGCCAGGCAGCACACCGAAGTCCAGGCTGCTCCAAGAAAGCACAGAAGTTTCCCGAGCCAGAGTGATTCTTCCCTAAATCGGGTACCCTTATATTTAAGGGTCTTCAGTGCCACTGCATGTCTTGCTGCTAGTATTTCTCCTATTCACCCAGAATGATTTACATGAGACTTCAGGAGTTATCGCAAGGTAAGACTGGATGTGGGAACAATGTAGTCACTGTAGCTTAGAAACCATATTTACACCTTAGATAAGTACACGCATATTGTTAAGGAGTACCGACAAAGGGAACTTCAGCGGCTCCAGGAGCTAAAATCTGGATTAGGCTCAGGCTTGTCCATACTCTTGGCTCAGTCCATGAGCGCCCCTGTCTCCCAGTGCCCAAGCACCTTTGCTCTTTCCTTAGCTCTTGTCATTCTCTCCGGGAAAAATCACTGGGAGATGCTGAGTGAACAGTGAGGACACTTATTATCCCCTGCACCACACCCACACCCCACTTTACAAGCTGCTTCTGCAGGCTATTGATAAGATCCTGAATTACACCAGCAACAGAAATGGGCGTTGCTGCACAGCAGTGTTAAAGCCTCTATTAATTCACAGCCTCCATGAAACCAAGGCCAAAATTCACGGTCATCACTYACAGGAGACTCCAGACACAGCCCAAATCAGACGTAACTAGCAGACCATATGTCTAATGATAAGGTATTGATACTACTTCACATTGGAATTACTTCAGAACTTCAACTCACAAAGGCTATATATTTTAATTATGAAGTTATTTATAGCCTTGATAAGAGGATAAAACTCTAGAAAGTCCCTTTTGCCTAGCCATGGTTGCTGAGCACATGGATGTTAAAGATCCCCCTTGCATTCAGGGATCAGGATAACCCATCTYCTCCAAAATAATATTGCTCTCAAAACTAAGTTCACAAGTGTTGACTTTGTGCTTGTCATCATGTTTGAATATAAATAAATACATACATACATACTGTTAGGGACAACTGCCTACACCTTAAGGTATTAGAGCAGTATAATGTTAAATTGGAAATAGAAGTAAATTGTTCAGTTTTTCACTGGTTAAGAACACAGCTCAGAATACAACTATTAGTACAACAGTTGTATACATAACATACATAATTGTAAACGTTTGTTCTGATCTGAAGAAAACTAAAAGTAATACTTTCTATAAAATGCTGTTTACGTCAAGAATAAAGATGCAGAAATAGATTATATTGTGCTTTTTCTTGTGTATGCAGCCAGTTGAAACAATACAAAGTTATGTGGACAAAGGAGCAACGTATTTGAATTTACCTCTCAACATCCTAGACATAGGGCTGCACTGCAACTGGAAGGAACCGTGGAAACCAGCAGTACGTCAAATTCAGAAATTATCTCTGTAAAACCACTTGTACAGTTTATTAATTCTGACAGAGTAGTTGGCTGTACGAAAAATGGTGCCACCATACTGCAGGCTGGAATTACAGCATGATACTCATTTGTAATGAGATTTTTATAGAGAGAGAGAGGTGTGAGAGAGATGGGTGACATTAGGAAAACCTACCCCCCCAAAGTATTTTCTATTGCAAAGCATTCTTGAGTTCAGCATCCAGAAATTGTAACCGCTTGTTCCAAAGAGTTACCAAACAGGCTGGTAAGAGTTAGGGAGAAAGCACAAATTACTGAGCACAGCAGACAAGGAAAAATCCTGCTAGGCCCAGAAGTCAGAGATGTGCCTTTCAAAATCCAGTCTTGCTAAGCCTTCTTGAATTAATAAAGAGATAAGCTACATACCTTCCTGTCACTTTTTCCACAATTCCCAGTCCAAAATATAGGTTGGTTGTGCAGTCTGAAATTCCCACTCACTCTGCAAGAACTAACATCTTCCTCCCTATCCAAGAGTTTTGCAAATAGAGCTTCAAGAAATACCCTGCATGACGAGMAGAAGTTCCAGAACATTTGGATGGGACAGCTCAAATAAACATTAAGGACATCTGTTCTGAAAACTAAACCAATCTTTGTGGTTTTATATGAGTAATATGCTAAAAATGGATCATAAGTGGCCAAGTTCTGTTCTCAATCAAACTTAAACAACTTCAATGATTTCAGCACTACTACCCTAATTATCTCAGTTGATATGCATCACTTCTGCCCATTGGCAAAGAAGCTGCAATATTCACTATATTACAGGATGAGGTGCCTTCCACAGTTGAAATTCTCTCCTTTCATTGTCTCTTCACTGGTAATTTTACTTCCCACTAGTCATTTCATTTCACTTTGCACATTTTTCATCAAGTTGAGAATTACAGTTTGAAAAAAGTGCACAAGGAGAAAGGCAGAAATGGAGAAAGGCTGGCATTAGCATACATTGAATCCACTCAAATCACATGTCCGTTCAGTCCAACAGCACAGTATGAGCTAGTCACAGCCATGAGTAACGCAGTGGCATAGATTACCAAACAAAATAAGGAATTTCTTATTGATTAGAGTCTTTAATTTCAGATTGTAGGTTTCTCTCAAAGACATACCTAAGTTCGGCTACAATTTATCAGATTTGACAGCTTCTACTTACATCCTAGAAAGTGGAATTCCACTGCAGGAATTACCGAGTGACATTTTTTGCTTTGAATTATGCAGGTGATCAGACCAGTTATTTGTATCTTCTCTATGTGGCCTTGAAATCAGTGAGTCACGCCTGAGGCTATGATATCTGATTTGATGTGGCCTAGACTTTCCAAATGACTATTTCACTTTACAGACTAGTCTCTGCCTAAAACAATTGTAAGGTGGCATAGTTCATTAAGTTACCAGGTCCCGTCTGATTCCAACTCTTAGTATTCTTGGATAGGAACATGTTTCTCAGCTTTGGTTTAATCCAAATCCAAAATTAGGAAACATTTCATGTTTGCACAAGCTATAGCCCTAAAGTAAAGTAATAGTTTTAGAATGTATGGGGGGAAGAAAACAAAACCCACCAATATTTTCCTTCAATAATATTAATACATTAATTCTTATCATTGCTAACTTGCGGTAATTTTGAGACAGAGGAATGCTAAGTGATTTTGTAGTCTTTACTGTATTCTTTTTATGTCTTTGAAGAACTCAAAGAACAAAAATTACTGCAAGACTCAGTAAATTCAAATTTCCACAGCTCCCCACAGAAAATTGTTCGAGGCTGGGGAAGTTAATATCTCACAGGCCATCATCAGCAGAACATCCCTTGCACTAATGGAACACAACAATTCTCAATTACCAAATAGTAGAAAGCATTTTATTCTATTCCTGGCAAGTGGCACAATATCAGACATTAAAATCACATAATTTCATTTTTATAACATTTTTACTTTCCTTCCCCCTCATTTCAATTTAGATATGATATTACCAACCAATAATTCAAGAGCAGCCAGAAATAGAAATCAGATCCTTGTACTATCCAAGAATAGCTTAAAAAACATTTCAAAGGCTATGAAGCATTAACCTTCTCTTTTAACTTTTAAAAAGAAGTATTATATACTGGATCCTTAAGTCATATTTGAATGGRAGGAGGCAAGATTAGAAGCAGATATCAAAGGGTCACATCTCACAATTCACAGTAAATAAATACTTTGGCAAAGGCATAAATAATACAAGGTTACATAGAATTTCCAAGCATTATTTGTACCCTATAATCTCTTTCAGCAGCAGCACCATAAAGCACCCTGCAAGCAACTGCAATGTATCCTTTGTCTCATTGCTTTTTACACTGCAGTAACCAGTGTAATGAAAAAATATCATTAAGGCTAAATTTGACCAGAGGAAGCAAACAGGGACCAAACTCAGCCCTTCTGTGAGTATCACACTCCAGTGGCAGCAAAAGGGGATAAATATGAGGCTCTATTTGGGCCTGATCTAGAGGAAATTGAAGTCAGTGGAGTTAAATAGAATTTTCCTACTTACTGTCTCACCCTAAAGGATTCTCAAAATTGACAAAAAAAGATTAGAAACAATACAGAAGTTGTAGCAAACTTCCAGTGATAACACTACACAAAATTTGAAGTCTCTAGTGTTTCAGTACCTACACAGAGATTTTAAAAAAAGGGACAATTTTTCATTTAACAAGCTGACTTGAACAGTCTCATTTTGTTCCACCAGTGGTCTAAAATGATATTCTGAATTTTGTAGTGCTACTATCCAATCCAAGCTGCTGTAAGAAACCATGTTCAAGTCTCCTTACAAACACAATGCAAACCCAACACCATAGGAGAACCCAAAGCATCTCTCCATAGCAGAGAAAGGATTTGTCATCACTTTTACTGCAAGGACCATCGACGGTCTTATGATCTCTTGACCATTTTCATCAAAAACCAATTATAATGACTGTGGGATGTTGCCAGCTGAGAATATAGAAATCAAGCAGTGCGATTTTTGGCTGTGTTATTATGACAGTTGAGCAAGGTCTCAGACACCTTGAAATTACATGCATTAGAATAACATATGATACATCCACCAACAGGCAAAATTGCTTTACACTGAAAAGGGGCTACGCTAATTGCACAAACCCGTAGGTGAGTTAAACACTAATAACGATAATCCCAGTAGTACTGACAGGGTTRAGTAAGCAGGTAGAACTAACAAAGCTAACAAAGTATAGGACGCTTTCAATTAAATTGCTGTATTTGTGGGTTTAACTGAAAATAACTAGATCTGGAATCAGGGTATATATTATTTGCATACCATAATAATTTGAAACAGCTACAGACTTGTGTACTTTAGGTGTACACAAAACATGAAAGAATAAAAGGAGCAAATTTGGCACCTTTTTGCACTGTGCACAGATATGCATGTAGTATATGAAAACCTTAGTTAAAAAAAAGTAGCAAATGCATGATGGGATGCACACTGGGATGTGTACTGGGTAAAAGGGGAGCTATAAATCATGCTGCTGGATAGCTAAACTGAACCTGTGTGGGCCGCTTGAGGTGCTGCAGGTGTGAGTGGTCATTACGCTATTGAAACACATTCATGGTTTAACAGTCCTGAAATTGTAGAGGCTAGAAGACAAGAGCAAGCTCGCACCTTGCCGTGGAAAGCTGTACTGTGCAGAGTTACAGCTCAGCTCCAGAAAGAGAGTATCTGCGTGTAGTGTGTGTTGCAGACAAGTTAGTAAGCCCCCTTGCTGGCAGGAGCTACTAGCTGAGGACAGCCAGCTCAACAAAAATGCAAAGAGAAAACAAGAAACTGTCATATTCTCACTTGTTCACCCTGGAAAAACAGGGTTGTATGAAAGAGCCTGTATCACCTGCAGCACAGCCTCGGACCAAGCAGCCCAGCGGGCCAGGCGCGCATTAGGAACCACTCCCTGCTTGAGGGACAGCACAAATTGTCTGTAGCAGAACTCAAGAAGCTATTAACCACCCCTAATCAAAAGGTAATCGCATATAAAGTAGACTTAGCAGAAAAAAATGTAACCGCACTCAGCAATGGGATAAAACTTCTTAGTCTGCCTGTGTATTCTTCTGGGTGCTGTAGTGTAGATTTCCAATTTTAACACAGATCTTTATAATTCTCCAGCTTCTAGGAGATCACTGTACAGTTGTGTGTCTCCTGTCCAAAATGATGCTTGTAAGAGGATCTCTTGGAAAAAAAAATTGCATAGGTTTAGGACTCAGTAATGTATGGTGATAGGCAGAGAGCAAGGGAGACTTCAGAAAGCTAAGCAAAAGAGAGAGAAATTCACTACTGTCTTTAACCCTTCCCATTCTTCATAAAGATAGAAAGCTGCAGCTACACGGTGCCAGCAACCACTCCCACTTTCTGTTCCATACAGCTAGAAACCTCAGATGGTTTTCGTATTGTAAGCATCCTTTGAAGAAAGCCCTCAAGAGCACAGGAGAGCCACATTAAATCAGACCAAAGGTGCGAAGGCACCTAGCATCCAATCTGGTACTGCAGCTAATAGCAAATGTAGGGAAGCCTGTAAGGACTGGAATAATATACAGTGATACTTCTCTACAACACTCTCCCAACTTCCAGCTCGGGGGTAAAAGGTGGTATCATTGGATTTTATAATCCCCATTTGATTATGCTTCCCTTCATGTGTCCAGACATTTTTTGAACATATGTGAACTTCCACGGTGCTCTCTGTCAAGGAATTTCAGTGCTGAACTATTCAGCGCATGAAGGAATCACCACTTCTTTTTGACACCTGCTTGATGCATTTGGTATCTTCCTTCCCAGAATGTCATTATTATGGAAAAAGAAAGTACCTCTGGTACCTAGTCACCACTTGTGGGGGAAAGAATAAAAATAAAATAAAATCAGACAGATCTTGACCTTCTTGTAYACAATAAGAAATCAGTGCTGGAAGAGAAGGTTGATACAGGATGGTGTCCTCCTAGCGACCTGAGAAACCAGAGCCCTCTTCTCCAGGAGACGGCTCTGTCCCAAAGGCTACAGCAGACCATTAAAGCTGGTGGTTGTAACTGTAGTCGGTAGCAGAGATTGCAGGGCTCTGCCTCCCCGGGCTCTTGTGAGGAAGTCAAGTCATTGCCACAAGTATCGCAGCCAGTGAGGAACCTGAATTGTTTCTGGGTCTGCCAGCCTGTTTGGGAGGGATGGGAGGCAACACTGAATACACTTAACAGATTAATCAAAAAAATTACTCACATTCAAAGGAGTTATGTGCATGCTCCAGTGTGTATTTATATCCAGCTGTTTAACAAGATTTTCATGTAAATGTTGAAAGAATACTCCTGAGTGAAACAGAAATGTACAACATATTTTCACAGGAAACTCCTTACAACTGCATTTCTCACATGAACATGGCAGGCAATTAAATAAATATGCCAGGGTCAATAAGCATAGGCTTCAGAAAATTAACTAATATAAGCTAGGAAGGGAGCTGAAAGTAATGAGGAAATAACCACCCTACAACAAGAAGCAAAACTGCAGAGGTTTTGTCACCACAGGCTTCCAATACGGTCATACAATGGCATATAATCCTGGGAGACAGACAGTAGACCCTGCTTAAAAGCAACCACTGCCATGAATACACAGTAAGCAGAGCTGATCCGTACCAGAGAGCCTGAGAAGGGCTCAGTCCTGTCTGATGGCACTGGTAACAMCACACTGTGGGCTCGGAGGCAGATGTCAGCCATCACACGTGTTCCTCCCCCATGCCAAGGAGTGCAGCCTGGCGGCACTTCTTACACACTCAAACACAAAATCCCTAATAGACATCTAGTCCATACTGCACAGAACTATTTTTAAAAACCTCTGAATTTAAGAGATATTCACCTATTTTAAACAGAAAGCTCCACTTCGATTCTCCTACATATCACATTTTACGTTTTAATGTTTTTGCATTTTTCTGTTTCATTATTTGGGGAAAGGAGTAAATGTCTTTTTCTGTTAACATTTCTTTGAACAACTCTTTCTCCAAAATAAAATGCAAATCTTCAACAGCTATGTTATGTACACATATATACACACACAAAGCCATGCCTTTTCACATCCACTGTTTTAAAGACAGCCCTCAATCAAAATTAGCCACATTCCCAAGTTGATTTTCAACACTCTAACCAATTATTGAAAAATCAGGCTGTTTTCGCTAATACAAACAAGAACACAGATATATTTACTGAGGAATCCAAGATCTCTTCCTTTTCCTCTCATACACCATCTCACTTAGCTGTTAATTTATTGAGCACATCACGCTATGTGCTTCATCAACATGAAATTCAATTTAATGCTTAAATAAGAAATAAAAATAACCAGACATTCATAATCAGAACAACTTCAGATTTTTCATTCTTATTTTTTTTTCCATTTGATTTAGTTCCGATTACTAACTGTTTACTTTTTTAGTAGTTGATCGAATTTGGGAATGATGCTTGCTGACATTCTGCTTTTCAAACATTATCCAGTGGGTTCTGCTGGTGTTTACCATACCAGACATGTGTGTTCCAAGTAGTATTTTCATTGACTTATTTTTAAACCAGAAAGATCATTATCTGAAAAATGTATTTAAAAAACAGTGTTAAAGTACCAGCCTTTATATTGTAAGTCCTTTTAAACATTAGTTTAAAGACAAACAAGGGCAGAGGGGTTGGAAGGGGTATTTAAGGTCCCTTCCAACCCAAACCATTCAATGATTCTATAATTCCATTCTATATATTCAGTGCTGTATACTGCCACAGTGGACTAGAGTATAAGGGTCCAAGTGGACTTCAACACCAGCCAGCCACCACCACACCACCTGATGTTACCTACCACTCCAGGCAACACTTTCAAGGAGGCAAGGGGAGGAGGCTACAACCCTTTTAATCTTAGTCCTTATGTACATCCATGGTGTGCTCCTTGGGTAAGGATGCTAACGTCAGAAACACTTGACAGCTCAGATTGTATTTTCAAGATTAAAATGAACTATGGGATAGCTACTTTAATTTAAAAGAAAAACAGCTGCCCTAGGGATAGGCATTGCCTCTCTACACYGTAGTCTATATTCTAACAGTAGAATACAGTGTATTGATGTATACCCTGAATAATACCATAGTCATCAAGGAAACTGCTGCCAGTTGCAGCCAAACCTCTACATACGGCCTCCATAAACACAGAGCCAACACCTCATGGAAGCCAAGTGGTCAGCACAGGCTTCTGGTGTCTTCTTAGCCGAGGCACAACTGTGCACCCAAGTCCAAAGAAGAAAGGAATGGAAACACTTTGGCCCCTGTGGCCCTGCTGCCTCTAGGCACCGCTCCTAACGGAGAAAGCTGGAAGTGCTTCTGGCCCATGCTTCTCATGGTACCTTCAGCTGACAGCTCCCTTGAGCCAAAAGCAACACTGACCAAGCGAAAAAGAAATTAAGGAGAAAATGTATATGAGTGTGAGGAACTAAACAGCTTGGAAAAGACATGCTTCACTAGAGGCATGATTGAAGTTTATAAGATGACAGCCCCAGAGAAAGTGAATGGGGAGGGACAATTCACAGGTTCTTATAACACAGCTAGAGGCAGAAGAAAATCACCTTTTCTCCGCAAAACATGCTAAACTAGGCAGGGGCAGGAAGCTGAGACATTTTACCCCAGTCAAGTCAACATTTAAGTCTGATCAGCCTTGTAGGATTTTGTGTGCGTTGGCTCTCCCGGAGAAATCACGGACATGAATCTTAGTAAGTAAAGTTAGTGGGTTTGTTGTTTTCAAGATAGCAGAGTATCAATTCTAGAAGATTCTCCAGAAGAGCAGAAACAAAACTTCACAAGACTAAAGGGCTTTCATTTGTTCTACAGAATTATCTTTTTTCTGTTATGTTAGTGACAGCCTAAGTAGATCATATTTTGCTTTCCTGAAGCTTTGAAATGCGTCTATCAAAATCCATTACCACAGCAGCAGCCATCCCTACTAGAAGCCATTAGCCAGCAGGAAATAACAAAACTCTTCAGACACAAGCAAGAAAAAAGAGCAAAAATTAGAAATGTGCTAAGACAAGAACAGGCTAAAAATATCAGTGAGCAAGTTTCCAGATATAACTGAAATACAGTCATAGGAAAACACATCCAGCCCCCAACAAATGCTGATGCTTGCTCTATCTATATGGGCAACAATGGTCACTAACTTGAAGCAAAATATTACACTATATATGAACAGAGTAAACTCTCAGAACTTGGTTGAAAAAGCTAAGGATACTTTTGAAGATTGTAGATTGACTTTTTCTGTGCTAATAGAGGAAGATCTGCTTCTCCCAGGCCAACAAGTCCTAACTGTACAGACTGAAAAGGACTCACCATTTTTCATAAAGTCTTCATTTTAAGTTTATTACAGGATTTATTTTGACCCACCAAGTTAGCCCTTTGGTAGTATTTAACTCTATCACAGAGAAGAGAGGGAAGCATTTTACTTTCTATTTGGATGGCAACAGTAGCTCAGGGCAGAAGCAGTCAGGGTCTTCAGGGTAATGGAGATCCAGCTACTCTATTTGGAGTGTACCGGGCCAAGACACCCAGAAAAGTCACTAGAAAAGATGTAGTCCTAACCACCCTGTGAATCGTCCCCACTGCTGACCATGAATGATTCAAACTGATGGGAGTTTTAACCATTTACTGCGATCTCCACACTCCAAAACACTTGACCGAAGAAAAACGCAGTTTTGGGTGTATCTACCGCAGAAGCAAAGGGCTGTGATACCGGCTACAAAGCAGACAGAGGAACAAGACAGCTCAGCCTTGTTGTGACGCTGCATCTCTTTAATTGGTCATTCATTTAGCTGGACCTTACTAATTTGTAGGTCTTCAAAAATTAAGTGCTGTCAATTTTAAAAGGCCACAGAACATATGATAATCTGTTTCATCAAGTAAGATCTATAATGAACAGTAACAGCTAATATTTAGAGGCAATTCAAGCCTTCAATGAATAACCTCAGGATTTGCAATAGGAATACAAAGTCATTTCTTCTGTTTCTAAATACATGTGCTTTTTTTTTTTCTGTTTGGGATTTTTGTAATTTTTTTTTTCTATATTCTGTACGGCCACTTAGTGCATGTGACAGGGACCTGCTCTGTATCAGTGACGTGGTTTAAGCCCAGCCGGCAACTAAGCACCACACAGCCGCTCGCTCACTCTCCCCCAGGTGGGAYGGGGGAGAGAATCGGAAGGGTAAAAGTGAGAAAACTCGKGGGTTGAGATAAAGACAGTTTAATAGGGAAAGCAAAAGCCGCGCACGCAAGCAAAGCAAAACAAGGAATTCCTTCACTACTTCCCATGGGCAGGCAGGTGTTCAGCCATCTCCAGGGAAGCAGGGCTCCATCACGCGTAACGGTTACTTGGGAAGACAAGCGCCATCACTCCGAATGTCCCCCACTTCCTTCTTCTTCCCCCAGCCTTATATGCTGAGCATGACATCATATGGTATGGAATACCCCATTGGCCAGCTGGCCTAGCTGTCCCGGCTMTGCTCCCTCCCAGCTTCTTGTGCACCTCACAGAGCACGTGAGCTGAAAAGTCCTTGAGAAAGTAGACTACCTAGCAACAACTAAAAACATTAGTGTGTTATCAACATTCTTCTTACACTAAATCCAAAACATAGCACTATACCAACTACTAGAAAGAAAATTAATTCCACCCCASCCAAAAGCAGGACAATCAGGTTCCATAACCCAACGCAGTGATCACATTTCACAGCCGAGGCTCACAAACAGCTTAATTCCTACAGCGGCAGCTGAGGGGGGAGAGTTTGTAGAAAGAAAATCTCACGCCCTGAGAAGACATCAGGATAAAAACATCCTGACTATTTCCATTAGGATGCCAGGACATTCTATTTTCAGAACTGTCCCAGCCAGACAGGGATGTCTAGACACATTATGTAGCTACTACAAACCTGAAGCTTCACCTGTACCCCAGTTGCCCATGCTGCCAAGCTACTGCTGAATCTACAAAGGAGACAGTGTATGTCCAATAGGCTACACCACCCTTCTGCTACAGAAACATCTGCAAAAATTTCTCATTTATATGAGCAGATCAAAATTTTACCCAAAATGATGATGCAAAATGCTTCATTCCTGGATAACAAAAAGCATTAACTCTTAGTAGCAAGAAATCCAGGGCCAACAGTCTGGGTAGGGTTACTTGAGTCTTCTGACACCTAAACTAAAAACAGGTTTGGGCAGGTAACTCAGATAATATGTCGAAGAGACCTAATTTGAATTAATAAATTCAGTCACCTTCTTCACCTAATATCAAATGCATAAGTAGTTAATGTAAAAAACCATTCACTTTGAAAGAAGAGCAGAGACACTTTCTCCTTTTTTAACATACCGGAAACTCTTCCTGATGACCTAGGAAACGGAGAGTCAAACTTGGAAAATCATGGTTTAAAAGGAAGACATAATCAAGAACAAGTGTTACTAAGATTACATAGGAAAAATAGGAATTTCAGTCAGGAATAACAGCCAGTTAAGAAGGTTCACAGAACACGCAATTTAATGTAGCTGTACCTAAAATTTTATACTTAAAGGAGAAAGGAGCTAAGGTAGATGAAGGACTGTGTTAGGAAAAGCAGTTACACAGAATATGACTGAAGTTCAGATCTTCAGAAAATACTGAGGAGTCCGAGAACCACTGAACTTGAAATCAGGGAAAGGAAACTCTCACAGGATTAGAAATTAGTGATCAAAATTCATCACCAATTACTCTTGACTGCTAAGACAGCAGAGTTGATCCTGGCATATATCAGGAGGGGAATATTGCAGGAGTGAAGAGACAATGTTAATATCATACTATGGCATTCATGAGGCCATGATCAAAAGGCAGTGTCCTGTCTTAGCGTCCAAATTTCAGAGAAGATATGGACAAAGAGAAGGAAGAAGTCAAAAACAGCTACAAGAATGAGTCAAAGGTTGGGAAATATGCACAATGATAGTCTAATTTATTAAAAAATAAAATAATAATCAATTAGTTTCATAAATACTTCCCTGACAGACAGATTTCTAGTAYTGGTTGCCTCTTTATCCAACAAAATGGCCTGATTCATTCAAATTATTAGAAACTGAAGTTACATAACCTCAAAACTGAAATAAGTTTATTATTTTTGCCAATCAAAGTCACAAAATTTTGGAACAGCCTGTCATCTCATGTGGTTGGTTATAGATCACTGGAAGAAATTCAACCAAGATCAAATACCTTTATAGAAACCTTGTTGAAACTGAATGAGTCATTACCAACATGCTCTAAAGACAAATGAAATTGTTTAGCCGGAATTACACAAAGACAGTGTTCCTCCTACCCCTAGTTGACAAAGCTATTTTAAAAGTTTCAGATTTCAGTGCATCAGGGCAACTCCATTGATTTCAGATAATTTATCCAAGACTCACTTCAATACAGCCGACATTAAGCACTGGCACAGTGACTCTGAGTAACACACCAAAGATTACAACATCCAGTTCAAACTGAAGTAAATATATCTGGAAAGTTTTAAGGAAAACTGATACCTAGGCATGCTATATTATTGAATATCGCCTCCGAAGGGTGTTAATTAAAACCATTTGGTATTATGCCATCTGCTATTTTCAGTGGCATGTTTTAAGTGCTGCAAGATGTAACAGACATTACCAGTGACAGGCCAACCAAAAAAATAATCATGGTTGGTTCAAGTAAATAACCCGCTTAGGGGAGCATCCTACGTAAATACTGAAGCATCACAGATCTGCAAGGGCAGTTCACTTCAAATTTCCAATTCTTTTTCATATCAGTTACAGATATACAAACACACTATTTGCATGTATTTCACATTTCAAATTCTCAACAACAGCAAAAAACTGAGTAAAAATATCAATGCATGCAAAATTTATGAAAATCACTTCCTATTTCACTAAAGGCTACATTCAGTTCACAGTTTGGGTAAAGACATAAACGAATTTATTTTTTTTTTCCAAAAGTTTTGATCCATTCACAAGTCTAAACATGTTAAAAGAACAAAGGTAAACATTCCAGTCACCTGAAAGACTAAAAGAGAATATAATCTTTGAATATAATACCAGTAAAGATAACAAATAGTGTAGCAGGGAGATTGTATCATCTCTGAATTCAGCAATGATGAAGCACATTCTGGGATGTGTGCCCATTCCTGGTGTATACATTTTGTGAAGGATCAGTGGTACACTGGAGTAAATTCAGAAAAAGATCCATAAAAATGAGCTGAACACCAGAAAATGGGCTTTACAGGAAGACTTCTTCATGATAAAAAAGACTGAGTTGTTCAGATTGAAACGCATTTTCACAAAGGCGGCAAATTTTATTTGATTACCAACCAAGTACCTATAGTGGAAGAACTTAATAGTAAATGACATCTTTAGATATGTGGCGTGACGAGGCTGATATTTCCATGTTATCTCTGAATCTGCATATGACATTTCTGATGAAAAACAAACTGAAGCTAGACAAACGTGAATATGGAATAAGAGACTTATTCTCACCGGAAAACCTATCATGCCACCAAACAGATTATTTACCATTTGAAATGTAAAAACAAGAGAGGATCTCCCTCTCCAAGTCATTGCCTTGTGGTCTACCAATTTCATGCAGGAATTCGTAGGTAACTCTAGGTAACCTGTGCTGCACGAGGGCTTGGTCTTTTGATTTCTTTTCTCAGGATATTACTGCACAGAATTGTTTCTCAAAAGATGTAACAAAGAAAGCCTAGGGTACTCTCTTTGAGTAATAACATTTGACTAGAACGCTTCTTGTTCAGTCCCTATGCCTGCTACCGCTGCATGATTTTTAACTCTGTCAGTTAGTAATTCAGCTGGTGCCTTTGATTTTTGTTTTCTTCACCTTGAAATACTTATGATCTTGGCATTCTGCAGCGGTAGAAGACTGTGAAAGAGCAGCTGCTGTCTATTACAATGGTAATACAGTGAACACAACCGTGAAGACTTTCCTGAAAGCAAGAGAAAAATGATCTGAAATAAAAGTAACAGCAGAATGATGGAATATGGCTGTTCCTTCTGTAAAAATGGATGACAGAATCCCTTAGCTTTTTTTGAGTTAAAAACATTACTCTGCTTTTAATGTTCACGGTAGGTAGGGCTAGCTGGGACTAGGGTGACAGCAAGTGTCGTTTCTCCTAAGAAATAAGGAATTATTCAGCATCACTATTCATCAAAAAAAAATGAAATAAATAAATTATTTTAGATGCCAAAAATATGCAAAAACTATGTATTTTCCTTGCTCTTATGAAGCATTAATGAAAAATGCATCTTTATCCAATGGCAAGCCAACTGATTTTAATCAGAACAAGCTGTGGATGAAGAGGGTGATAGCTCTTATCTCTGTTAACCACCCAGTAAACATTCCTCTTTCCCTTTTAAGCAAGGAATACCTTGGAATCAGCTAATACCAGACCTTGCAAAAAGGATTGTCCAGACTGAAATGTTTTTGTATTGTAAGAAACCTGGAGACTGCTGAGATGGAGACTGAAGGTGGAAGGACAAAAGAAAAAAATGCTGGAAAATAGCTTTTAGTAATTTCTGATTAAATAAAAATGGATGTGTTAAAATATACTTTATAGTGGGTGACAAAGAAATGAGGATTCCTAGATTCTGCAGCTCTTACATTAAATAGCACTTTTTTCCTAACATCAGCCCACTATACCCAGTAGAGCTGCCTGTGACTTGAGGTGTAACTGAAGTAGAGAAGGGTAATAAGCATCTTTTTCAGAGAATGCAATGAGAATGGCCCTGTATTTCATTAAATTTATTTCCATCATGCCTCTAACAACAGAGCTGTGAAACAATTTGCACATCATTTCATCTTTCTACTGACATAAAAACATATCCCTATTTCTACTAAGCACTGGTAGGGACCTATACAACAGTCCATATCAACAAGAAAATTCCAGTATTTCTTTCTGGTCTATTAAAACTAATAATCAGTTCTACTGTTGTGACAATGCTGACAAGTTAAAAAATGTGAATTTTACTCAGTAGGGAAATTATTTTTGCAAGAGAACAGAGACTGAAGAGATTCTCAGTAGATAACAAATGAGATCCACAGGGCTCAACCCATCTGTTTGATTTCCCCAGACCTCTGTTGTTGTGCCTCCCCACCATGAAACAAACCCCAAACACACACTGTTTTCTTTGCCTGGGGAGTCTCACCAAGCTCACTAGATAATACATAAGCACTCTTAGCATTCTTCGTATGCCTTTATCACTCTTCTGATAAAAATGGCTTGCTCTGTCAGACCAGAGAGGTTTCTAGTGTTCAATTACTTGGACAAATAGTGACACATCCTTTTGATTACCACAGGCAAGATTATGCCATCCATCGTGGCATTTTCCTCGGCTTTTTTTCTTCTCATATAGTTCATACTTTTTTGACATTACTTATGAGGTATTGTGTCCCATAAGTACTTCTGCAACACTTGGGAAATCATGTCTTCAGCATTAAGAGGAAACAACTCAGCTACCTGTACCTAATAACCAGGCAACATACAGACATGTGTAACTTGGTGTAATCTGTCCCAAACTCTGTGTTACCTTTCTTCGCTACTGCTGCTACTTGGGCTAGACAGATGAAAGTTGTCTTATGGACCAACTTCTGTCACATTTATCCTTATTTAAGTGTGAAAACACCTTTGCCAGGAAAGAGTGACACAAGATGGACCTATCAAACAATCCTTTTCAGTATTACAAGTCTCCTCCCGAAGGCAYGTAAAAAAATTCCCTAAAAAGATGGGTGGCCCACACATCCAAAGAGAGTGGTCTTGTACCCTTTTCTGATGGAAGACAAGTTTTACAATGTACTGACCTCATTTCTTCAGTTACTTCCAAGCCAGACTTCATATCAGGAATGCACTTAAGCTTGTGCTGAAAATTAAGGTGGCATTTCAGTACCATTGAGGTTTAAGTCCTTCCTGATGTTTTCCTTATTTCCAATACGTGAACAGATTCAAGGTCAGAGTCTTCATTTGAGGGCGAAAGGCTTTAGACAGCCAATCTGTTGGCTCCTTTCTTGCTGGTTCTCTTCTTGCTGTTCACAGTGTTATACAGAAACAAGGCTCTCAAGCATTTCTTCCTAGCACTGTTTTTTTTAAATATGGTCATTAAGGTCTAACGACCCTATAGCCACTAAAGACAACACAGGTATTGTCACTAAATGCCTGAGAAATGTAATTCCTCAATTTTTCACTACATTCTTAGGAAAAAAAACCTTTAGAGTGCTCAGCACCTATCAGTCACAAGAGAATTGAACTTTCAAAGTCTCCAAGAGCTGAGCTCTGCTTCCAAAGGCAGCTTGTGTATTTACAGTCATGCTTTTTGACCTACTTTTCTTACTTTCCAGTGGGAATACACAACCTAAAAAAAATTGGAATATAATTATAGTAATGGTTCATAAATAAAAATTCCAGTTTGGTACAGTCAACCATACAGGGTAAGCCCTGTAAGGAAGTCTTTTCACAGACTACACATGCATACTAGTTTGCTTACCTTTCATTACTGGCATTGCTACCTACTGATTAATTGGCAAATATTGTAGACAAAGTGCATACAAATACTTGGGAAAAGCAAGGTCAAAACAACATTTAAACCTGAAACATTAAAACACTGAACTGGAAATTGTTTAGATACATACTTGCATTTAACACTCAGTGTGAGACATAACACTGAATTGTTCAAACTCTTTGTAAGTTTGGTCCTGCTATGGACCTGGATGGGAAGAAAGATGGCATTTTCTTACTCAGGAAATTTTTTCCCCTAATTTTAGCAGTAACACATATACACAACTTTGGAGAAAGGTGCTCCTCAGGTACCCTAAAGACCTAGTAACTTAGTTTCAAATGGACAAACAAATTTCATTTTTATTTCTGAATTCAATCATTGGTATCTACGTGATACACTAATATGGTCAGACAAACATGAACCTGATTTTGCCTCGTATAAAGAAGAAAGAGCACATATTAATTTTGAGATTTCAAGTTGAGTTTGTATGGGTGGAAGTTATAGTGAAAACATGTGTAAAGAATTGTGAATACAGAAATTAGGTAGTAGCCACAAATATGAAACAGAAAGGAAGGAGAGGAATAATAATTGAAAAAACCTCTGAGTCATGTTTTGGGACTTTTGGAGGAACGAAACACCTTCCACCTGACAGTTGCTAGAGCAATGCCTCAGGTTGAAATTGCTCAGAAACGCAAGGCTCAGTGGTGATTTGACAGCCTAACTCAGAAGCCCTTCCTTGGAGTCTATGCAATCACATTCAAGTAAACCCTCTGTAAGCAAGAGGAAAAAGTAACCCTGTATTAACCTGTCAGTACAAATCTTCAATAATCTTCAAGTATTCTACTTCCTCCTGCCAGGGTAAGAGTGAGACGTGAAACAAGCAGCAAGATATGCTCCCTACCACACAATATTTCAGTTGGGCTCTTTCTTAAAATACCTACTTCTCAAATCAGAAGTTTTTCTCATCTCATCCAGGCTCGCAATTATATAAAAGCAAACTCAGTTACCAACTGTGGCAGTAAAACAATTCTCGAAAATGATGCCTGCTGCTGGAGTTTCCAATTTTAAAACTAGGTCCAACCTTTTCACTTTGGGTAAATTGGACACCCTGACCCTGATCTGGCTTATCACAAGCCAGCACCAGCAAAAAAAAAATAAAAAAAAAAAAAAAAAAAAAAAAAAAAAAGAGAGCTACTTAGTGCAGGATCAAGGGGTTTTTAGCTTCTTCATTAAATGGAAGGAAATAGATCATATACAAAATGCATGAACTGGGAGCAACAGAGATGAATAATGTATCCGTTACTTGTTTGCATAATGGAGTTATTTGATCTAGTTTCACTTCTCAGGCAGAGCAAAAGCAAAAAGTAATGGTTTTCCCACCTTCTTCCAAGAAAGTCCTCAGCAACTCATGTCCTCCTAAAGGCTACAGGATGCTACAGAATACCAATRAACTTCCAGCGGTTGTGGGGACAGCCTGTAAAATAGCATAGCAGATTTTGCCACTTGCATTGGAAAGATACCAACCACTGGGCATTTGCCTGTTTTAATGAGAGAAGCTCAAGCACTCATGCAGAGGGTGGCAGACAAATGTCCATTTGTGCTCAGACGACAAGAAGAGAGAATTTGCATGGGGGAGTGAAGAACGCCGGTATTTCAGAGAGGTTATTTTAATGGATTTAGGGTCCTTTTACCCATAAACAACCCATACTTTTGTGAACTTTTAATACAGTAGTTTCTCCCCAGATCAGCATTTTAGAAAGCTTTGGAAACTTCTAAATGCTTTCAAAAGCCTTAATCATTACTTTCTGAATTCAAAGGCTGTCTGATAACGTTCAGTCATTTGTAGGACAAAGTGCTGCCGTGAGAAGTTCAGTCCTAAACTGAAGTCAACAGCAGCACTGTCCAATGAGGGGCAAAGCTGAGCATCTCTAAGACCTACACCAGACCAGCTTCTCTTGACTTTACATGTAGTAGCCATACTTGTGCAGGTACACATGGCATTGCCAACTCCTATGGTCTTAGTGCAACTTTTACACAATTGCAATGGTTTTAAAGCTACAGGTCTTGGAGCTCCTCTAATTAGATCTCTCCAAACACTTTTTTACTCCAGTGTCTGAACCAAAGTATTTTGCTTGGATTGGCTTGAAATCTCCTTTGGGCTGGGGAGGGCTAAAGGAGGATGGGGAACACTAATTTTCATGGTGAAAAAAAGCATTCCCAGTTTCTACCACCACCCCAAGATAAATAAAATGTATTACTTTTGTTTGAAACGCCACAAATGAAAGCAAAGCACTATCCACAAAAACGATCAGGAAGATTTTTATGTCTGAGATTTTTGGTTTGGTTTGGGTTTGGTTTTTTTTAAATCTTTTAAACTACTCTTGAAAGGATGTCATTCACCTGAAAACCAAAAGGCTCTTCTGCAGTAATATTTGCTAGGACATTCTGCAGAGGGGAAGTGATTTTCAGCTTCTCAACTAAAGTTACTCCACTTTCATATAAAGTAACATAGTATTCATGAAGAAATATGTCAGGAATACAAAGGCACTTCTGAATACAGAAAGAATCTTTTTGGCAAGAGGAAATTTCCCCTGAAATTGCAACCATTTTTTCTACCCACACTCACTTAGTTCAGTATCGCTTTCTTTCTGGCACTCCCTACATGATACTTGTTGTGGGAACTATTCCTCCTATTATTTTTTTTTATTTTTTTTTTTTAGATTACTGTTAAAGTCAATGGACAGAAATAAAAAATAGTTTTCAATGTTTTCCATTCAAGGTGCTCTTAAGACAAAATATCTCGTACTCCAAGTAATAACACCAGGTTTACGCACTAGTTTTTTGCATTCTTTTAGACAGTTAATTCCTTGCTCCTAGCATCTGCAGCCACAAACCCCGAGATTTATTAATGACTTACTAGTATGAACTTTTACAGCCAAGAGTCAGTGAGAAAGGAGTAAAACAAGACATAACTCTTCAACCACAGCAGATTTTTTTTGTCCTCATTTCATCCCAACATGTAAGTTAACAGTTGCCAAATTTCTGTGGTCCTTCAAACCGTGCTTAAAGCCAGTACCAGATCTCTCAGAAGGTTTGGTCCAACAGCTGAAGAGGACTGCCTGGCCTGCCCAAACTGTTACCGTGGCTCTCATGTAGGAATTTAGGGTGCGGGCAGATACGGTGTACTTGAAAACTCTGAGATCACCTGTGGACAAACTAACTTTATAGATGCTCATTATCGTCTCTATGGGAACAGCTTCTTGCTCTGCTTTTTCTGAAAATTTCTTAGGAATCCTTGTCTTCTATAATGGCAGAACTATACTCCCACTGGGTAAAAAATGTCTTATTAGAGAACAGCTTTGGCATTACTTTTGTTCTGGATCATCAATAATTAACATTAAAACCAGGGATTTTCCAATAAAAAAACTGCCTGATAGAAATTTATATACAAGAGAAGTCTAAATTTAGAGTCCAAAATATAAGTTGGTTCTAACTTACCTTATAACAGCTTCCTACATAGTGCTCTACTGAATAAAAATGGTTCACTTACCTTAATGAAAACAACTAAATTAATAGGACTGCATTTTTCTCAGTGTTTACATATTTGAAATTTAATAAAATTGCTTTTTCCCCATCTGATTTGTTTAGTTAATATCCTCACTATGCTCTCTCAAATAATTACATCCTCAAGTGAGAGGCTCCTGTTATTTATCTTTCATTACATTTATTTTTTTTAGCTAAGAAGCCTGCTGATCTCTTTTCCTCCCTACTTCTCATACCTGAAAGCACCTTTTATTTTATCAATAGAATACTGTTGCAATTTTTAAGTTCTAGGAGAAAAAAAAATAACTAGGAAAGGCTCTTCTCGTTGTGATCTAGAAGATGCTGAGCTGCGTTTTACAAAGCTATAGCGCACAGCAAGGTGCACTGGCAATGCGGCAGTAGCACATGGCTCCTCTCTCAGAATTCGCTTGGGTGTGCTGACAACCTGGGCATTAATGCTTTAATCACTTCAAATGTGACTGCATACAGCCAAATACAACCCCGCTTTTAAATTATTGTCCTTATACAACGATTAACTTAATGGCATGACTTTCACAGACAGAGGCTGACAAAGTAGTTCAACAAATGTTAGCTTTAGTCATTATAAATATTTTCAGTGCAAGTCATAAGAAAGAGCAGTTTGTTTCCAAGCTTCCTATCCAGCATCCCTGACTTCCTATCCAGCATGAGGAAAGGGATCATCCAAAATTGCCCAACCAGGTCTAAATCCATCCCAGTATTGTTAATTACTGCCCTAAAAACATGCTTTGTTATTGATAACCTGATTCATTACAAAACATTTTAAAAATACCTGGAAAGAAGAARAACAGGAAAACCATGGGCCTTTCCCACTAAGTGGCATGTCTTCCCTATCATCCTATCCCTTTTCCTTGGCTTGAATACAGTCTATTTGATTGCAAACTCTTCAAGTCTGATTTACATTTGCTTTTAGGAACATTTACTTACATGACAATAAACATGTCTGTATTCCTTATATCTGTGATGTAGAACCCATCACACATTTTCCCAGTACAAGTGGGCTTTTTTGGGGAAAAGTTCTTAACATTTGCCTCCATAAGAACTAGAGCAACTCTAGCACATGGCACCACATTACAGAACACATCCTCATCGTCACCTCTCCAGAAGAACCTATACCAGGGGCCCTTCCTGTGAAGATCAGATTGTGCCTCAACATTCAGGACCATCAGATCTGAAATGTCAGTCAATGGCATTTTGACAGAGACAAGAAAAAGCAATTCTCTGTGACAAAAGGGAAGAGAGAAAAACAACACTATTTTGAAGGAGTGCTGAAAAAACACTCCTTTTGGAATCTACATTGTAAATATCTTTAGACGTTTTGACAACTCACCATCCCTCCAGTATATAATCTTTACCTTCCAGTCAGAACACAGTTTCTTGAGCCAACTCTCACAAGCTCAGTGTTAGCAGTGGTTTAAGGGAGAACCTACTTTATACAAACAGGGAGAAAAGGAGAAAAAAGCAAAGTTGAAGAATTCTAATGTCCGCTGATCTGAACCTGAACTTTTTCCTTACAGATATCTGGCCACAGTGTTTTGAGGTGAATGTACAAACTGTGCAAGTTGCTTTAAAAAAGCTGTGCTGTTTCTTTAAAAACGTGTTGTCTTCTGTATAAAGATTGTCTAGGACTGTTATGAGGCTCCACACTCCTCATATCCATCCTGAACAAGATTCACTCAGTTCATGTCTGTAGCTTTCCCTCTCCAAAATCCAAACTGTCAGTCTCAGGCAAGCATCCAGAATCTAGTTGTTTTTCTTCTTACAGACTACGTTCAGGGAGAGAGAGACGTGACCAGTCCAGTGGTGCTCCCCACGAGGCTCTCAGGCTGCCACAGCACCCCAATGCATTGCCTCATTTCTCTCAACAAGAGAGAAATGCGATGTAGCAAATAAACAAGACTAATTCTGTAATCAAAATGTAGCAGGGATATTTAAGAAGGCACAAAGAAAATTGTCAGAGGCCCACTGGACATCTTTCCTTGATTTTCATTACAGAGACAAGCTTAATAGGAATTAGGCTCTTAACTGTCCACCAAGTTAACAAGTCTGAGGAAGATGCATGAAGGAAGAAAAAAAGTTTCTTCTACTATTGCTCTACTTTTGTTCAGCTGTGCTAAGAAGAGTTTTCATATATATGAGCAGAACCGGTTCAAAATAGTGACAAGCTGCTGATTYGGTGGGCCAGATGCTGCCATTTCTGCATTTTCACCTCTCACAGGAGAGGCAGAGACCTTCGCGGTACCCACCTGCAGCCACTCGTCCTGCGCCGCCCTGGGAACGCACCGGCCTTTGCTCCACAGTCCAGCAACCAGGAGTTTTACAACAACCATATTAWCTCCTGTCTTCTGGAAATTCATTACAGAGTAGTAACATTTTAAAGTTTTAAAGAAGTTTTAGGGTTTTTTTCACATGCATTATGCTGTTACTGGCAAAAATGTCACAAATGTGACTAGCTGAAGCAAAAAGGAAACCAGCTCTGAAGTAGAAAGCTCTCTAATGAGGTTAGACTAAATAAAATTGTACTGGACTGTTGTTAATTGTCTGGGTTTGGAAGATTCTCAGCCAATTTAGTTTAGAGAAGACATCAAAGTGGGGGGAGACATTTACTATACTTCAAAAACCCTCAGCAAATGAAAGACTAACAGGACCAAAGGTACATATGATGAAATGATTCAGCACTTCTGTGACTTTATTGGCTATATTTTAAGCCAAAGGGGAGTATTAGATAATAGAATCTGACCAACTATACAACACAGACCACACCGCTTCAAACAAAACACCTCTGCCCGGATCCCAACAGCATGTAAATGGCTAATAAGGGTCTTCCAGAAAGGCATCTGGTCTGCRTTTGAAAACCAGAGACAGAAGAGTTAGGATCGTATTTGGATTTGATTTTCCTGGTTAACAGTGCAAATGTCACCAACCTACAATGTATTTGCGCTTAGGGTCATCAGGGCAAAATAAACAACACAAACAAATGCATAATTATACCTTCACCCCCCACCCTCCTCAGTGGCCCGGCTATTAGACAGCAGAAGGGATTTCATGTAGATCGGAGAAGAGGAAKGCCAGGTCCCAGGGAGGGTGCAGCAGTCTGCTGCTCCCCGCACGCCTGAACACTCGCACACTTGTACAATGCACAAGTTTCTGCTGGTTTCAAAACTCACTTCAACCCAATGCATATTTACTAGAGGCGCTACCTAAGCTAGTAAGAAAACAAAAATARTAGGAAGAGAATAATAGAAGAGATCAGAAATATAGTTAGAAAGAAAAGCTGAAACTCCAAAGCATTTCACTGGATAGTCAATCTAGAGAGAAGAAAAGCAAAAACAGATTTAAGCCAAAGAGTTTCACACAAATAGCTTCATTTACGTCTGCATTCTTCTCAAAATCAGGAATACATTCTAAAACTAAGGCTAGGCTAAGGTGGAGACTCCCATTTCAAACAATACTGCAGACTGTAGAGCACAAATGTATACAGTTGTTTGGGGTTGTTTTTTTCCAAAAAGGCAAAGTGTGGTGTGGGATTTGGTGGGGGGAGAAGGTAAAAGGGAAAGGGTCTGATTGTCCCAATTACGACACTGTATCAAAAGGCGAAAATAATTATTGGTAACATCCAAGTCGGCCAAACAGCCCCAGGGTCCCGTTGTACCAGGCGCTAGGCAGAGTCAGATTTCACCTCCACTCAAATAAATTGCCAGTGAAAGAAAACATTAAAACCACATCASTACAGTGGTGGCTATCAATACAAAGCTGCTTCTTGAAAGGTAACATATGACCACTGTGATGTCTGCAGTCATTCCAAAAATGAAGGGAAATGCCGCTAGTAAGGTAAGTGGTTATTTTATTTCAGAAAATAAAAGGGTTCTCCCTTCCAAAAGAGGAAGCAGAAACGAAAGACTTTTTTTAACCTGCACAGAGGTGCTCCAGAAGTCAGAATGAATGCCTGCCAGAAACCCGTCTGACCTCAATGATTTGGACCGCGTCCACAGAGCTTACTCTTACTAAGGGCATGTTGCTTGTACTGATGGTTGAATTGAACAAGAAGATCAATAGTACCTGAGAAGGTGATAAAGGGAGAATGATCCACTGAATGGTGAGCTGGTTAGCCTTTGTTGCAAGAGGGAAGAACATATCCCATTTGCTTTCATTCTCCCTCCAAGATCTAAAATGCCTAGCTACGCAGGATACTCGAAAAGCTGGTCATAGAACAAAGCACAACAGGGGCTCTGAGGGCCAGCACAACAGGTCAGCAGCTCCGTTCATCTTTGCAGAGATCACAGATTACTGCCTCTGTTATTCAAGATCAATCAAGGATTAAAATCATATTAGTGAGAGCTGTCTGCATGCTCCAGGCTGCAACATCAATTCCTAACGTAAAGCTATTGTTACGAAATCATACAGCTATGGAACATCTGAATGGATAACTATACACATACTCACACTTGCAACCCAAAATTATTTGGGACTTAATCAAGGCAAGAAATAATAGGGAAAAAACCCAAGGACTGTTCTTTGTAACAGTGTTATATCTTTGCAGAAAACCAATGGAGTGGAATAAGAGCACAAAGTCAAATGTTTGATGTTTGCAATCAACAGCTGAGATGCTATTTCATTGTAAATAAGAGTTAATGTTAACAATGTTAACAGTGTTATTCTTGTCATGTAACTCTTATTAAGAAGGTAAGTATTTGGTCGTTGTACAGAATTTATCCTTTTCAAGCCCTCCTCTTCTTCCAYCACTTTTCTTGATAGGACGTTGAAGCTTGTAGCTCTAGCTTAAGGGGAGCCTTTGCAGCCATAGGATCCCACTGACATACGTGGTGCTTCACATACACACAAACCTTTCTTTCTTTCATACATGTGCGAGACACGGCAGTCATGCCATATGTGTAACATACATATACATTTAAACATAGAATTAACTCAAGGGCTATGGAAAATTCAGTGAGAAGTGAAGACTTCGAAATTGATGCATCTCAATTATTCCAGGGGTTCCAACACTTTCACCATTTAGCAGTGTAATAACAAAGATATACAAATAGGGAAGATACTTTTAAATTTGGTGCAGTACAATACAATGATAAAGATGCAAAATGTGACTCCTTATAATCATGTAATCACTGACGAAAACATTTTTAGGTTACACTTGTAACAAAAATGACTGTTATAATGTATCATTTTTGTTAAGCAATGTTAGAAAGCAGCTAGAATAATCCACTGATGCATAATTAAAAGCAACTCTCAATCACCTATGGAAATGAAACATAACTGAAATACACATTAAACCTGTAAAAATAATTCTTCTTTAAGTGGCATACTGAGCAATACTTCATAAAAATTGCTTTTTATAATTACACAGACTATGTAGCAATAAAGCGGTCCCCTTAGAAAGTGATCATTATTATGGAGTCCTATCCTGCAAGAAAACTCAAACTTCAAAATTAAACTTCATTCCATTACCAAGAAAAACAAAAAAATCAGACTTGGGAGTTTTTCACAAAAATATTCCAGAAGATTCTTATCAGGATGATTGAAGCATTTTATTTAGACATTTATTTCAAACAAACATCCTATTAGTTATCCATATAAAAATTCTGTATAATTGAACTACCAAGAAATGCCTCCTTCAGCTAGTGTAATGCAGTATTCACTCTGAAGGGCTCTGGAACAATATGAGTTCAGGAGTTTAAGCTCTACAYGGCAAATGTTTGCTCTCACATGCTTAAAACCAATTTGTGCCATGTCTTGTACATATTGGAATGTAAAGATGTTTTATCATGTCTTGTAAAAGTTTACAAGTTCTGGAGTGCTGCTTTATTTGACTTCCTTTCTTGGAAGAGAGAAAAGTTGTTTTGGTTGAGCTAAAAAACACAATGACTATCCAACGGCATAAGATAGATATGATAAGTGATGGAAATGGACAAATGGTATCAAAAGTTTCTAAAACCTTTCAAGAGGAAGAAAGGACATGTTTTGGGTGGGGCTTTGACTGGTAGATAGGTTTCTAGAATTGCTCAAAGTGTTATCACCAAGCTGTTTTCCATTACAATACAACAGGTCTTTTTCTCATTTTTTCCCCCTAAGAAAGGATTAAAACTAATGCATATTTTTAATCAAGTTTTATCAGTCTTTCAAATTATACAATTTCCTAGAGCAGCTCCCTGAAATACATATTTTCATATTTCCAAATTAGTACTTTTTTAAAATGTTAATTCAGGAAAATGCACTGCTGGTGTTGGTTTCACTCCATTTCAGGATGAAAACAAGTATCAAAATGTCATCATTTCAAACAAGCCAATAACAATTTAGTGAACAGCCCTAGCAATTCTCCTCTATCTCTAGGACAGTATCCTATACATGGTAGACTAATTTACTCATTTAGAAAACTCACATTTTATAATGCTGTGTATGTTATCCAAATAAATCCCATTACCATATCTATATTACAGATCTTCCCCCCTTTCAAAGCTTTAACCATTAAATACTTAGATAATATATATGAAGGGATAAAAATATTTCAACCCTAGCTGAAGCAGCAAGCCAGTATCATCATTCAAAATCTTAGTGTTACCTCGACTAAATCAGCTTTTGAAGTTCTAAAAGTAAATAAGCAGATATTTGCAGCTATTAACTAAAAAATAAGCATCTGAATATACTTACTCCATTTCTTCTATTGTAGTAGGAGAAAGAAGTGTTGAACTTGTTATTAAAAAAGTATCAGAAGTAAATGATATCTCAAAAAACTCACATGCACATCTTCACACACTTATGAGAAGTTTAAAAGAAACAACTGGTAAGCAAAAGCAGTTGACAATGGAAAAGAGTCTTGACATAAGCATGAATAAAATAGAGTGGAAATACAAAGCTCAAAAGCGATACCATATTCTCCAGATATAAATCAGACAGGAAAAATTAATTGTGTGAAAGATGAAAGAAGAGCTGACCACAGAATCACACAGCAGCTGAGGTTAAAAGGCACCTCTGGAGATCATCCAGTCCCAACCCCTGCTCAGAGCAGGCTCAGCTAGAACAGGTTGCCCAGGGCCACATACATTCAGGTTCTGAATATCTCCAACAATGGACACYCCACCGTATCTCTGGGCAACCTGTTTAAGTGTCTGACTACTCTCACAGTGTAAAAAAAAAAAAAAAAGGTTTTCTTTTTCTGTTTCAGTTTGTGCCCATTGCCTCTTGTCCTGTCACTGACTACCCCTGAGAAGAGTCTGGCTCTGTCTCCTTCACATCTTTCCATCAGGTATTTACATACACAGATAAAATCCCCCAAACCTTCTCTTCTCCAGGATGAACAGTCCCAGCTCGCTCAGCCTCTCCTCGTTCAACAGGTGCTCCAAACCCTTAATCATTCTGGTGGCCCTTCGATGGACTCACTCCAGTCCATCCATGTCTCTTGAACTGGAGAGCCCAGAATTGGACACAGCCCTCCAGATGCTGCCTCACCAGGCTGGGTAGAGGAAAGATCATCTCCCTTGACCAGCTGGCAATGCTCTGCCTAACRCAGCCCAGGAGACTGTTGGCCTTCTTTGCTGCAAGGGCACATTGCTGGCTCATGGTCAACTTGATGTCCACCAGGACCCCCTGAGCCTTTTCTGCAAAGCCACTTTCCAGCCATTCAGCCCTGCAGCCTGTACTGGTGCATGGGGTTAGGTGTAAGACAAGGACCACTATCTCCTCAGCCCCTGTAACATCTCACTACAGAACAGTTCTAGCAGAATGCCTATGTGCAAACAACCAAGTCATTCACAGTTCCTATATAGCTATATATATGTATATATAGGTGTGCATGCGTGTGCATTTCTATGATGTTCATACATATGCACACACATACACAGATTAGCTGTGTATATATGTATGTATAAATAAATGTATATATGAAAACATACACACAAAAAAATATTTGAGGGTTGCAAATAATTCATCAGCTATAGAGAAAGCTCAGTTTGTTTCTCAGATCAGGCCAACCTAGTTAGCTTTATTTTCAAACGTAAGAGAAAGACCATAACTGTTATAGATGAAAGTTACAGGACTCACTTTGCCTAAATTAGAATGCATAGTTATACCACTCCATGAATATTTTTTTCCCTAGCCAACCATATTTGAAAGATGAAAAAATTAACAGAATGATTAGATGGAATTGGTGGTGTAAAAAAAGTAAGTACTATATTCTGACAGAAAGAGTGGAGCTCAGTAAGCAAATCCTACTATCTATTTTATGCAAGTAAATGGAAACTGATTGCCCTGCGAACAATAGCTGTGGTAAACCTAGGGACTAAATTTAACTGCAGAGGAATTCTGATCCTGCTGCAAGAAGAAAACAGTGCAGTATTACAAATATAAAATTGTCTTATTTATCTCTACAGTAATATCTACKTTTCCTCACCATCTCTTCCAAGTAAAGGAGGAATGAAAGATGGTAAATACCTTATTTCTTTTAATAAGTTTACATGCACGGGATGTTGGGGAGAAGTGTTTTTTCTTTCACTACTTATTCACTGACAGAAAGAAGAGTAAAACCCTTAAAGGAGATGAATGAGAAAGAAAAGCGGTAATACGATGAAGCTCAGTAATGGCTTATAAACTAGCCAAAACATAAAAAAGAAAGGAAGAAATACTCAAAAAGATAAAGATTAAAAATCAAATGTTCTGCATTCCCATGTTAGTACTGCTGCTTAACATATTCATGACCTAAAACAGCACAGGGTGACAAAGCAATGAAGAAACACAAAAGACGATATTAGGTAGGTTAGTAAGGACTGAGAAATTTCTAGAAGACCAGCCCCTGCTCAGTGAATGGATGACCAGATAACAGTTTACAGTATTGGTAAATGCAAACTAGAACAAATCTTATGAATTACTGAGATCTAAACAAAAGCATAGGTAAACCAAAAGCAGTTCTTTTTCATTTGCAAAAAAAAATTCACCTCCTACCAGAAGTCACCAGCAAAAATGATGGTATTTGAATGTCTAGTGCTATAAAATTGTGCTCCAAAAATAAAACTAAATGAGTTTGTTTCCATTAAGGCTATTACTATGGCTCAGTACATTGCTTTGAATATGGAGATTCAGCAGCTATTCTCTCTAATTTTTCATCTTGGGATCTTTAATATGTTTCCAATCTAATTTTAATTTGTTATAGAAAAAGAGGAATGAACTTTCTTCTCAAGGCTATATTAAACTTGTCTCTTGTGCAGGTATCATGAAGTATAAAAAAAGCAGGAGAAACAATTGCAACATTTAATAAAAGCTTTTTCAAAATAAGGCAGACAATGAGTTTTTTCCACTAGTTTACTGTTTCTCAAGTCCATGTTTTTTCAACAAAAATAATAAACTGTAAAATATGTGCATGAGCAGAATTTTCGTATTTTAACAACTAAAAAACCCTCTGCAGTATATTACCGGAGTAAGCAAATAGCTAAGTATGCAAGTCAGTAACAGTGTCTGCACAGTTCATAGGAAGCTGGTGTCCTTTGCAATGACAGCCAGTGCAGCAAGAGCGTGTTTAGCTAAGAGGAGGTTGGGTGGCTTCTTTTTTGACCAGAATGCTATCACAAATCAAGATCACTAAGAAAACTACAAAGCTGGTCAGACACAGGTTTCAAAAATATATCAGGACGCCTAACTCTTCCTGAAGTATCTGAAGGGGGGGGGGGGATGCATGCTGTAATGCACCCCAAAATCCCTCTCTGAAGATGATCCAGCCTGGGCTCTGGCTGGAGCACCTCAGGACTCCCTTTCAACTCACATGCTCGGCGTATCTTTCTGCAGAAACCAAACTGTGGAGAGGGTAATTTGCATGCCTAGAGATCACACCTCAATTTGAGTCAGGGTGTCKATCAGTTTAGAGATAATAATTTTGCCTCTGCGTCCCCGCTGTAAGATGGGGGTAACAGTCTTTATATTATCTCACAAGATATGGGAGTACTTGCGTATCTTYCAAGACAAGCACGTCCTATCTCACATAGGATGGACCAGATGCTTTGATACCGAAATGCTGTATATTTATCCAATTGCATATATCTCATTGTGCTTAATGCTACTAGAGACATTTTTCAGATATTGTACAGTCCTCTGAATGTAGTGATAACAAATAGGAGCCCTGAATGAAGCTGTGCTCTGTTTATGCCTAGATCTGATACAGCTGCTGCCACTTCACATCTGGGAAAGGTAACTCACAGCCAGCCTGCCAAAGGAGAACAGTCCAGCCTGGCTATAGTCCCTAGGCTCCTTGCTGCAAGATTTTCTGTGGCTCCCAATAGACCCTGATCTTCCATCTCTTGCCCCAGCCACAGACAGTCAATTTCTCAGTCTCTCTCCAGGGAAGAGCTCTTCCCTGAGCCTGTCCCCCTCTCTGCGACTTCCCCTTTGCTCCCACCAGGTATATTTTGTCCATGTCCCCCCAGCTAACTAAACTTCTGTGCCTCACCTCTTTCCTTCCCAAACACGTCGGGGAGAACCACCAGTTCAGCTAATTGGCRTTGCCTAATAGGGTGCTCTGTCCAGCAGAGAAAGAGCTGAAAGCTGCAGCGACAGATCTGAAAGAACTGGTACTTGATGCAATGCTATCATCGCCTGTCAACTGCAAGAGAAACCAAACACCTCCCTGCTATTTTCATTTTTGTCAGACAGCATCATTCAACCAATCATCTACTGCTTTTCACTTTTTAACTCTGGGGGAAGGAAAACAGCAGCAAATAGAACTGACCCAGATGAATTTAAATGCTCAAGTTAGCACTGCTAACTAGGATGAAAGGAATTGYTGCAAAGTTTTCTTCTTTTGAGGAAAACACTGATAACCAAGATTAGCTCCTGCAAAACACAGAGTCATTTAAATTTTTTTCTAGAAAGGCAAAGATGCTGTAGCTAAGCAACCTGGCTCTTCCTTTAACTGAAAGTTGGTTTTCATAGCACCTTGTTTATCACTGAAAGCTCTGACAAACCTCCACCTTATTTTATGTAATTGTGTCTGGGGGAGTGACAGATTAGATCTGGTATACTGTCGTAAAGGGACTTTTACCATGAATACAGATGATGCAAAGTTATTTTTAAAATAGCATCCAAAATGTTCTTTGTGTCTACTGCATGCTCTTCAAATACACCGAGTTGTGTGAGCAGCCATCAGTCTGAGAGAACAGATATGCCTTTCTGCTTTAGGATCCAAGAAGTGCTGGCTATGTTTTCCTTATCTGTGTACTGAACTGAGCTGCTCCCCTTTCTGTCTTAGATCGCCTCTTTAGCCCAGGATTTCATATAGCATTTAGTATTTGTATTCTACCACTAACGATCTTGTTTTCTTCTAAGAGGAAATATATCCTGACATACGCTTTCTACCCTGGTTTGGCTACTTCTCTTGCCCTATCTTGTATGCAATCTGTAGCTCCAAGGATGATTATTTCCAAATTAGAAGTTAACTATATTCCGTAAACGCTGTTCACTCAGATTGAGTCACCAACAAACAGCTTTCTTTTCAAATTTTTCTCATTCTGACTGCATTTTTCCTAATGGACAGGACAGAAAATATATGCAAGTAATAAGCAAAACTGATGATACTGGATATGACCCACTGGGTTATGACTTTGGATGCTAATCTCTTGTCATGCTTCCCCTCCCACAGAGTATGTGTATTAATAGCCTTTTCCCAGTTTGACAAGGGCACTGGAAAGCATCCGTCTGAGAAACCTGGGAAGCACTAGKTTTTTTTCCTCTCTCTCAACTCAGGTCCCATTATAATTTCATTTTTGATCAGCCGCACCTCCCCCTTTTTCGGTTGGTTGTCTGTAACACTACATACAATATAATAAAATATGATGGTCCCAAATGTTTTGCTAAACAATAGAAAAAAGATTTTGGCTGTACTGCTCATTTGTTTTCCTTTCTCAATTGGTTTTGCGTTTGTGCAGAATAAATACACACACTATATGCCTATGCATCTTTCTACAAACACAGATATACACATACTATATACAGACAGCAATGCAGCTTTTTTGTTTACTCTGCCTCTCTCATTCCCTCTAGATATTTTTGCATGCTGTCATTTGTGGAATACTGCTGAAACCCAAAGGGATGTCAGCTGAGCCTGCCTCGTATTGCAAGCTGTTGGCAGTCTCATTAAGGATGGGGGAACAGCGTGGAGTCCGCTGCYGGTTTTCACAGACTGATGCTGCTGGTTGGAAGCGTTCAGCCGAGCTCAACGGGCTATGCCGACTGATTTCTTCAGATGCTCCTCAGCCTTGATTTTATTGTTGGTGTCTCAACAAGGACTCTAAAGTTGTGGGTAAAAGTGCCAGCAGCTGCTGCCAGCATGTATGGGGAAGGAATCTAATATATTAAAAGAAAAATCTTCAAAGGTTTCAAACAGGGTAAAAATGCATGTTTTCTTACCCCCATAACTAGCCTTGCCTGTACAGTAAAATTACTTTGGATTTGTTATTGGGTAACTATTTCTTCTATGTTTGTTAACTTCAGAATTATCTGCATCATTTTGTTCTCTACCCAATTAATTTTAATTGTTTCTAACCCTGCAGATACTATCCGCCTCATCTGTTGCAGCCCCACAGAATCCAAATCTCTTGCCCACRTATTTTTTGGGGGAAACTGTTCCCTATTTGGGTGTCAAGGTAGAGGGCAGGAAGGAGAATGTAGCTCTCTGTGCTTCATCATGAGTTGTCCATTCTTCCCCCAGGTTAAGAAAAGAACACTTGGCCATCAGCCTCTTTTTGGCCGATACAATTAAAAAAAAAAAAAAGAGAGAAAAAAAAAAATCACAACTGAAATAGACTTTAGCCACTGCTGCAGATTGGCTTTCATGTGTAAAGTCTCACCTAATTTCCTGCCTAATTAGACTGGGCAGTTTCCAGTCATCCTGAGGCTGAAGGAGGGCATTCTTGTTCTCTCAGTTCATCTAGGCTGCTATGAAATCAAGGATACATGGGTCCTGTGCACAAAAGAACAAATCAGGAAAAAATATGACTATATATTAGGAATTTAGGTAGTCAATTTAAAAATAGGGAATCTAAAGTTCCCATTGCTTGCTTTTGGTTTGTATTCAATGTGAGGGCACCATACATAAAGCAAGATAATTAAGAGTCACCAATCCACCTCCTGAGGAACACCTAAATCTACGGACAGATGGCAGTTAAAGGAGGAATAGTATGTCTAAGCATTCTGTGTATTTGAGTCGTAATATCCTTTAATTCCCCAACCACACACTATTTTTCTTTCAAGCAAGGACTAGCACTACAACAATTCCATCACATGATCAAGTTATTCTTGATGACCTTCCAAAGCCAAATCCCAATGTCACAGTTAGCATCATCTCCTAGTGATTCTGTGCCAGAGCACGTGAAGGCAATACAGTACTTTCAACAACAATCTCTTTATTTTCTGGTAGAAGTTGGGTCCCATCCATTCTTTACTTTTTTCTGTCTAGCATATACAGACYGTATGTTTACGTTCACTGTAATGCACCTCCATCTCCCTCCTCTCAATTGATTTTTATTTAGAAGATAAACACTTCAGGACAGCACAGAAAGTAGGAAAATTTCTCTGCGATGTGTTTAGTAGATTTTAGCCACTATAAAATTACCTGAAATATAAGACAAAGTAAAGAAGCATTTTAGTAACGCATAAGTTGTTTTTTTTTTTCTCCTCTTGTCCATTYCCTAAGTCACTCCCTTCCCCTTCTCTGTCACTTGCTGTATTTTCATAGTGTTAGGGAAGAGGGGAGTTGCATCTCTGAAATACTGAGCTTTATGCCTTAGGTTTAATGGCACTGGCAGCCCAGCCAYGTAGTATGGGCTATGCAGTAAAGAGACTTTCAGAGCCAAATCAGAAATTGACTATGGCAAAGGCTTACCAAACGGCCTGTGGGAAGGCTATGCTGCACTAAATACTCAAGTCACCTAACAAAACTAAAGAGAGGAAGGAGGGTCTAACTTAAGCAGAACTGGAGGCCCAGAGATCTCTGTTCTCTTCCTCACTCTGCTGGAGACAGACTTTGTAATCTGGGGCTGAGCATTCCAGCGTCAGCAGGTATTTCTGTATCCACCTCTAAAGATAAAAGAGAGGATGGGCAGTATCATTTCATTAGAATTTATAAGGCAAACTGCATGGAAAGCATTGTTGCACAACTATGTAATTTACCCTTATTCCACAGGGTAGATTCCAATGAAATAAAGTGTGCAATGCAGCATATGGGACCTGCTCGTAAAGAAAGAAGTCCCCATCAGACTGAACTCTCCTAAAGTGGTGACCATAGGGTAAAAGGACAGAAAGCTTCTCTATAGATTGTTCTCAGCAACTCCCCATCCCCAGGGTCACTGGTACTAAGCAAGGACTCTCAACCTCTTCAGGCRCAGTAAGGAAAGGCACTCCCTGCTTGCAAGTTTCATTTTAGGGGAGGTTTGTATTACCCATATATCCTTCTCCTAGCCGTGAAAGACTTGTTGATTTAACACTCTAATAAGTGCCATGGAGAAGGAAGAACAGCTGGCAGGCTCTTCCTCTACATACAAGTTGAAAAGCCATTCATGAAGTGGCATTCATCTCCTTAACCATATTATTAACACCTTAAGGTGTGAACATAAGCCACTCGCACATATACAGCATTGCTCATTAAAGAACTTCTGCCCTAGAATGTATATTTTAATTCCTTTTTGCATCACAGGAATTCACTTATGGACTACAGCATCACAGTAAGCTTACCAAAACAAAAACATGCAACTGTTTAGTATGAAAAATAAAACATCCTTTGTAACATCAGCAAATGTAGTGCTTCCTATTGTCAAAATAGCACAAAGTAGCTCTGGTTTTATACTGATATATCAGGTTGGACTCAGTCGTAGCAGAAGTGCTGTATAAAAAAAAAAAAGATTATTGTAAACTGTGTAGAGCAGTCTTTGTTAGCTCTAAAGAACAAGGAAAACACTATGCAGAATAAACAGGGACAGAAAAAAAAGAAGGGAAAACAACAGTGTAATGAGTCTGGTAAATAAAAGCTCTGCAAAGAAACTTACTTGAGCACAGCCAGCTTTACAATAACACACCTCAGAATCCCAACATGAAGAACTGATGTCTAATGTACATTTTAAGTAAAAGAAATGTTATTCTCTCCTTCAGCAGATCGGAAACACACACCACCCTCTCAGCAGGAGAGTGAAGCCCAGAACATCAAGAACCCAGTCCTGGCTCAAAGCTGGTGGAGGCACCATCTCTGCATCAGTGGTCCATGACAGCCACCTCAGCTTCTCATGCACAGTAAGAGACCAAATCATAGAGGAGAGATTTTCCAGCTTGCCCACTGAGACACTAAAGACTGTGGAATTAAAATGTTTTTTGCAAGTCATGGAAAACTTTCTGTTACCCTTAAATTGTCTTTCATGCAGAATTTCATTCTGCACTCAGTTTCCTAAATGACACTCCGCTTGCCTCATGTGCAATAATAAAATGGAAGGTAGATTTTACTGAATGTCATATTCATGAAGAAAACCCCTTTTCATAATCAGAGTGAATTCTACAGAGAAATAAAACCTACTCTTTACTCCCATGAAAATTAATTGTGAAGAGTGAAAAAAAAATCCTTTTATTTCCCCCCCTTCTCCCACAAATTCTTCCAGAGAGAGTAGCTTTTTGCATTGTTCTCTCCAGGACACACTCTTAAGGACTTAGATTTGGAAGGGAAGTGTAATTGTGGAATTATATCCAGTTTGGTTTGACTCAGATTCTGTTTTCCTATATATTAAGAATACAGAGCATGATTCACAGCAAACAATGGGCTTTGAACCAGACCAAAGGTGCGTTAAAGCCCACCATTGAGCTTTCTTCATTTTCTCCATTTTACTTTTGTCTTGGTTTTTCTTAGTCTTCTCATGGGGTTTTTCTTCCCCTTTTTCTCCTTGGTTGCAGGAAGAGGTGCAACTTACAATCCCACCCCTCTGCTGACAACTTTGCTGGTAAGACATTAGGAAAAGGAGGAGCACTTGCGACATTCAGGATAACTAGCATATATTAAAGAATAAGGTTTACCAGATCTCATGGGAAACAATATTTTCTTCTAGGAAGAAATGTGAGATATTAAAAAAGTGTTCCCTTGAATTCAGAAGTCAAAAAGTACTTGACAAAGAAAAAAAAAAATCTTTTTTTTTTCCATTTGCAGAAATATTTCATTTAAAATTAGTCTTTATCAAAGACTATTTGATTTCTCATTTCAAGTTTATTTTAAGAAAAAAAAAAATCAAGTGAAAAATACCAGAAAGGATGTTTACAAAAATTCTGAGTTTTTCTTGCTCAAAAATGTTAGTAGATKAATTCACCAAAACCAACTCTTCTCCTAAATTTAGATTTGGCTTTGATAAATCGGCATTTTATATCAAATYCGGCAAACATCTCCTGACTTCTGGTAAACAACCGTCAACTTTCCCTACATTTTAATTGTCCTTTCTGAAAGCACAGAAGTGCATGAAGTGCCTATTCTCACAGATAACAAATAGGTGCCTTTGAAAACAACATCATATGCCGTAATAAAAAGAAAAATCATTTAATGCATTTTGTTTTAAAGTTTCATTGAACACATGTGACTGGCCAGGCTGAAGGATCTACAATATGCTGACAGACGGAGCCAGAGACAGACCTTCAGAAGAAAGGAGAAGCAGGAAGGAGCTGAACAGAAACATTTAGTCAGCTCTGTCAAAATGTTGGCATTTCTATTAAGAAAGAATTACACTATYCAATTCTGCCTGTTATTCTGTACCATTCTACCAAAAGCCCATGTTTTTCTGAATAATTATTATTAGCATTTGAGCTACTTCTACTGTATTTTGCAAGGCTGTCCAGTCAAAAGTGACACTGACATTAAAAGCCTATTTTGATTTTGAGTGTAAAATAATTGTTTGACTTGCAAGCAGAACTTCATAAATCATTTCACTGGTAAGATTCTTTTTCCCTATARCTGTTATTTCTGCACAATAACTTAGCTTCTGTTTTATTTAACACCAATATTCCTGAAATGCAAGCACTCCTGAAACTCACGCGTACCATAACGCCTTGCGCAGAAAGATTTTTTCAGCCTACAAACCACATTTAAAGTCTGTAAAATAGGGAGCATTTATACTACAGAAAATCATTCATAGTGGAAAGACTTGTTACTGAAGTGTAGCTCAGTCCCTTAGGGACAGACGTACCTCGGAATTGTTGAGATGACACCTGTGCGTCCCCGAGAACCACCCCTCACTTGAACACTGGTCTATGTCCACCTTCTGCAGATTGATGTCGACTTTGACAACACCTCTGAAAATAGAGAAAGACAGCCTTGAACACAGCAACTACAGAAATAAGTTAAAATTCTTTATGATGCTGTAGCCTGCAGAGCAGAACTACATCTTTCTTCTAAATACCGAATTTGATGAAATGCCTGAAAACRGAGAAGTTTTGCATTCCCGAAGCCACGACTGCAGAGACACATTCTTATGTTAGACCTTACTGACAGGTATTGCGACAAGAGCTCAGTAAATCTAACGCACTGACCAAGTGTAAGGCAGCAGGTAAGAGTAAGTTATACACTCAAACAATTTAATGCCCTTCACATTTTACAATGCAGCAAAGAACTGAAATAAATACAATGAACAACCTGCACTACTTTTTCCGAGGCCAGCAACCTCCCCGTCCGACCACAAGTACAGTGCCAGGCACCGCACCTCACCCCCACGCCCGGTGACGACGACATCCTCCCCCTTGCTCCAGGGAACGCTGTTGGCCAAAACAACTAGCAAAAGCCTTTTTCTGTACTCTTCCCAGAGACACCCCCAACCTCCAGCGACTTCAGGCCTCTTCTCCACRGCTCAACGCCCTCCTCCAGCAGGCACCCAAACCCCTCTCTGCCAGCCGGCGCTGGTGGAATACCTGATCAGAAGGGCAGCACAAGCCAGGAATAGGCCAGTGATGTCCGTGAAACCATAAAAAATGTTTCCTACACACACAGGTCCTCAAGGACTATCTGAACTGTATTAGTTCTATGCCAAGAACACTCACGTTTTCATCATCAACAGTCTCCCTCAGAAATTTTTTTGAATGAAAAGCTGACAACCCAATTTCAAAGTCAACACTCTATTTCATAAACAACTTGGAAATCACCAGAAGAAAAAAAGCTGTAAGACTGTAGTTACGGATTGTAAAAAAAGCCTTCAAAAATTTCCTTATTCTCTCTAAAATAACCTCGAGAATGACTTTGTACGTAGAACATTTATAGCATCATCTTGTGAGAGCACATATATGTGACTGCTTCTCTGCTGTCTGGACTTAGCAAAAATGTCAGCATGCAACTTCTGGTAGTTAGATCATTACACGGACTCACTCATAACAGATGAATGCTCTGTACTCATTTCTTAAATCTAGGGTACCATTCCTTTTAAGTCAATCAATTCAGCCACTTTAGACAAAAGTTTTGATTTCCACAGTCTGAACTTCCATGACTCCAAACACCACCATCCCTCCTTTCAGGTTGTGGAGTACCAAGGGCATGGCCCAACCTCTATCTCAAGAACACCTCACTCATTTCAAAGCATGTTGCCTCTTTTAATTAAAGCTCGGTATATATAAGAACGTTAATAATAATAATAATAGAAGAGCTACAGAGCCACATATTTGAGAGGCCACTTACGAACAAAATCAGAACAGGCATAAGAGAGCGAGCTTGATCAAAACCAGGGCAATACTGCTCCTTCATACCYGACCGAGTGCAAAGTGTCCACAACAGCTATATTTGGACATTCATCTTCAGACATGCTATATGGAGAAACACAAGCACATCACTTAAGTGATCTRAAGAAGAATGCATTAGGAAATTATGTAGGATAGCCAGTAGGAAGTTAGGCAGTACAGGTGCACTTCATCCCCCTCCATCTCCTGCCTAGAATCTAAATAATCTGATGTTGGGCACACTTAGAAATGATCTGAAATATTTAAGTGCTGGCTCTAGCAAGTTCAATTTGAAATAGCACATACCATGCTTCTAGAATATTCAGAAATATTTTTAGTTTACAGCTTTGTAAACTTTCCACTCTTGTTTTGGACAACAGCTTCTCCAGGGACTGCCAAAATAGCACTTCCACCCCGATCAACTGCTTTTTCCATGTTCCAGGTGACCAATGACCTCAAGGGAAAAACTGCCATACTGTACAGACTAACTCTTTATAAGATGTCGATGTCAGTGGATTACAAGYGTATCTTAACCTGATAACAAGGTTTCTGCCTCAGTTGCTCATAGAGTAGAGGTAACTAATTCCTCATCTGGTCACGTGCAGATCCCACCAGGTACGTTTCTAATATTTTCTGGACCCTTCTGAGCATAAATATTAGCATGGGCTGGGGTCAGGACCTGTTCTGCAGGTGAATAATCTCGCTGTGGCTGCATACAGGCATGAAGCAGGCAGCAGGAACAGGACCAACACTACTCCTTGCTCTCCTAGTTCATGCTATACACCAGGCACTTTGGCAAGGGTCTCTCAAGCATTAGCGTCATTCTGACTACTCTAAAGACATCAGTTTATACAATAGAAAAACAACAGATTCACCTGGGAGAGTCTCTAAGCACCTAAGGGAAGTAGGTCTTTATTTCCTTTACATGGAAAGCTTTTCCCTTGTGTACATTTTGTTTTTGACTGGTAGGAGAGGAAACTCCCCTTTCCCTCTACAAACACTTCTGCAAAGAGAAAGGTACAGTTTGAAAATTAAGGGTAAACTAATCACCGCTAGGACAGGAGAAACACCCTAAGAGTTTGCTATGCAGTGTCAGAAGCAGGTCCTATAGAAGCACAGAGTCAGTACAAAGGGATACAAAAATTTTCAAAAGAAAACTTACTGAGAGGTTACTTCTGAGAAAGACAACACATACAAGCCAGAGGAATTAGGGACGGCAAGCGCACTGAGCAAGCATTTGAGTGCGGCCTTGTACCAGACATGCTGCAATTTGAAGAATTAATGGCATGTTCTAATGGGCCAAGAGGCAGAAAGCAGGATAGCATCCTAACGCTCAGAGCCACGTACTGGAAAGAAAGGAAATGTACTTCTTGATTTTTCACATCAGACTTGATTAAACAACTTGTATCCTTTGAAAACTCTTTGATACAATTATTTTGTTCAAAATAGATGTGAAAATCATAGATTCATATAGCAGCTGTCATTGGAAGAAACCTCTTATGATCATCCAGTCTAACCACCTGCTCAAAGCAGGCTCAGTTCAGTTGGGTTTTTTAATACCTCCAATAATGGAGACTTCACCATCTCTGGGAAACCTGATCTACCGTCTGACCGCCCTCACAGTGTCAAAAAAAGTTTTCTGATGTTTAAATGGAATTTCTTGTATTTCAATTTGTGCCTCTTGTACTTTGTCCTTTCACTGACTACCCCTGAGAAGAGTGTGGCTCTATCTCCTTTACACTCTTCTATCAGATATTTACACACATGTGTAAGATTCCCCCRGAGCCTTTTCTTCCCCAGGCTGAACAGTCCCAGATCGCTCAGCCCTCCTTGTCTGTCAGGTGCTCCAATCTTTAATCATCTTTGTGGCCTTTCACTAGGCTCACTCCAGTACCTCCATGTCTCTTGTACTGGGGAGCCCAGAAGTGGACACAGCACTCCTGATGGGGTCCCACCAAGCTGGCTAAAGAGGAAGGATCACCTCCCTCAACTTGTTGGCAAAGCTCTTCCTCTCACAGCCCAGGAAGCTGTTGGTCTTCTTTGCGCAAGCACACAAACTGGTGTCCACCAGGACCCCACAGGCCTTTTCTGCAAAGCTGCTTTCCAGTCATTAAGCCTGTACTGGTGCATGGGATTATTCCTCCACAGGTGCAGCACTTTGCATTTCCCTTTGCTGAACTTCACAAGGTGGTGGTTTGCTCATTTCTCCAGCCTGTGTTAGTCCCCCTGAATGGCAACACAACCATCTGGTCTCTCAGCCACTCCTCCCAGTTTTTATCATCTGCAAACTTGCCAAGAGCACACCCTACCCTATTGCACAAACCACCAAAAGAAAATGTTAAACAGAATTGGCTCCAGTATCAACTCCTGTGGTATATCAATAGTGACTGGCCTCCAGCTGGACTCCAGTCATCTATACGCAGAAGGCTATTGGCTTGGTTAAACACTATTTCCCCTTCATAAACCCATGCTGACTACCCCCAATCACATTCTTTTCCTTCATATGTTTCAGAAGTGGTTTTCAGGAAGATTTGCTCCATTGCCTTTCCAGGGATTGAGGTGAGGCTGACCAGCCTGTAGTTCTTGGAAGACATCAAGTACCTTGGCCTTTTCCACGTCCTTTGTCACAAAGTCCACTGCCCCATTCAGCAGCAGGCCCACATTCTCACTAGTCCCAGTCCATGTCCCTAAGCATCACCTCCAGGGACGGTGACTCAACCACTTCCCTGGGCAGCCTGTTCCAATGCTTGACAACCCTTTCGGTGAAGAAATTTTTCCTAATATCCAATCTAAACCTCCCCTGGTGCAACTTGAGGCTGTTTCCTCTCATCCTATCACTTGTTACTACTTGGGAGAAGAGACCAACACCCACCTYGCTACAGCCTCCTTTCAGGTAGTTGTAGAGAGCGATAAGGTCTCCCCTCAGCCTCCTCTTCTCCAGACTAAACAACCCCAGTTCCCTCAGCTGCTCCTCATAAGACTTGTTCTCCAGACCCTTCACCAGCTTCGTTGCTCTTCTTCGAACATGCTCCAGCACCTCAATGTCCTYCTTGTAGTGAGGGGCCCAAAACTGAACACAGTATTCGAGATGCGGCCTCACCAGTGCTGAGTACAGGGACACGATCACCTCCCTACTCCTGCTGGCCACACTGTTTCTGATACAAGATGTTCATGTTCATSGTCACGGTCATGCTCAGACCATGTCTCCATAATCCTCCCAGGTTACCTGACCCTGCTTCCACCTCTTGTGCACTTCATTTCATGCTTGAGTTTTGTCAGGAGCTCCCTGTTAAGCCATGCAGGCCTGAAAATTATCTAACTTCAAAATATTTTCTCAATACTTCTTCCAGAAACACTACAAAATTCTTCCATTTGAAATTGAATGTGTTTCCCTTTGCTTCTCTTGTGTTAAAACTTTTTTCTTACAAGAACRTTTGCCTTTCACAAAACCCAGTCTTCACAAACTCAATACAAATATTTCTACCTATACTCTTCTCCTGTCTGCAGCTCTTCTGTAGCACAACCTGAACTTCTGATACGATTAAGTTGTTCTGCTTTTTTCTTTTCTCAGAGCTTTATGAATTTCTGGGGTGAAAATCTACAGGAAGGAAAAACAGTGCAGTCCAGAAGCAAGGCATATGAACACAATCTCTCCTGACAGTTACAATCTACYGTGGGCTTTCCATTCTTTCTCTCATGGTACATATTACTCTTTTTTCACTAGACCTCTGCAATAAATGCTCATGCTTCATAGTAACATCACAGTTCTGCTGAGGTAGTAACAGGGTCTGCAACTACTTGAGGATATGCTGCTTTCAAAAGAAAAGTTTCTTTAAGCACACATGTGCCATTTACAGAAAGTATCACGATGGTACCAGACTTTTACTGCATTCATTTGGGATGCTTTCCCATTTTAAAACACCATCTCAGACTTGTACCCCACCGTCATTACACATAGACTACACCAATATGTACACGATGACATATTTCTGAAATTCATCTGTGATTAATACAGTAGCTGGCACAGCCTGTTTAGCCACCCACACTTTCAGTTATTTTTGATTCAGCATTCAGAAAATGGAACATATGGAAGAACACATCCTCCTAGAACGTATATGGACCAACTACCTGTGAGCGTTATACTTATTGAACTAACTGGGAATAATTGCAGCTCTGCTGTCTTGATAGAAGCGATCAAGACAAATATCAATGGTAAAAGAGTAGACTCAGCTTGTCAGCATAACACATTCATCCACACTGACAACACTGCTTGGCCGAACCCAAGCCACAGTGATAAGTTAATAACAATATTACTGGCAAATGTGGACCATCTGGCAAGTAAGTATATTTTGTTAATCTCCTTATAACAATAAATATTTGTTTTCTGCCACAAGTTTTACAGTCCTTACACAAAAAAAGATACTTAAGGATTACATGTTCATGTTTAACATGTAGTTAAGAAAGAATTAGTTTAATTGTACATAGTAGATAATCATTGAAGAATGATGTCATCAAGGATTTTCTGTCAGGTCAGAGGTTTGATTTAAGAGGCTTTCATGTCTGTCTTCATTTCCAGTACCACTGTTTGTTGTCATGCTGTTTGCCTTGAAATCTGTGCCAGAAATTGATTTAAGCTTATTTTCCCAACCTACTAGCTATCTTGATAGTTTCAGTAGTTATAATATTTCATTGTAACAACATGTTGTAAAACATATATCTACAGAAGAATTTTTTTGCCTGTACTGTTACATTATAAAAAAGCAGAAGGAGCGTGTYCTCTTGCTCCCAGCCAGCTTAAGCCAGAGCTGCACACAATAATAGCCTGCCAACATTTAAATGGTGACAAACAATACCTCTGTCCTCTAGAACATCAGAAGCTTTTTGGCACGGAGGTCATCACAGCTCAGCTAAACAGGCATTCAAAACTTGTSTTCTAAGTTTGTACGCTTATTTTTGCACCTGTAATCATTGCAAGCAGCCATAATTAAGGTACAAGGCATGGTTATCACATGCTGAAGCAGACGTCATTCCCCCAAATCTAAATGCCTGCCCAGACTCTTGCTGCCATATTTATTCACCCCTACATGCTGTCCTTCATAAATCCTCCTTACCACAAAACAAGGAGATAAGRAAAACAAATTCTCTACAGCTGTTCCAAATCCGCAAATGCCCACACCTCTGGATAAACACATACTGTGATTAGTATAGCCAATGTCTTCAGGGCAGATACCTTCTCTGACCATTCTCATTTTGGAGGCTGACACTTTCAAGAATATTAATTTGCAAACAGTGGATGCTACCTGACACCTGAGGCTCCTTCAATGTACCATCAGCTGGGCATCCAAAAATAATCCTGGTGTCAAATTCACAAGTGACTTTCAGCCACAAGTCTTACTGGTAACCAGCAGCTTCTGCAGGTTCAAGTTGCTTTTGAAAGTTAATATTTAGGATTCTGCATCACTTAGATGTTTTTAAAACCGTTACCTTTGCATATCCAGACAGATTCACAAAAGGCTTCTGGGACATTACATACAACATGATTTTGATCTGGTCACGCAGTTACCACTAGTTTCTTACTAATAGGACAGACACAGACTTACCTAATTCCTCAGCCATAGCATGACTGCTGCTTTTCAGCACACATTTGCACAGGAGAACCAGCTTTCACTAAAAATAAACTTAACTGAAGAGTAAGGTATAGCAGTGTGGGCACATGAATTAGGATTCACCTGCAAAGAAAATCCCTCTAGGCCATTTGGAACAGTACTACAAGGGCGGAATACTTAAAGCTGAATCCTCTGTTGCCTGAAGAATTATTTCAGATTTAAATCTGCCTTCAGATTTATAGCATGCAGTGCTGCCTCTCTGGGGATTTCCCTGCAGTTTAGTCAGAGAGCTTCCTAGATACTTTGAGGGCCGGTGATATTTTTTTTGCTTGAGGATGTTCAAGTTGCTGCTAGCATCGTAATTCTGTCACAAAGCATCACCTTGTATAGGAATGCTGAGGTGTCAGTAATGGTGGAGTACCACATACATTAGATTCTCCCTAAGAAAAAAGGTCTTGGAGCCAAATTCAAGCTATTTCGTAAGAAATCAGCATTTTTTTTTAATGCTCCCATTACTATCCATGGGGTCAAAGAGACAGGTGGAAAGAAAGGGCCCTCAGGGAACAGTATAGGAAGTGACCTAAGAAAAAACAGGTCAGGAACAAGAAAAGCTTTTGAATTAGAAGGATCCTACACAGGAGAGATGGCCTCAGCCCAACTATATCCAACCTTCTGATACTTATGATTTCTTTAAAGGTAATAAGGGAATTTTAAAACTGAAAAGTAAGTGGAAGCCAACATTAAAAAAAAAAAAGGGAAAATGGAGAGGTATAAACCTGGGCAAGGAACATATAAAACTACAAGAATGTAAGAAAAAAMCAAAAGACGCTTTTAGAAGCAGCATGTTAAAAGCATAGGCTCTACTAACTAAAAACTTTTCAAATACCTCAGAAAAAGGAAGCCTGAAATAGAATCTGTAACGCCAACAGACAAYCAAGATATAAAAATTGCTCACAGTAGAGAGAGCCTTTGTAGAAAACGAATTGTTTTCATCACTGTACATTTTAGAGCCAGGAAGGCTCCAACCTCTGAGGCACTCTTGAGAGTATCAATGTGACAAAAGTCAGCTTTCACACGCAGGGATGTTAACAAGCTGGGCACCACAACTATCCCTGCTTCATTCAACACATACACRTGACCACAAATGGGTGACCAGCTACAAAGTTTGCAGGTGATAAAAACACTTAGTATAACCCACAACTAAACCTGACTGACACAGAGAAGATGAATCAACAGTTTCCAAAGTGTTTTTGTAACACAAGAATCTGGGGTCTCCCAGTGAATTTAGATTCATGGAGCAAATTTAAAAACAGAAAAGCTAGTTCCTTTTATAGCAACTTACCATGTGCTACATAAATTGTGGACATAAACGCAGTATGTGTTTCAATCCTCTCCTGGCCATGTTTAAACTTCTTTCTTCAAAGACCCACTTCTGCTTCTCCAATAGTGAAGAAAGCTGAATCGTGTTTCTAAAAAATAAATCCCTATTTATTGTTCCTTTTGTTTCATCAACATCTAGTTTTCTATCCTTATCCATGACCTCATATGAAAAAAGCAGAGACATAATTGATTGTCCAGAGAATATTTAAAACATACTGAGGGTTTCTATAAGCAGACAGTACATCATAGGAAGACATTTCTTTGTTCTCACCTCTTTTCAGGAATATAAATCCAAAACTTTAAGAAGTTCTAGGAAATATATTATTCCTTTTCATTTTTAAAACCTGTTCTAAATTCACCCACACCTTCAATCATATTATATGGGCCAGGGCATGTTATAGAAAAAATGTCAGCCTCACCATTTTAAAATATTTTCAGGATTATACAACTAATGTATCATGTCACAAAAAATTCTTAAACAGTTAAAATGAATTTTCTTTCTTAGTTCAGTACTGAGACTAAAGAGAGATTGGGGGGGAAACTAACAAAGGGGACTAAAGGAAGAAATCAAACTGTATTTAAAAGAAAAAAGTTATTAATTTTTACAATCTCTCTTTTTTTATGTCTACAGTTATGGTTATTTTAACCAAACAATTTAATACCTGTGGAATATTTAGCGGAAGAGGAAATCACGTACATTTTCTAAGAAATCACTTATTTGTCTTATATACTTCTACCTCCATGGTTTAATTTGCCTTCAATAATGCTTCTTCAACAAGCACCCTATTAATGGCCTAACACTGGAGTTGTCCAAGTCATTGTTAACAGTATGGTGGAAATCACTACATTACACTGCCTTTAGGGAAGAAACAGCTAAATTTAACTGTGCAATAAAGATTAATCTTTGCACCAAGGAATACCTTTCTAATAATTAAGAGAAGTGGCAAATGTCAGGAAGACAAAAAATACTCAGAGGTAACACTTGATTCAGCCAAACTTCAGAATGAAGTTATCTGCAAATGTTCCAGAACACATCATCGTTCAAAATAAAAAAAAAATAAAACTTGCTCAGCTTGCTGATTGTATACCTTTCTGCCAAAACAGCCATTATTCCATTGCATTCTCCCAACAGCACTTAAAAAAGATTGCAAATACTGCCCTGGATTTGGTGAAAAAACTACCTGGCCTTGATGGAACATGGTGGGAGGGAAAAAAATGACCCTGTATCCTAAAAATAGTCTGATCTCCTAGATGAAAAATAGTGTGAGAGCAATGACCAGTTCCCAAAACGTTGACATATTACAACACAACATTAAAGAAAATAAGAACAACACGCAAGAGAACATTTTGAACTGCAAAAGCAGCAATTCATTCATCAGTTTGGGGATAATTGATGTCATTGCACAAGGCTGAAACACTGCACATGAATCTGACTAACCACGTTCAAGAAATACTGGAACAAGACTTGAGAAGAGGGACCATGGCAACAGGGAGCTTATAACAGGAGACAACAGAAGGCTGGTTGGTGTAGTCTAGTAAACAAAGGTGAAGAAGGGACTACTGACTATAAATAGGTCAGGGCAGTAAACATCAGCGAAGAGAGCTATTTCAGATAGAAGGTAGTTCTGGAACAGGAATAAATGGATGAGAACTGAATGTGAAAAAATTTAGATCAGAAATCAGAAGAAGCTATCCAACCATTAGGCCTGGCATGCCAGTGGACTGGAGAGTCAAGAGGGAAATCTACCTACTTTAAGATGGAGTTTGGTCAGCTGGTGACATTAAGTGGGCCTGTGACAGCAGGAGATTGGACCCAGTGACCCAGAAGGGCTTTTTTTTTTTAAAAAAAACTCCTAGTTTGCTCCTAGTAGCTGACTACTTGCACACCTTTCTTCCAGATTAAGGAGTAATCCTCCCCACCAGCCTACCAGCCTGCTAAAGCAATGAAAACCTCCTGCTTCCTCTCCAGGGGCCATGGGAGTACTTTTAGAGAAGGAAATGTACTCACAAGATGCAGCTTCTCACACCCTTCTACTTCCACAGTAGGGCTGCAAAGAGACCAGCTGAATCACCATGTGCCACGGAATATGGTTCAGTGTACTCGTGTAATAGGAAGTAGCAGAGGAGGGTCACTGAAGATTAGTGACAAGTGCTATCACACGCTACCCTCTGCAGCACTAGGTGTACAGTGATTAGACACGTTAGATGGGGAATTCCAGCTGCAAACTGCATCAGCTTAGACTTTTTAAGAAAGGAGAAGGGAACGGTTAGTATCACCAAGAGATTAGTTTTAGTCTCTGTGGATCCTCATTTCTGAATGAAAGCCTACGCTGTATTCTGTAAGCAGATGGGAAAGTTCGCTCCCTGCCCTTGGGCAGACCAAAGGCTGGTGAATGCAGACACCACCACCAGCAAGCACTGCTAAGCAGCTGCGGACAGTCAGTGTTCCTAACTTAGCACTGCGCAGGGCTAACATGGTCCCATCAGCCTTGGACAGCTGGTAAATTTATCAGCACAATCAAGCTGTCTTTGGCTTCTCCACTTCATCTCAGTATTGGCTTACAGTGCTAGCCTTGGCAAGACAACTTGAATGACCATATTCTCTCACCTCCCTTGGCCTTCACTTCGGACAGTTTGGCTGTCATCTCTTGGGGGGAGGGAAGACGGTACGAGATGAAATTAAAGACAGATAGCAAGCGGTTTGCAAGAGCCCCCTGCCTGTAACACTCACTTCCTCTGGCAGAAGGCACCATAACCCTTCACCACAAGAACAAAGCTTTTTTTGACTGCACTTTCAGAATGCCATTGACAACAGCATTGCAGTAGTAGCATGTATTGAACACAACCARTAGCAGTTATTAGTATTGCCTTCATTAAACTCTTTCCATTGTTATACCACGTGACATACCCATCTGTTACTACAAGAGAAGATACCAAGAAGTAGGAGCAATGGATTTTCCTTCTGTAATCCGAAAGAACTCTCTTCCATGGAGATAATGTGTTCCAGAATGTCTCTTACACTAACGTACCATGCCATAAACCTAATGTCAGCAAAGAAAGTACATAAACCATTAGATGAATATTAAAGGGGCATGCACTAAATTACCATTGTGCTGGTTTTGGCTGGGATAGAGTTAATTTTCTTCATAGTGGCTAGTATGGGGCTATGGTTTGGATTTTTGCTGAAAACAGTATTGATAATATAGAGATGTTTTCGTTATTGCTGAGCAGCGCTTACATAGAGTCAAGGCCTTTTCTGCTTCTCACCCCACCTCACCAGCAAGCAGGCTGGGGGTGCACAAGAAGCTGGGAGGGGACACAGCTGGGACAGCTGACCCCAACTGACCAAAGGGATATCCCATACCATATGACTTCATGCTCAGCGTATAAAGCTGGGGGAAGAAGAAGGAAGGGGAGGGGGACGTTCAGAGTGATGGCGCTTGTCTTCCCAAGTAACCGTTACATGTGATGGAGCCCTGCTTTCCTGGAGATGGCTGAACACCTGCCTGCCCATGGGAAGTAGTGGAYGAATTCCTTGTTTTGCTTTGCTTGTGCGCRCGGCTTTTGCTTTACCTATTAAGCTGTCTTTATCTCAACCCACGAGTTTTCTCATTTCTACCCTTCCAATTCTCTTTCCCCCATCCCAGCACAGGGGAGTGAGCAAGCAGCTGGGGTTAAACCATGACACCATCAATGACTTCATGCCAAACTATTAAATGGAAGGAGYATGTAAACTGACCCATTAACATGTTCCTAACAGATGGTTCAGAGATACTTTGTCRGGATAACCAATGTAGCTTTCTCAAAAGATGGAGGTTAATACATACTGCTTTTTACCATATAGGTAATTCCTTAAACAGGAATTTAAAGTTAAACCATTGTGTCACTCAAAGACAGATGGTGAGGGAAAATAAAGCTTATTTCAAGAGGCACCTTATAGTAATTAATACTAATGTTCTAATAACTACATTAGACTTTACAGTTTTATATTACATGCTTATACTTGAAACCACTTCTCTTACGAACTCACACTGAGGCTGTGTACCTATCAAGTATAGAAAAATATTGTGCAAATATTAAGACATCCCACAAATTTTGGGAGAAGTGTGTTTTGTTTATAGTATTTCCTATGTAGCTGCAGAGTTAATTCTTCAATATCCCACATAATAAGCTTTTATTAGAAGCCCATCTTTCATGTAACATACCTCACACTAGGAACACAGAAACCATCATTTAGCCTTGCCAGAGTATGTGCATATATACATATATATGTACTTCTTCCACCTGCTTCCTTATATAGTTACCAAAAACATGCTGACCCATTGTCTTAGAAATGCTTACCCACTCATCTCTGGTTTTGATACAACAAAACTTTGTTAGTTTTGTCCTAACTGTTCAGTACAACAGCAATACAAGATTTCGAACTTGCACAGCATACCCCATCGCAAGATCTTCTAAATAAGAGGTTCTCCAAGTTTAGATGTGCTTAATGGATGCTCTTTGAAGTATCAGAGTTACAACAGGTTATTCTATTTCTTCAACTGAAGTGACTCCCACATGGTAAACAGAAGCTGGGAAGATGAGGAAGTGAAGGCAGTRCTTTGTACTGCACCCAGGAGGACCTCTACTGGTTGCCTTAGTTGGCCAAGGTTACTCCAAAATGGACCTGGTGTGTGCACACCAGAGCTACCACAGCAGAAACCTACACAACTGAGATGCTTCCTGGCATGACAGGATCTTGGCACAGAACTGAGGTTGAAGCTTCAGACTGTTGTTTAAGAATCTGTTTTTCTCTTAACTGAAGTCAAGATCGAAACTTCTTTGAGTTAAACTTTATATCAAGAACTAAGTTCTCACATAGCTGGTTAGTGGCTGCCACTCCACCCCAAGCCTGGCGGTTCTTTAGGTTATAGGAACCTCTATCCCCCAACAAGAGAATATCAGCCTACACTAGCTTTCATCTGCATCCTGAAGCTCATCAAGTGTAAAACACTGCACTTCAGTGAAATACAAGAAGTTTCCTGAACTTTTCTGGACACACACCCAACCCCTGCTAGGATCCAGAAGAGCTCTGCAGTAGAGCTATTCTTRGGTTTTGGTCTCAAGAGGAATTCAGCAACAAACAGCCTGCAGGTGAGCTCCATTCACCTTAACACTACCAGCCTCATAAGTGTGAAGATTTAAGGGCAAAAGGTAATTCCATAGAGAAATAATCAGCCACTCTCTATTCAGSAGATTTTWTTTTTTTTTTCCCCAAAGGATGCACAACTGCATTCATACCTGTTTGATCCCTCTGGATTTCAGACTAAGCCAAGAAAACCAGTGTTCACGTACACAATTGCCTGGCCACCTAGGTGTGGCAAAATCTCTTCTGTGTCTGCTGTGTTCTTGTTTACCTACTACTGAATTGCAGCAGAAAGCAAATTCTGTGCTCCTCTCTCACCYCCTGACAAATGCCAGCTGCTTCTGGGCAGTGGGCATTCCCTGTGGGACAGTTACCCACGAGCCCCRCCACAGAAGTGCCACTGGGAAAAGTCTGACATCCCATGCCCCACAGGTTGCTCTCGTTCTTTGGACACATCCCTCTTTGCTGTCAAAACAGGAAGACACAAGAATGGGCCTTTTTGTACCCTCCTCTCTGCTAATCACAGCCCAGTTGCAAAGTCCTGGGGGTAACGGCAATAAAAAAAATAAGCAATTCTTTATGTATGCCAGGTATCAACTACACAGCTATGTAACAGGGAGTGTCCTAAGAAAAGCTTTCCTACTGCCAGCTCAGGTTGTAGCCACATGCACTATGACACAACTGCAGTCACAAGCACTTGTTTACCTACAAACGTACTGACCACCGACCAGGCTCAACCACCCCACAGTGGATGTGCTCTGGAGACCAGAAATAGCAGTTTACCAGCATAACAACRTTGTTTCCCAGCTGGTTAAAATCATAGCTGGGGTTGAGCTAGTTTTAATTATGCAGTGTAGCAAGAAATAAYGTCTCAGTAAACATCTTCCTCTTGCAGTCAGAAATAAACTACAATTGGCAACTGCTGCTCTCCTCTTCCCCCCCAGAAGGATGCCAGGAACCCCATGCACACCTGTTTCAATAGGAGCAGGTAAAGGAAACACTGTCTTACAGACGGAGATGAAAGTGACTCTTTCACTGAGCAACAGCTCCCTAAGGGACCCAAAGGTAGGGCTCAACAGGAAGGCCTGAGGTTGCTCCGCCGTGTGACTGAGCAGCCCATCTGGCAAGGGTTGATCAGGTCACTCCAGAGACACAACAAGCCCTTCCCTAGGAGCGGGGCAGAACCAAAACCCCATCCTACACCCTTCTCAACAGAAAGCAAGCAGAGGAACACTCCTCCTACCTGAACTCGGGGAGGAGGTTTGGCCGTAGCCCATAGAAAGCCGCTGAGAGAGTCACTAGCCAGCCGGGTTTGTAATTCCCATTCTCACACTCCAGGTAAGGCGAGGACCACCTGATGTGGTTCTTATCAGCAGTGAAGCTCTCCCGCCTCTTCCAGCTGTTCTCCAAAGTTCTGGGGCCTGTGTTTAAGACCTTCCTGTGCAGATGTGGCCTCCATTTGCGCTTCAAACTGTGGAACCACTCTGTTTCCACAGAGGCATTGGCCAGGCGGTGAGCCGAAGAGGACAAGTCCTGCAGGAGGACCTGGCTCTCATGCCTGCTGGCCTGGAGGAAAACCTGGGGAGTAGAGGAGAAAGGCTCTGTACTGAAAGTGATAGCTGCCCTGGAGATGTTGGGGTCCCCCTCCAGCAGGCTCCTGATCAAGGCGCGGTACCACTCCAGGTCCTCCTGCAAGTTCTGCTCCCGCGACTTATTGCTCTGGAGGATCATGTTGAGAAAGTTGGTGGCGTGGGTGAGGGTGTCCAGGGCCCCGTGCAGGGAGGGGTGTGAGGTGAAGCGCGACTTGCCGGCGAGGCTGGCCAGCTCGTACCGCCCGGAGCAGTTGGCGCGCCGCAGCTCCCGGGAGTCGCCCGTGTAGAGGAACGAGGCCACGTCCTGGGGCACCTCCTCGGCGAGCCGCTGCGCCAAGATGGTGCTCTCCGTAGAGCGGCTCCGCGGGGCCGGCGGAGGCTCCCGGCTCTTGATGTGGTTGTAAATAGGCTGCCTCCCTCTGAGCGCCCGCTCCCGGCCGCGCACCGCCTGCCCTTGGCCGGCGGCAGCCCCGAGCCCCCTCTGGGCGAGGAGCAAGAGGAGAAGGAGCCGGAGCAAAGCCATGTCCCCCGGCGCTCCCGGTCGCGCAGACGAGGCGAAGTGGCTGAAGATGGGCTTCGCGCAGGCGGCCACGGCGCAGGGGCACGAACGCGCAGGGGCGGCCGAGCGGCAGCGGGACGGAAAACGGCCCCCGGCCCGCGAGTCACCTGTGGCGGCGCCGCCCGCGCCCTCCCCAGCGCGGGGCGCCGCGCAGCCCCACCGCCGGCGCGGAGCGGCTCGCAGCCCCTCCAGCGACGGCAGCGGCTGCAGCGAGCCCGCCTGCGCCTCCTCCC